>LR812536.1:59134249-59669249 GCA_903798195.1 Danio kyathit | reverse complement strand
TACAGTACAAGCGGTGACAAGTAACAAAACACAATTAAATACATAATTTGCAAGATAGAAAAAACAAGGAGGCAGCCATTTTAATCGCACTAACTTACACTTGTGAAATGGAGGAAGAAACTGATCCATGAACTGTGTAATGTAAAGTTTCTGTCAAGCTCTGACAAAGTCCCATACATCAATAGTCTTTTCTGGTCCTTCCTTTAACAAACGGCAGACGAATCCATTGTTGTAAGCATAAGGATTGCTGAAGCACTCATCAGAAAAATTACTGCAACACAGCACAAGGCTGGGGCTATAAGAGGTATTTTAGCAAATATAAACTTCAACCACTGACTCTTCACAGCCTCATCACATGTTTGGGTAGGGAAAATAACACTAACTCTCCCCTCACACTTCTGAGCACAGCACATGTCTTTACAACATGATTCAACCGGGATCTGCTATAGTGTTTGTGGGTGGGGCAAATGGCCGGGGTTTGAGTTCTGTATTGACGTCACACCGGCACAGCTAAAGACTTATTACAGCAGCGATTCATTCTAACCACTATGAGTCAACTCTTTTATAGATGAATCAATAGTTTTAAACAGGGTGCAGTTTCCAATTTAAGCCTTAGCTGGATATTTCACTTCACTTAGAGCTGTGTTACACACTACATGGAAGGTCATTTTCAAACATCCATAGTAGGGGCTCTTTAAACTGTAGAGTTGAGTTTTCAACATCAAAAGTCGACAGAGCAGAGATCAACATCCCATAATGCAATTCAGAACTGTAAATCATAAAATACGGAAGCAATTAATGAACAGATATTTTTACAGATATTTTCCTCCCTAAAAATCGCACACTTTGGTTCAAATCAAACGAGGTTCAAGCAAATTGAAATCAGCCTAAAGCTGCAGATCACATTACTCTTCATCTTCTGTGTGTTTAAGATTTTGTAAGATAGCTTTTTGCATCCAAATGGCAAAGATAAACCGAGTGTGTGTGTTTTTCATAGCTTGTTTGATTTTAAAAGTCTGTTTTGTAAAGTGAGCAATTTGCGCGGCAGAAAGAAGATTGCCTGATTTCCTCTTCCTGTCTGCAATCCATCTTCCTCCCGTCCTAATCACCATCTACGCAGTTCAACACGTCCGCATCTGTCAGGCTAAATCTTCTTTCTCTTTCAGGCTTGGTGCACTCTCATTTGGCAGAATTGCCTGAAATGGGCTTTTTTGTGTTGACTGTTTTGATGTTTGACAGTCCTGATGTTTTTCGTTTTTGTCTGCACGTCTTGTTCTCAGACTGACCCTAGGTAAAGCGTTCCACCTGATGCCTCTCTTTCACAGTGGCATTCTGGGTGATTGGGTCTGTGATATTAATCTAGGCAGAGCTCCATTTGTCATTGTTCCTTCTCCGGGGATCTTGGATTGGATCCCATTCAGGGGGTTAGGCTGATTTTGATTGGTTCCTGGGCTCTCTGGGTATTGAGTCGGATCTGTTTTGAAATTCTCTGCCCTTTAGGAAAGCTTCGGTGTAAATGGTGGATTTTACAGGTCTCACTGATTGCTTCGATTCATTGGACCTGTTTTTCAAGAGTTCAGAATAAAAGCCAGTATAGCTTGGCCTTGCATTACATTGTTTTTGCTTTTATGATGAACTATAGATCTTGCTTTGGAAACCAGATTTTACATTACGTTAGAAGACTCAACACTTTACCAACTTTCTTGAACTACACTGTAAAGAATATCTGTAATTAATAATTTCAGTATTTTGTCATTCACAAGTGTTTTTTCTGTTTATTTACGTTTGTGAATTGCATTATGGGATGTCGACCTCTGCTCTGTTGACTTTTGATGTTGAAAACGCAACTCTACAATTTAACAAAGCGACTTTTATTGACATTTTAGTATATAAGTATTATAGTATATAGAATATAAGAAACGATATACTGTATACCCAGACAATAGATCACTTTAAACTATTAAAAATGTTAATAAAAGTCCCTTTTTTTGGACTTTTCAAGGTTAAAAGTTTTTGGAAGAAAGATTAAACTCCCATAATTCAATTTTAAAACATTAATAAGCAGGGAAAAAGTAAAAAAAAATGAAATCACTAAATATGGTGGGAGGCGTGCGTTGGCACGAGTGCCTTAGTGTCCCACCAGTGATGATATACAGCCATATCGCACTGCTACTCATGTGATATTGCGTTTAAGCAACAGCTCGACGGCATAATTGTGTGTATAAAAAAGAAAATCAAACACAGAGAGTCTAAAAATCCTATTGTATGAGGAACTACTTTCTTCCGCCATCAGAACATTACACAATTAGCAGCACACGGCTAATTCACAAAAGTCACTTTAGAGCTAGAGCTGATTCTCTAGCGTAATGTCTAAATTGATGACAAAACAGGTGATTTTGCTGACATTTTAGAATTAAAAGGCTGAACGACATGAAATGTCATCAGTCTACAGCAGGGGTGTCCAAACTCGGTCCTGGAGGGTCGGTGTCCTGCATAGTTTAGCTCCAACTTCCTTCAACACACCTGCCTGGAAGTTTCTAGTATACCTAGAAAAAGCTTGATTAGCTGGTGCAAGTGTGTTTAATTGGGGTTAAAACTAAAATATGCAGGACACCGTTCCTCCAGGACCAAGTTTGGACACCCCTGGTCTAGAAACATTTCCTAGTATTTCTCTGTTGCAATCGGGAGATCACAATTAACCCCGAAATAGCCAAAGCGAAGCAAACACTACCAGACTATGGTATAAATACAGCACTACAACATACAAAAGTGAAATCGACATAGAATGTCACCAGTTTTATAATGATTTGATCAGCTGTAGTTTAAAATTACACTGAGTTTTTCTCCTCTAAGGACTTATTATGCAGTCTCTGTCACCATCTTGTGGCGGAGCATCAACCGTCTTTGCTCTGCTCAATCACAGGCTGATGGATGCCGGCGCATTGAATCTCCGAAATTATAAATATTTAAATTAGGCAATATCCTTATACTGCATAGCTGCAATCTAAACAACTACATTCTCGACTGAAAAAGCTTCAAAAGTACATTATGTTACAATAATACAGAAGTGTGAGACGGTTGTATGAGTGCTGTTATTGCAGAATATCGCACGGCTATCAGCCAATCAGATTTGAGAACCAGACAGAACTTTACACATATATATAAAACAAATATTTAGATCTACATTTAAACCCAAGGTAAAGTTATTAATTTTTGTATACTTATTCTTTGTAGTGATAGGGTTGATTAATAAAAATAAAAATGTATAAATTTATTGCAAATTTATGTTTTAGAAAAAATTGTCTATGTTTTAGGGCTGGGCGATTTGGCCAAAAATTGAAATCTTGATTAATAACATTTAACTCAGTTATGATTAATGAAAGATATTTATTTATTTATTTTATTTTAATTTTTTTTTTTTTGCCCTCATACTTCACAGACAGGTTATGTACAGTAAATATGCTCACAAATTACAAGTGAGATATTTTGAATGTAGGGTGCATTACTTGATTTTAAAATAATTGAAGGAAACACACACACTATCTACCATCTATGATTATTGATTGAACATTAATGCTGAATTAACCTAAATTAAAGCACACATTGCCTAAATAACTTGCACTTTTGGAAACAAAATTAATTATTTTTAGTGTTTTTCATAATGAAAGTAGAAAATAAGCAGTATCTCTTAAATAAAAACAACCATTGCATATCCTGTAAATAATATTTTAAACAGTGCATTTCTTACATCTTCTGTAAACAAATATTTTAATGTAAATAATAATTTTAATGTAATGGAAAATATGCCATCTCAAGGCATCTCTGGTGCAGCTTACAACCATTGTCAATGTACTGCAAAGTAATGCTCAAGAATGGGTCCATCGTCCTACTTGACCAGAGAACAGATGTGGCTGCAGAATTATAAATCTGCCTCAGCCTAACAGAGCGGGGTATCGTGACTCCACATGCGGTAGGGAAGTAATTGAAAAAATCGTCCTGGAAAATTTTGATCGAAAAGTAATCGAAATTGACATTCAGAACCTATAATCGATTAGCACTACTATGTTTCTTTCTATATAAATGAAACTTTGAGGAGACTGAATCACTGAGGGGAATTGTAACTTATTTATGCCCTACAATGCATATGACACTGGTACTGATGCAAGAGCACTGCTGTGTAGCATATACATAAAATATGCATCCATAAACACAGAACATCATGACTGACCAACCAAAATGAGATGTTCCGGCAAAGCATGTAACAACATACAGAACAACTAAAGAATAAAAACATTTCTGGATCACTCAGCTCCACTTGTTGAAGCCACTGTCATGATTACATGATGTAATAGTAATACAGAAGGCATACTGTATACATTTAACTGGAAGCTCTGCGTCAACATCAACCAGTCCAATTTTTTAGAGATGAGATGTTGTCATGGCAGTGACGTCTTGCCTTGACATCAGTCATTTGTTATGTTGACTGAGAAGGAATGATCTATTCTGAAGGAAAGATGAGTTGACCGTCAGCTTTAGTCAACACACAGATGCTAAATTGGCATCAAATAACCCCTTTGACCAAACTCTGCCCATCGTTTCCCCTCAACAGAGAGCAACAGTCAGATACAGAGTAAAAACTGTTATTATCTTCACAGGGAAACAGATTTTTAATGATAGTAGTTTTCAGTGGTATGTGCTCTTGTTGAAGACATTTGCTCAAATTATAATTAACCCATTTTTTTATTCACTGTGTTTAAAGTCGCAATGAAATCTAAATTGACTCTTCTTTTTTTTATATGTATATTGTAGTTCTTGAAATAAACGATGTATCTGTGCACATTGTTTTGTAATAATTACATCAATTTAATCAAATACCATAAACTTTACTCCCCTCAAAATGACTTTCTTCACTTCCTGGTCACATGGAATTCCTTTAGGCCGGGGCTATCAGTCCTTTCAAGAGTTCACACTTAGCTGATGATTGATTATAAAGCTTGTTTGGCATGCTGTCCCGGGAGAGAGCCCTGAGCTAATAAGATCCTCGAGCCCGGGGCTCCCTTCCGTTTGCAAGGCGAGAGGGGAGTTTGAGCTCAGGTAGATCTCGAGAATTCCCCTGCTGTAGTAGCTAATGAACAGATAGTGATTGCTCTTAAGAGATAACTTCTTACTAGGAGCACGTTTATGGTGCCTATTTGGATTAGTCAGTTAACTTCAAGAGTTCACACTTAGCTCATGATTTATCACATAGCTTGTTTAGCATGCTGTCCCGGGAGAGAGCCCTGAGCTCAAGGGATCCTCGGGCCCATGACTCCCCCCTTTCACATAGCGAGGGGAAATTGAGCTCAGGTCGATCTCAAACTCCCCCGCTGCTGAGGCCAAGGTGAACTTTTGACATTAAGACATTAGAAAAAGATTTAGGCTTATTTTATCTATAATATAGAGCATATTTGGATGGTGAGAGGAAACCGGGGGACCCGGGGGAAACCCACGCGGACACGGGGAGAATATGCAAACTCCGCACAGAAATACCAGATGGCACAGGAAGGACCTGACGCCATTGGTATTCTTGCTGTGAGGCAACAGTGCTAGTCACTGGGCCACCGTGCCGCCCATTCTGGATAAAGGTGGAAGAAGGGGAGTAGGGGGGTTTCTTCCAGATGAAGATAGTTGTAGAAAGGAAATGAGGATGTATATATAGTGACTTGAGATCCTTTGATTGGAAGATCATGATTAGCTAATGTGGGCCAGCGGGTCAATCATGAACATATGCTCCTCTCAAAATTAGTTTAAATTTAAACTTCATTTAAGTTGCATGTCTTTGGACGGTGGGAGGAAACCGGGGAACCCGAGGGAAACCCACGTGAGCATGGGGAGAACGTGTAAACTCTGCACAGAAATGTTGGCTGGCTTGGTAAATACTATAATCAGTGGCGTTCTTGCTGTGAGGCAACAGTGCTAACCACTGGGCCACCGTGCCACCCATCTAGGAAAAGAGGAAGAGTAGGGGTGGAAGGGTGGATTCTTCAAAACGAAGATGTCTGGGCTTTCCCCCTCTGATGACACGTACAATGGGAGAATGTCATTCAAAGTGTTTCTGCAAACTGTTTTTATCAAGTGTGACTATAAAATACATGTTTACCATTATAAGCTGGTTATATTCACTGACTGTTGCCACACAACTGTGTTTAAACCCCTTATAAAAGTGATTTTTGCATAATAGGTGCCCTTTATGAAACTTGTAACATCTAGCGTCTTGTTCATTTCTTAATTTTTACTATAATTTTTTGCATCAAATACAATTTGTAATGTTGTGAAACGCCTCTTAGTTGGCTGGTTCAATTATAAGGCTTATATATTTGATGAAATACTTCTGTAACAAGCACAGCTGAAAAAAAAACAGTGAACTACTGAACTCTTTTGGCCCTGCAGGAACTTGCATTCCTTCACTGTTTAGTTGAGACCTCCAGTTCCCCGGTGTTTATCGCACATAATCAGGCACCACCGAATACAAATATCCTATCAGTCTGCTAATGCCATTTTCTACTCTGGTGCCATCCAATGAGATGGAGGGAATAATAATAAGGTGTAAAAAAATAGGCCCTTGGTTCTCTCAATAGCGCTATTAAATGTGAGTAATCTGCCCAGTATTTCCCCTGAAGCAGGCAATGATGTTCTACAATGTCGGTTTAAAGTCCCAAAGCAAACAGTCTTCTCTCCTCAGCCCGGCAGCTCGACATCAGTTCTAACGAGGGCTGATCTGAAGTGAGCTTCCCAGGCCGACTTCATTACCAGCCAACTAAAGCATTTAACTACACGCTGTGTTGATAATGGAACCCTCCAGAAGCAGGGAAGCATCTACTACTCAAATCAATATGTGGCACGGTTGACTTGAAACTTCCTGACACATTTGGGATTGACCGTTCCTGAAAGAGTCTCTTCAAAAAAAAATCTGCACTGCAAATAAAGACGTGACGTCCTCTTCCGATGGGCTTTGGGATTTCTCTGGAGATGCAGAGCAATGAAGAAAATTACGACAGATGTTTTGCATCTTCCTAGTTCGTTTTCTTTTGGCCTCTTTTAAATCTCATCCGGATTTTAGCATCTGGAAAAGCAGGTGGTCGTGCCGCCTTCGAGCCCTTATGGGATGTTCTTAAGAGTTCAGAAGTCGTAATTAAGATGTGAAAAGCTTTCCGAATTTCAGATTTTTCTCTTTCAGAAAGTTTTTTAGCAGTAGTGAAATCCCATGAAGAGATGTATGTGTACACTCATCAACTACTATATTAAGTATGCTTTGTAGACATCTAATGTGTTCATCACATAGCAACTCAATGCATTTGGACATATACAGTAAGCCACATTTATTCAGTGACCCATTTCCGATTTGTTCCTCTAATGTCCCATTTGGAAATATGACATATGGTAATATATGCAAATTGCAGATATGACATACAAGTTCATATTTAGATTTTACAAATAGAAAATATATGTCATGTACACTACTTGACAAGATTCTTTGGATTCATCTTCAGTGCCTCCTCCATCTTACCCCAGACAAGCTCAATAATGTTCATGTCTGGTGACTGGGCTGGCCAATCCTGGAGCATCTTGACCTGCTTTGCTTTTAGGAACTTTGATGTGGAGGCTGAAGTATGAGAAGGAGCGCTATCCTGCTGAAGAATTTGCCCTCTCCTGTGGTTTGTAATGTAATGGCATCACAAATGTCTTGATACCTCAGGCTGTTAGTTGCCATTCACTCTGCAGATCTCTCGCACACCCCCATACTGAATGTAACCCCATTTTTTCCTTCACCAAACTTGACTGATTTCTGTGAGAATCTTGGGTCCATGAGGGTTCTAATAGGTTTTTCGCAGTATTTGTGATGATTGCAGTTCAACAGATGATTCATCAGAAAAATCTCCCTTCTGCCACCTTTCCAAATGATCAACTAGAAGTTATTATTTGTTTCTCTTACAACTGGGATTGATGACAAGACTTTTGTCAGGTAGTGTATGCAACATTCATCATTCATTTTCTTGTCGGCTTTGTCCCTTGCGGGGTCGCCACAGTGGAATGAACCACCAACTTATCCAGCACAATTTTACGCAGCGGATGCCCTTCCAGCCGCAACCCATCTCTGGGAATTTCCACACACACACATTCACACTCATACACTACGGACAATTTAGCTTACCCAATTCACCTGTACTGCATGTCTTTGGACTGTGGGGGAAACCGGAGCTGTATGCAACATATATTTTGAAATATTGCAAAATGGCCTCTTATATTTCTTTCAGTCATTGGAATTACAAATATGTACTGTACATATGTTTAATGGTTGCATAATTCCAATAGTTGAACAAAATATATATAAGCAGGCATTTTTGCACATTTCAAAATATGTACCATGACATATCTGCCTTATTTTCCACAAAAATGGAGGGTTATGATGAAAACTCCTTTTCATTTTCATTTTATAGTGTGTCGTCGCTTTTAGCTACACTCTCAGAAATAAAGGTACGAGAGCTGTCACTGGGGCAGTACCTTTTCAAAAGGTACATATTAGTACCTGAAAAGTCCATATTGGTACCTCAAGGTTACATTTTAGGTGCATTTGAGTACTGATATGTTTAAGGTACCACTAAGAACTCTTTAGATACAGATATGTACCTTTTGAAAAGGTACTGCCCCAGTGACAGCTCTCGTACCTTTATTTCTGAGAGTGTAGAATAAGATGAAGGCTTGATAGTCAGGCAGCTTCACTCCTGTTGGTGTTGTCAATTTGGCAACCTGTGCTTGCGTAAGGTCACCGGAGAAGGGGCCAGGTGAAAAAAGTGTATTGATTTGAGTGCAATACCTAGTTCAGCCACTGGGTCAATCTTACATACTGCACACCTTTAATGTTAGCCTTTTTAAATAATGATTCTTTCAGACTAATCGATGATCAGCAGTAGGCATGGGACGATAATCGTTTAAGGTATACCGCAGTTTGGAATATTCAAGGTTTTAAAATCACCCAAACCAAAACGGTGCCAAAGAGTTGAAGCTGAACTTACAACTAAATGTTATTGATTTACAGAGAATTGTCACCAGCAAGTTAAACAAGCGAGGGGAATGACAACACAGGAAGTGTCAATTTTTAAATACACAGCTGAAGCATGAAAAGTCCTTTTGGAATTTTCTTAAGAGTTCAGAAGTATGAATTATGATGTGAAATGCTTTCTCAATATGTCATATTTTTCTCTGTCAGAAAGACAGAAACTTATTTTAGCTCTTGTGAAACAATCACATACAAACTTCATGCATTTGAACATACAGGTGCTGGTCCCTTCATACTTTTTTTTTTTTCGAGAAAAGAGCGGTTGTAAACAGCATTAAAAATGTATTTGAGACAACGTAATATTCAACCCAAGCTCAAAAAAGTCTTGTCATCTTCTTGTGACAAACAGCCACATGCCAAGAAGCAAGAAAATAATATGCTGTGTCATCTATTGATGTTTATGTGGGCGTCTAAAAACACGAGTGGTGCCATTTTCTCTCTTCATTTGCATTGAAATACAAGTCGTTAACGCGACATGTGAACGACTCATATAGCGTTTGATCTTTTAGCGAGAATGACGTTGATGGCAGTGGAAACGCAAGCCTTATCAAGCTGACCTATACAGACCTGTACTGTACTATACTGAATCATACCGCTCAGTGGAAATGAGTCAAACAAGAACTACATCATACCATGCAGTGAAAAAGTGATCACAGGGAACAGATGTTGGAACTTAAAGCAAGATATCACACCATGTCACTAAGTTCAAATCACCTCAGTTTAGTGTTTTGAGAGTCCACTAAACTCAATAGTCCTTCAGACTGGAGTTTAATCCAGAAGTTGTGGTGGAACTGAAGATTCACACCACGAATGTGCAGCTAACAGATCAAGAAGGGTATAAAAAAATTTGGAGCCAGCTCCAATTGGAAAAGTCAGCACCAAGTGGGTAGGACTTGACCTCCAGCTGGGCTGTACAATCTCACAGTACCCTGTTGTGTTTTATTTTAATGTGTGAACCTACCACAACTCTAAACCAAGCTACTTGCAGCATAACACTCCAACTTTGAGGTCTCCGGGCTGCAGTGATACCTACTTAAAGGGTGACGAAACACCAAAACACAGTTTTTGAGATGCTGACAGTCATATATGTGTTCCATGCTGCTATAAACACTATAAGGACGCATACAGTATATTTCACTAAAAAGTGAAAATTGATTGTTTTTGCGTTATTTAGAGCAAATTCGTTCTTCTGGTTTGAAAAGAAATTTTGAAGCTGCGTCACTGTCATGAGATCCTTGTGTTAATTCCAGCACGAAGACTAGATGTCTATAACGACGAGTACAACATGACGTCTTTGAGCTTTCAGCATTAATTCATGAGAAAGACTTGGTTCGAACCAATCAGCGTGCTCTATTGTGAATGAGGTGCAACTTCATTAATATGCATGATAGCTTCGAAGACACGCCGTTGTGTTGCCAACCGTAATTAAAATAAGTGGAAGAAGAAGAATTGTTTGGAGACACATCAGTGTTGCGTTTATAAATGTGCCGCAACAAAGGTTTTGTTTCCATTTCCCCGCTATGAGAGCGCAGCTGGACTCACATGTGGATTACAGTGCTCTGCTAACACGCGACAAAAATGCGTTTGTAAAGAACATTTTTACCCTTCGCATCTGGAAATGGTGAAATCCGGATTTGCCACTCATCTTCTTTTAAAAAACACGCATTTCCAGTTTGTGTTGATTGTCCTGTCTCTACAGAATTGGTGTGTGATCAGTGTTCTTTGTTTATGTTTACTCAGATGGCAAAGTTAGTTAGTATCGTCAGCAGTACTCATTCAGTTTTTAAAGACATACCTTAATTAAAATTATTTAATAATAACAATATTATGAGCTGAAAGATCCGTTGTAAATGCTGCTTTTCGAATGTAAACACCTTAATCAAACTATTATACACACAGCTGTGTTTCTACCGAGAAATATGGACGATTTTTTTTTCTCTCATACGGCGTGCGGTATCAAATTCCATTAAAACTACACTCTTTCAGCAGTTCCTCACATCCAATGTCTCATTTGTCATGGGGGGGGGCATGCATGAAATATTGCTGAATGAAAGTGAAAGTGCCAAACTGCAGTTAAAGTTGACAAATTAAGAATGAAACACCCAAAATTACACAAAACTACAGAGGAAATGTGGATAGCGGTGGTGTCGAATTATGTGCAATAACATGTAAAACGGGATCATGAAAGGAACATTCGCTACTCACCCTGCTGAAAATCCAGCTTAAACCAGCCTAAACTGGTTGGCTGGTTTTAGCTGGTCAACCAGCCTGGTTTAGAGGGGTTTTGGCCATTTCCAGGCTGGTTTCCAGCCATTTCCAGCCTGGTCTTAGCTGGTCAGGCTGGAAAATGACCAGCTTAAACCAGCTAAAACCAGCTTGACCAGCCTGGTTTAAGCTGGACATAGCTGGCTTTGGTTGGTCAAGCTGGTTTTAGCTGGTCAACTCCCAGCCTGACCAGCTAAGACCAGGCTGGAAATGGCCAAAACCCCTCTAAAACCAGGCTGGTCGACCAGCTAAAACCAGCCAACCAGCTTAGGCTGGTTTAAGCTGGATTTTTCAGCAGGGCATGTAAACACATTAATCATATTATTGTCTATTCACTTTAAAGGTGCAGTATGTAAGTTTGACACCCAGTGGTTGAACTAGGTATTGCACTCCTGGATCATAATAAAAGTACGCTAGGATGCCAGATTGTTTACAGGAGCGAGTGATTTAAACTGTGTTCTAAATAAAAGCAACGACACGCGATAGAGGGAATATTTTCCATATTAAAAGGAGTTTTTGTCCTAACCAACACCTCGAATTGATATATTAGAAATGGCTTCTATTTCTCACAGCTGAACAACAGAAACCTATGACAGCTAGATCACCTCAGGTAAGCCTTGTGTGCTTTATTCTGTGCTAAATGCTAACAATGCGAGTTTGAATGCATTTTACATGGCATTTGTTGCCATATACTGAAAGCAGGAAGTTCACCTCAGATCTTGAAAATACAATAAACCGTCTGAAATTGAACTTTAGAACTAAACACATATGAGTGATTCAGCATCTACATTGATGTTAAAGTGGGTTAACATGTATTAAATAGATTCTAAACCTTACCGTTTGGTGAGCGAGTGCATATTCTGTGCTTCTGAAAGGCTGTATTTACATTTCTGCCGTGTTTCGTCTGGTGCAAACAGCCAAATAGCTGGTCACTGCCTCTCTCGTCACAGCGTGTTGTTAGGACACGCGGTTACAATGTAACCTGCTCACCTAATGTTTACGTTCGTAATATTTATGTAATTTGCTAATTAATAACCTCATGTGGAACTGCATCTGTCTCCCATACTGTTCTTTTTGGTCACGGACGCATGCTTTCAGAGTCTTTCTGAATGAATGAATGAAATACGCTGTTTTCCAACAAGGCAACCCAGGGTGCTGACATATAATTGGCTAAACTGGCATCGTGCATATGAAATTTATCTAAACAAAGACACCGTTCCGGCACGGAAAACCCATTTTCAAAGCAGAATATCTGACTTCAGCATTGTTTTTCAGTTAAACAAGTATGTTCACTTGGGATGTTTCTTAAATATCTGCACACATATTATGGTATTTTTATGCTTTAGAAGAGTCAAAAACTTACATACAGCACCTTTAAGGCAGGGGTGTCCAAACTCGGTCCTGGAGGGCCGGTGTCCTGCTGAGTTTAGCTCCAACTTGCTTCACCACACCAGCCAGGAAGTTTCTAGTATGTCTAGTAAGAGCTTGATTAGCTGGTTCAGGTGTGTTTGATTAGGGTTGGAGCTAAACTCTCCAGGACACTGGCCCTCCAGGACCGAGTTTGGACACCCCTGCTTTAAGGCAACCAATTCCATTACTGATGTCCATGTAAACGTAATCGCTGTCTGTCTCCCCTGCATCTGTGTTGCCGGTGTGAAAATCAGTTGTAGTTCACTTAATGAAACTCCCCTTTTCATGCAAACCCTTACCTCTTTCACCACTCAACACTCCCACCTAAACAGAGCTGGACTCACCCACTTTCCTGACTTTTTTCAAACTAGGTGTGAAAACACCCTGCTGAGACAGGGGGGTTTCATGGACCTTTAAATAAATCTCCAGCCAAAATAATATTTTTTTTTTCTTTCTTGTTGATAGTAGGTATATGTTCACACACTCTCAGAAATAAAGGTACGCGAACTGTCACTGGGGTGGTACCTTTTCAAAAGGTACAAATTTGTACCTAAAAGGTCCATATTACTACCTCAAAGGTACATATTAGGACCTAAAAAGTACAAAAGTGTTCCTTTAAAATTTTTTAGGTACTAATATATACTTTTGAGGTACCAATATGGACCCTTTAAGAACAAACATGTACCTTTTGAAAGGATACCACCCAAGTGACAGCTCGTGTACCTTTATTTCTGAGATTACAACAGTGATTTCTAAAGACTAGCTTTGTCAGCCCAACCAGCCCATCTCCTGCTTAACTGGCTAATTGAGCAGTGTTTTCCGTCACGCCTAATCACTATTTTTCATCATCAGTTCATAAAATGCATGCTAAAAATTCACAGCCAACGCTGACAATTTAATTATGTGCAATGACGATTTGCTTCTGCTATAATTCCTTAATCTATACTCAGAAAGGCTGAGCTGTAAAAAATCCTAAGCATCCAACTGGTAATGTGACATTGTGCTGCCATTCATGTGTGTTCATCTTGTAAACATCACCATTCATGCTTCCTCTCATGCAACATAATAAAGTGTGCTTCAGATTACATCTTCTGGCCAAAACAGCATTCGCTCAGGCTGTACACACACTCACTCCCTCGCTGGTATGCACTCACATTGCACTTTAGCATTCTGTGCTGAAGCATGCTTACGTCATTTATGATGCAACTTTTTGCTTTGAAGAAAACAGGAAGAAAACACTTTCACTAATAGACTGTAATAGATGTATCATTTAAAAAGCACAACAATTTTCACTTCATTATACTGGATGTATCAGAATTCAGAAGATTATTATGGAGGTGGTTGACGTCAACTGAGAAAATTGGAGTTTACTCGCAAGCTGCAAATCCTCATCAACAAGTTGAATGTCAGACCTGTTAGAAATCTAAATTAAGTCAAATTAAATAGGTTTTTTTAATAAATTTGTCTTCCAAGTAGTGAGAGATGTTTGTTGGCATAATGAAGACAGAAGCACACACAAAAGATCACATGACATGTGCACCGTGCCTGATCCTAATCGAACCTAATCTAAGTCCATTTTTTCAAGCTGGTCAGGTCACACTAGTCAAACAAATCAGACTTCGGGGGTAAAATATCTTAAAAGCAATATGTACTTATGACTATTTGTCTTAAAACTGTTAAGCTAATTAAATAGTTTCAATGGTTTAGGTGTATTAAATCAACTAAAATAAAAAAAACTTAAAATGATATTTAAGAGATCAGTTAGAGATTTTACACTAACAATACATGGATGAAAACCCAAACTACTAAAACTGAAAGCTGTCAATACATAGGATAATAAAGAACAAAACAAGACACAGGTGAACACAATCAATCAAGTACGAAGTAGCATTAAAATAAACTAAAGAAGAACTATCAGAACAAGAAAATACAAACTAAAAGTTCAAACAACAGAATATAAATGTGACATTATCAATTTGTTGTTGTGAAAGCCGTTAACTAAATAAACAAAAAAGTGCAAGATGTCTTTTTAAACATTTGGTCAGAATTTTGTCGATGAACTTAACACCTATACGATCACATCGGAAGAATCTAACAGTAAGAAGTGTCGAATTTAACAAAAAAAATGCATAACAGTAGACTAACAATGCATAATAGACAATACAAAAACACAATAACTAAACAAACTACTAAAACTGAAAGCTATAAATATGCAAGTATGACACAGGTGAACACAATCAGTCAACCACTAAGTAGCATTAAAACAAGCTAAACCAGAAACAGAGAAAGAGGAACTATTAAAACAAGAAAATTCATTGATTCATTCATTTTCCTTTGGCTTAGTAAATTATTTATCAGGGGTTGCCACAGTGGAATGAACCGCCAACTATTCCAGCATATGTTTTGCACATCGGATGCCCTTCCAGCCGCAACCCAGTACTGGTAAACATCCATACACTTTCACACACACTCATACACTACAGCCAATTTAGTTCATCCAATTCACCTCTTTGGACTGTGGGGGAAACAGGAGCACCCGGAGGAAACCCATGCAAACATGGGGAGAACATGCAAACTCCACACAGAAACACCAACTGGCCCTGTCGGGACTCGAACCAGCGACCTGCTTGCTGTGAGGCAGCAGTGCTAACCACTGAGCCATCATGCTGCCTCAAAACAAATAATTTTAACTAAAAGTCCAAATAACAGAACATAAATGTGACATTATCAATTTGTTGTTGTGAAAGCCAATAAAATAAACAAAAAAAATGTGTGATATTCTACCATTTGGTCATTTTGTTCCAAACAAAAAAACAATGCATAACAGTAAACTAACCATGCATAATACACAATACAAAAACACAATAACAACATAAACTACTAAAACAAAGTTTTACACAAATACACAAGATAAGAAACAAAGACACAAGTGAACACAATCAACCTAAGTAGCATTAAAACAAGTTAAAAACAGGAACAGAGAACGAGGAACTATCAAAACAAGAAAATACAATGTACACTATAACCAAATTTACTACTAAAACTTAAAGTTATAAATACACAAGATAAGCAAGGCACAGGTGAACACAATCAACCAAGAAGTAGCATTAAAACAAGCTAAAAAAAACAGGAACAGAGAACTATCAAAACAAGAAAATACAATCTACACAATGACCAAATAATTTACTAAAACTGAAAGCTATGAATACACAAGATAAGCAAGGCACAGGTGAGCACAATCAACCAAGAAGTAGCATTAAAACAAGCTAAAAAAAACAGGAACAGAGAACTATCAAAACAAGAAAATACAGTGTACACATTGACCAAATAATTTACTAAAACTGAAAGCTATGAATACACAAGATAAGCAAGACGTGAACACAATTGACCACTAGGTAGCATTAAAAACAAGCTAAAAAACAGGAACAGAGGAGGAGAAACTATTAAAACTAGAAAATACAATATACACAATAACTAAACAAACTAAAACTGAAAGCTATAAATACACAAGATAAGCAAGACACAGGTAAACACAATAGACCAATAAGTAGCATTAAAACAAGGTAAAAACAGGAACTATTAAAACAAGACAATGCAATGTACACAATAACCAAATTTAACTCTAAAACTAAAATTTATGAATACACAAGATAAGCAAGGCACAGGTGAGCACAATCAACCAAGAAGTAGCATTAAAACAAGCTAAAAAAACAGGAACAGAGAACTATCAAAACAAGAAAATACAGTGTACACAATGAACAAATAATTTACTAAAATTGAAAGTTATGAATACACCAGATAAGCAAGGCACAGGTGAACACATCCAGGCGACCACTAAGTAGCATTAAAACAAGCTGAAAAAAGAAACAGAAAAACAGGAACTACCAAAACAAGAAAATGCAAACTAAAAGTCCAAACTAGTCAACAACCGAAACAACAACTAGTCAAACTAGAACTGACTCTTTTAGCCACCACTTGGCATTTTTGAGTCGGAGAGCACCCATTAGAGATTACACTTACTCTACAGGGACGGATGGCTGGAAGTGCTGCATATTTACAGCTAGGCTAATTAACAGATCACAGTCTTGTACCTGTGAGGATATTGATGATATTCACCAAGACAGATCCAACAACATTGCAAAGCGAGCTCAGGTGTTGTGAAATGACCTTCTACATGTAATACGATACCCATATCTCACAGCTCCAATTCCCCTACCGTTCTCTTTTCACTGACTTAAGATGAAACAGTTGATGTGCCACGAGCGGCCCCCGCGGGGCCCACAGCAGAGGCCTGAAGTGAGAAGGGAATTCCTGGTGCTAGGCTCTGAATCGCTGACAGATGGAGCGCTGAACTGACAGTGCAGGTGTGAGATGGGCCAGACAATTGGCTGATGCTCTCTGCGGTGTCACACAAGTTTTTACTCAAGCCGGTCGCTCTTAAAATATCTTTGCTGAGGAATACAGTTCGGCCAGAGAGGAATTATTTGTCTCTGTCTTTTCTATTGTTATAGTCATGTACTAAGCCAAGAACGAAAGCCCCTACACAACGATTCTACAAAACTCATCGGGGGGCTGGAAGTACATGAGAACTTTAGTTAAGCATTACCTCTGCGCGGCCTGCGGGGTGCTTCGCACTTCTCGCAGTATTTACAGTCCATCCAAGGGCCGTTTTTACAGCTCCTGTAATACACTCACATTGATTCACGGACACCCTCCCAAAAGAGGTGTATTACCCAATTACAGCGGTCCCGTAGCTCATCGATCTCCACTCCGGAATGACAGCGGGTCAGAGAAGGAGAGCTGTCTTTATAATTCACATCACTGAGATACGTGACACTTCACGGGATTAGGGCTGACCCTAACTGAGGTTACGGCTGATAGATTGTAGCTGGAGTACAGAGGGCGAAAGCAGGTTTAGATCGTACGGTCCAAACTGAGGGCCATTAAAGAATGAATGCTGATGGGCATTTTACATGATTTAAGACTGTGATAGGAGGCACTATTCAGCTGTCTATTCTGCTATCCATCCACCTTTATATCCACCCATCTATCTATCTATCTATCTATCTATCTATCTCCATCCATTCATCTATAACCCATCCATCAATATATTCATCCCTCCCTTTATCTACCTATTTGTCTATGTATATATCTACATTTCCATCCACCTATCTATAAATTCATTAGTCTGTCTATCTTTCTGTCCATCCATCTTTAAATTCATCCATTCTTCTATTGTCCATCCATCTTTTATATTCATCCACCTCTTTATCCATTCAACTGTCTATCCTGCTATCCATATGTCTATCCATCCACCTTTACACCGACCCATCTATAAATCCATTTATATGTCCATCCATCCATCCCTCCATCCATCTATCTATCTATAAAAACTTCTATATCTTTATATCCATCCATTCATCTATTATCCATCCATCTATATAGTCATCCCTCATTTAGCTATCTACATATCTGTATTTCATTCCATCTTTAAATCCACCCATCTATAAATTCATTATTCTATCTATCCATCTGTCCATCCTTCCATCCATCTTTAAATCTATCTATCTATCTATCTATCTATCTATCTATCTATCTATCTATCTATCTATCTATCTATCTATCTATCTATCTATCTATCTATCAGTCCATTAATCCATCTATCTATCTACACATCTATACATCCATCTATATCTTTATTCATACAACCTTTATACATTCATCTATCTATCTACATCTTTATTCATCCATCATGTTATCTACTGTATTTATCCGTCTATCCTTCTATCCATATTTATCTATCCATCCACCTATATATGGATGGATGGATGGATGGATATATATATATATATATATATATATATATATATATATATATATATATATATATATATATATATATATATATATATACCTCCTTCCCTTTATCTATCCAAATATCCCTATCACTTCCACCTTTATATCCCCCGATCTATAAATCAACCCATCAATCAGAAAATTCTTTATCTATCCTTTTGACCATTCATCCATCCATCCCTCTTATCAGTAATTATCCTTCAAGTCTGTCTCTTACCTGAAAAGAAATCGGATTCCTTGCAGGTAAAATGTAACATTTTAGAAAGTAGAGCATTTTTCAGATGCGCTACTCTAAATTACACATTCGCATTTTCCTGCTCAAAAATTAAGCAAAAAAGTAAACAATTTAAATATAAATGCATTCTGCTCATGTTTCATAAACAAGGCCCAAAATATACTCCATATCCAGATATATGCTCTATCACTCATTAAGAATGAATAACTTTCATTCAGATTCAAAACGCTGTTAGAGGTGAAAACCTCTAAAGAATCACAATGCATTTTTATGAAACGCTTGCTGAGTCCCTGCACGGCTGCTTCCGTCATTTCTTCTGACAACACAGAAATCAGCTATTTTCCAACTTGTGTAAACAGAAAAGCCCAAAATGGCTCTTTCCTCACCCAAGAGATGAGAATATGACAGCATCTGACTAAAAGTGTGACAAGTTGCCTCCACCCAAAGCATAGAAACAGAAGGCCTTCAATATGCTCTGCGCAAAGGAGACAAAGACACACAGTGTCACACGCAGCATGATGGCTGCCACAACCCAGACAGCAGTTCAGTTTGCTTCTGTCCCTGTGAAAGAGAGAACAAAACAACCAGAAGACAACAACCAGAGAGAAGCCCTGTCGTTTTACTGGAAAAGTCAAGGTGCTGGCTGAAGTTTGTGATTGATGAAACACCTCTGCAACTTCAGTCAGCGAACAAACCCCTGACAAACACGCCTCCAGACCTTGTACGACACAAAGACATAAAACCTACCACAAACATAAAAATTCAGAAGTGCATCCCAAAGCTCTGTGTAATGAATTTTAAAGTATGAATTAATATACTTCTCACATATTACATGAACATCGCAGGTCCCGTTAAACGCTACAACCTCCCACAATTCATGAATAACACAAACTCCTTAAACTGCCATTCTCTCATGCAGACCCCTTGATTACTGTCTCAACTGAGTAAAGGCCAGAGTCAATTGTCGGCCTTAATACCTTAATCTCTGTCGCACTGTGAAACATGTGGAGAGTGATTTTCATGGCTCTTATACTTACGGCATTTTCAAATGAACTGTAATCCCTTTAGTTCGATTTTACACCTGCGGAGGGTTCACGAGCTGGACACCTGAATTGATAATGGGGTATACGTCAAATTAAAGAGGACAGGATTTTAGTTATTCTATTCAGTTGATCTGAAGATACTGTATGCTATGTCAACAGATTTTTTTGAACTTTTTCTATTGTCAAATCTGATCCTGGCTCACAAAATATAAGGGTCAAATGGGTCAATTTTTAATTTTTTTTTTTTCTTTTTCTTTTATAGGACATCCGAAAGCTGAAATAAGCTTTTCACTGATGCATGGTGCTCAAGATAGTCAAAACTCCTCCTATCCATATATTTATCTATCCATCCACCCATCTACAAATCCATTTGTACATTCATCTATCCATCTAACCAACTATCTATCCATAAAAATGTCTATGCATCTTTATATCCATCCATTCTTCTATTATCCATCCATATATATATTCATCCTTCTCTTTATCTATCCAAATCAATCTCTCTCTCTCTCTCTCTCTCTCTCTCTCTCTCTCTCTCTCTCTCTCTCTCTATCAAAAAATTCTATAATGTTTTGTCAGTTTAGTGGCTAATTCATACGAGTTCAGTTGCAGGAAAATGTACGATTTTAAAAAGAAGGCATTGTACTAAACCCCGCCCCTAAACTCAACTGTGATTGGGGGATGAGCAAATCATACTAAATTGTACAAACGAGATTGTAAGAATTCATACGAATTAGCCACTAAATCAAAAAGTGACGAATTGCTGAGATTGTGTTGGACAGCCCAAATTTAGCCTTGTTTTAGCCAAGCCGTCTATATCTAGACATCTATTAAAAACTATTTTTTTACCATTTCAGCATGTTTAGCTACACTGCCAACCTTTATTTTTGTGTCGGTAGTGTCACAAACATTGTTAAGAGCGTTTATTTTCACTTTTCTAAAAATAATCTGAGATACTTGACCTTTAACTCTGGCAATAGTTTGAAAAGTTAGTTATAAAACAAAAGGAGATATTGAAAAAAAGAGAGCATTGTGGTTTCACTAATGGCAGAACAGCAACATCAACAGTTTGTTGTAATTTTGAGAAAAGTGTTTGTTGTTTTTCACTCTAAAGCCTCCATATACACTGAAGTGTTTTTATAATGCAAGGCCATAGCTATTATCTTCCCAGGGTAATTATCCCAAAGGTAATAATGTTATCTAGGTGTGTGAGAGCCACCCGTCAAAATGATTTATACGGGCCACCGTTCTTATTCTTCCCCCACTCATTTTATCACACACTTCAGAAATCTCACACACACACACACACACACACTAGAGCATAAAGGCTTTTACAGACTATTCTGCCCTGCCGGACACTTAAATTCATCAAATCGCTGAGACGAGCCATTTTCCTTCAGAGGCCTGTTGTTAATCTTCCAAACATTGCCATTCTTAGACATCAGGATGCGAATTTGCCCATCACATCGCAGACTATCTCTTATGTTTGTTTAAATCAGAAGTCTTCAAGAGGATGATTTATATTCCGATTAGAATTGCAGTGAAGAGTCTAAACATTTCTGCAGAATATGCACAGCAACCGAGCAGAAACTCTAACGTGTCTTTGCCCATCGTCTCTGTTTTGATTTATCAGCTTCAGCATGTTCGGTAAAAGCCCGGCCTTATGAAATGTTAGACACTGAACACTTGTCAAAAGACAAAAGAGTCTGCTTTCTAAATGTCTGGCTTCACATCAAGCCTGTAGCCAAAAATGATTGGGAAAGCTCCCGTTACATTGATGGACTGTGGAAAAGTGACGTCTGAATTTTCATAGTGTTCCTATTATGCCATTTTAAAGGTTTCATTTGTTATTTTGGAGGTCAACAGTATGTTTATACGCAAGGCCAAAAAACACTTTGCATTTTTCATAATTATGGTGGCTCGCGAAAGCCAACATACTGTTATACTACATAAACGTATTATTCTTCCGTCATCGTCTTCTTCTGAGATTAATTTCTATATGCATCTCCTGCTAGACCGTTCATACTACAACCACCAAACTAAAACCAAACCTCCAAACTGGTCTGACTCAGTTTGCTATATCTTTTTCAACTGATTAGAAAACTGACCCAGAAAATTCGGGAAAGTCCCATTGACTTAACATCGGACCAAATTTTGTGACCTAATAACTTTGTACCAGACTGTCATACAGACTTAAGGTTGGGCTCATTTAACTCAGATCTGCCAATAACTGATGACCTTTCAACTTACTAGCCACACCCTAGCAACTACAGCACCCTGGCAACTGTCCCATAGATTTCCATTGTAAAAACCTGCCATTGACTTTAAGTTAAACATACTAACAATATACCAATCCATACTGAAAACATGCTAACAAACATACTAGCATAATTATACTAGCAACATGCTAATTCATATTATAAACATACTAGCAGCATGCTAAGTCATGCTAAATAATAGTAACAGAATGCTAGTTTATGCTAGCAACATGCTAATTCATACTAGAAGCATGCTAACAACATGCTAATTTATGCTAGAAACATGCTAGCACAATGCTACCTAGCAACATCTACAGTAGGTAACCACCTAGAACACCCTAGCAGGAGCGGCCCTACAGGACCGAGTTTGGACACCCCTGCATTAAGGAAAAGGGAAGTGAAAAAAAGCCCCTCCCAGATTGTCCTTAAAGTAGGGCACTGTGAGATCAGGGGGAAAACAAGCACATAAACATATAGACATAGACATGATATCACAACAGGGGATGTGGAGATATAGGCAACTTACTCTGCTTACTCAGTGATTGTACACATTGTAGGACCAATTTTACCATGACAAACTGGAAGATCTGATTTGGAAGTTTACGATCAATCATCATTATTTTCTTGTGACAATTCTGACAGAGGACATTTACAACTCAACAAACAAGTGTGTGTGTGTGTGTGTGTGTGTGTGTGTGTGTGTGTGTGTGTGTGTGTGTGTGTGTGTGTGTGTGTGTGTGTGTGTGTGTGTGTGTGTGTGTGTGTGTCAGATTACTCTAATGGAATGTCAGTGATATCCTACAGTAGTAGTAGATTAATAGTACTACTATAGTATACTATCAGAATAATGTAAGTTGTTATTGAAAAAATTACAAGAATTATTAAATTACAATGATCAGCATCAGCTAATTGACATTCGTTATTTACTTGCTTATTATTTATAAATCTAGACTAATCTAGATCAAATCTAGAATATAATCTAGACTGCTGAACATTGTCTGTATGAAATAATGCACTTTCCACTAAGGTTTGATTTGTTAATATTAGCTGACTACAGTAAACATTAACAACTTTACCAAACATTACCAAATTTACTTTTTTATTAAATGTTTTACCTGTTAATGCACTGTGAATTATTACATGAACTAAAATAGCATCAACAAAGATTAATACAACACAGGCTCATTCTGAAAATGTAGCCCTATATACGTTTCTGGAGATCGCGAATTATATAGCCAGAGGTACGTATGGCTGCATTTCATCTTTAAAATGAATTTTATGGGGCGGTATGGCGCTGTTCCTTTTCGCTTACCGCTTACCTGCATGTGGACGGCTTTTCCGGTAGCTCGACATGTACGTCGGCGAACTTGAGATGCAAAGCTCAGTCCGGTGAAGAACGATTCCAGAAAGCAGGTACGACAAAAACAGAACCCAAAAAATAAAACAAACAAGTAAATAACAGGGTGAGAATGTGGTAAAAACTGAAAACGTGGTAAAAATCGGGCGAGGGCTTTTCTTTTTCTGTATTGCTTTTCAAAACTCTGACGGTTGGGTTTAGGAAAGTGGGTGGGCGGGTCAATCTGTGGTTTTTAAAATACTATTGGTTGGGTTTAGGGAAGGGGGAGGGAGGGGTTAGCTGTCGGTTGGTGAGTCAGTCAGTCAGTCAGTCAGTCAGTCAGTCAGTGGACAGCGGCCTCTGGTGGATTTACGTGAGAAGAGCAGATGTGAATGGCACTCGTGGTAGAAAATTGAGATCTCCAAATACACAGTGGCCTCTAGCGAAATTGCTCTCTCCAGAAATGTATATAGGGGTACGTAATCTTATTGTTAATTCATCCCTTACAGAAAACCCAAAAGCATCACATGTTAAAATCACACATGGCAACATTTTCATGTGAAAGTCCAGTTTTCACTGAATCACATACTAATGTTAATAAATGGGAACTCAGGTGTAAATTGCCTTATTTACATAACATTAATATATTATATATATATATATATATATTATAAAAACTATTTCCAACCCTTGTTATTGATTCTAAAACATTACTGCCTCAAGTTTAAATAAATTATAATATAAATATTAATATTAATAATATTAATTAAACATAATACATATTAATCTCATATTTAATAAATTGGATACACTGTAAAAATATCCGTAAATTAGCAGTTTTCTGTATTTTGTCATTCGTGTTTTTATTTTCCTGTTTATTTATGCGTTTGAATTGCATTATGGGAGCAACTTTTAACCTTGAAAAGTTCAAAAAAGTGACTTTTATTAACATTTTTTATTGTTTAAAGTGGTACATTTACAGAACAAAAACCTTGTAATAAAGTACCAGTACATTTTCTGTTATTTTACAGACTCTATATATTGTTTTTTATACATTAATTTAAACTACCAAAAATGTCAATAAAAGTCCCTTAAACTTGTTAAACTGCAAGTTGAATTTTCAACATCAAAAGTCAGAACAGATATCAACATCCCATAATGCAATTCACAACCATAAATAAACACTTGTGAATCACAAAATACTGAAACGGTTTAAACAGATAATTTTACAGTGCACATATTATATAAAATACACAATTTTTTTATTATTATTATTTAAAACACTCCTTAATTGAGTTAACCTTAAAATTTCATTTCAGCACTGCTGATGATCAATGTTTGAGTTTATATCTGTACCTTTATTAAACTCTGCTACAGTCCAGCATCCCTCCTGTCAGTCAGTCTGTCAGCTGATTGGCCAGAGCAGCGTCTCCGTCTCCTTCCTTTAAATGAAACTGGCGCCTGCGGGGGAAACCTGTGCCTTTGCATGGGCTGCTCTCTGGCCTGCCAGCGTGATGGTCTGTGTCCGGGCCCGTCTGGATCCTCCTCGTCTCAGGTGTGTGTGCAAGCAGCCTTCATTACAGAGAGATTGGCCAGGTGGATGTGTGCGCGTGTGATTTCATTACCGTGAGATTGCTTTCTGAGACCAACACACACACACGACAGCCGGAAAAGGGATAAGAAGGAAAGTGCGCAGCTGTGGTTGTCCCATGATCCGACGTGCTTTTCCATCTCTATTTCTGTGGTGAAATAGATGCAGGGGGAAAGTAACACTGACGACTATCTGCATGGGGAATGGGAGAGAGAAGGGATGGTCAGAGACTGGAGGTCAGCTAACAATACTAAAATAACCTAAACGCAGAGGCTTGAAATTGATTTTGAAGTGCAGAAATAAAGAGACTTTGGGGTCTATTTTATGATCTAGGCACAAGTCTAAAGCGCATGGCACAAAAGCATTAAGGGCATGTCTGAATACACTTTTGCTATTTTAAGGACGGAAAAACATGGTTTGTGCTGCGGCGCATGGTCTAACAGGGTTGTGCTTATTCTCTTATTGAGTTATGGGTGTGTTTTGAGCATAACGTGCATTAAACCAATCAGTGTCAGTTGCATCGTGCCATGGTGCATTTGCTATTTACATGGCAGACTTTGTAAGTGGAAAAACTGAACGCTTCACTAGCGAGAAAACAGTTAAACAGACCATCTGCAGCGTGAGGATAAAGAATGAGCCTTCTCCATTCGGCCTCTTTACTCTCTCTTTACTTTACTTTTACTCTTTACTTTACTCCTTTACTTTTGTGGATAAGGAAACCGAGTTGTACTCGCCACTGAAGACATCCATTAGCCTACATATTTAATTTTATTTGTTAAGCGCAAAGATTTGTTTAAAACTATTTGTGAATTAAGTTCTAATTTCAAGCAAATGAATAAATGAACAATAATAACAAAGTGTGGTCAAACAAGTTCTATCCAAACACACATCCTATTCTTATGCCCATATGGCCCAAAACCCGACAGGTGGACAAATCTAAGCTTGTTTTATTAAAACAAATATAAATATGCATATAATAAATAATACTGCTAATAATAATAACAACATTACACAAAAGCAAATTGTCATTGTTAATGGTTTGTGTATTTATGTAAAATATAATTTTTGTAACATTTTAAACCTTTATTATTTTTCATTTGTAAAGATATTTGCGTATTGCTGTACATCCTGTGTGCATTAAGTAATGTGTACATGTTGAAGGCACACAACTAACGAGCTCTGCAACCTGCTTTCAGCTGTCTATTTCAGTTCCCCAAACAAGCAATGCACCAACAATGCACCTTATGCGTAATGAAAATTACTGCTGCGTTGGTCTGAAAATAGCAACAAATCACACCAAACACGTCTTGCGCCTTATAGCGCCGGGTGTATGATAGGGCCCTTTATCTTTCGTTTGCCTCGGGTGATTTGCTTTTAGAAATAATTAGGGGTTTTTTTTTTTTAGAAATTGTGCCCTGTTTATACTAGGGCTAGACTGAATCTGTGGACTATTTTCATTGTTTTATGAAAAATGCTTTTAGGAGCTAAAAACTTGCAAATAAAATGTAAAAAGAAAATCTTCATAAGGTTTAAAATGTAAATTCAATCCATTAGAACCACTTAAAGTCAACAAAGTCTTTCATGAACAATATGAAAGTGTAATACATCCACTAATAATAATTCACTAATAGAAAATTTTGTACACAATGTATCTAAACATTTGCATATTATTGAGCTAAATTGTCCGTAGTGTATGAGTATGAATGAGTGTGTGTGGATGTTTCCCAGTGATGGGTTGCGGCTGGAAGGGCATCCGCTGCGGAAAAACGTGTTGGATAAGTTGGCGGTTCAATCCGCTGTGGCGACCCCAGATTGAATGAATGAATGAATGAATATACTGTGTGTGTGTGTATATATATATATATATATATATATATATATATATATATATATATATATATATATATATATATATATTATACACACACACACACACACAGTTGAAGTCAGAAATATTAGTCCCCCTTTGAATTTTTTTTGCTTTTTTAAATATTTCCCAAACAATGTTTAACAGAGCAAGGAAATTTTCAGAGTATTTCTGATAATATTTTTTCTTCTGGAGTTTTCTGCAAATATCTGTGGGCGCAGATTTCTTGTGAGCCTACCCATGACTTTCAATTGGTTACATGAATTAAGAGATAAATACTATTTTTGATACAATGTTTTTTTCCAATTCCAATAACATGTCACTTCATTGTAAAAAAAATAAAAAGTAAAAACTCCAAAATCTTGTCTTGGCAATTCATGTTCTGCTAAAAGTTATGTGCTACTTTCTTTTAATATTCAGTTGACAACTAATTGTATTGTTATTAATTAGCTTAAGACATAATTTACTTTGCTAATTATTTAATTTGCTAAAACTAATTTACATGACAAAATTTAAACAAATAGCACCTTACTACACTAAAATATTGCAATTACAGGGAGAGTAATTTTAATTCAAAAATTTTAATATTGCATTTATTGTCTCTCGTGTGGCTTTAAACCTTTATGAATTTCTTCTGTTGATCACAAATATAAGTTACTTTGAAGAATGCTGGTTACATTGACTTCCATATTAGAAAAAAATTATAATTATTATATATATATATATATAATATATATATATATATATATATATATATTATATATATATATATATATATATATTATATATATATATAATATATATATATATATATATATATATATATATATATATATACTGTATATATGGAAGTCAATGGGTGCAATCAACCAGCATTTTTCAAAATATCTTTAATTTTTGTGTTCAACAGAAGAAAGAAACTCATAAATATTGTTAATTTAATTTAATTAAGTTCTATTTAGGAAGTGAAGGGTGAGAAAATTATGTTGAAATTTTTTGTAAACTATACTGTAACTTTAAAAACTAGGATTTTTGCAAGGCTATAAACTACAAATTTTTTATTTAAATCTGCCAAGGAAAAGCATGCAAGGATTAACCAATATCTGAATACTGGAGCAGAGTGCAGACACAGTATATTTGGTAATAATGGATGTAGTAAAAAGAAAACTCACCTATTGACAAATAAAATAATCTAAAAATGCTGTAACTCTAGAGCACAAATGGCACCATTTCCTCTCTAAACATTGATTTCCCAGTCCAGAAGTGCATTTAAAAATAGACCAAAAGAGTGTGTCTTGTGGTAAATATTTAATCACTTCACTTACTTTGACTTACTTGATTAATTATTCACAACAGAGCCATATACAAATTAAGTCTCCTGCCAATCACTGGGCTCCCTTGTGGAATGGGCGGTGTCTACAGAAAACCTCAGCTAGCAGTTAGATCACATGTAAACAATATGGCGGTCGGACTTGGCACCAGGGCTGTCCCTCAAGAGATAGTTGTTGTTTTTTTAACAACAATTTAAATTTTAAAGATTGTCATACAAATTTGGAAATTACCCATGGCTACTCTGTAATACAGCTTCAATTATCTTTGATTTTCGGTCCTTCATAAGAAAAAGTTTGGGCACCCCTGATCTAGACTACAAAAAGTCATAGAACACTTTCCCAATACACCAAAATATTATTATTATTTATTTTTTAAATAGGTAATCTTATCTAGAGGTCATCCCCTCTATCTATTGAAATACACCAGGACTGTCTTTGCTTTGCAATTACATGTTTAGCTTCCAGCAAACCTAAAATAAACAACAATAGGTCATGTTTAGTCACTTTAAAGTTCAATAGACAAATATGCAACATATCTAAATACATGCAATAAGTTTAAATGGAAATTGACTCAGTATTTATTCACCCTCAAACCTTTCCTTCTTCCATTGAGCACAAAACAAGATATATTAAAAAATGTTAGAAACCATTAACCACTGACTTACATATAGGAAAAACAAATACTATGGAAGTCAATGATTACGAGTTTCGGTAACACTTTATTTTTGATAGTCCATTTGAGTA
Organism: Danio kyathit; assembly: GCA_903798195.1. Lineage (NCBI taxonomy): Eukaryota > Metazoa > Chordata > Actinopteri > Cypriniformes > Danionidae > Danio > Danio kyathit. Next base: position 59,640,216 of record LR812536.1, on the reverse strand, counting down.
TTAGTAGACTGTTTGCTTAATATCTGTTGATACTGCCCCTTCAAGAGACATTAACCCGAACCCAAACCTAACAGTCTACTTGTAATCTGATGAGAATTAGTTGCCATGTAGATGCAATGAAACTTAAATTCAACAAACAGACCATCAAAACAAAGTGACCCAGGTTTCTAACATTTTTCAAAAAAACTTTTGTGTTCATCAGAAAGAAAGAAAAAACTCAGAGGTTTGTGACAAGTGAAGATTGAACAAATGACATAATGTTCAGTTTTGTGAACTATGCCTTTAAGTTCACTTAATAGTTGTCATTAGTAATTATTGATTAATTTCAGTAAGTGTCAGTGTTGCCAAAGTGTCAATTTTCTTATAGAGAAAGTTTTATTCTAGAGAAAGCAGTTTTTTAATTTTTTTAAACACCATTTTAAGGACAAAATTATAAGCCCCTTTAAGCTAAATTTTTTTCTGATAGTCTACAGAACAAACCATCATTAAACAATAACTTGCCTAATTACCCTAACCTAGTAAACTTAATTAAGCTAGTTAAGCCTTTAAATGTCACTTTAAGCTGTATAGAAGTGTCTTGAAAAATATCTAGTCAAATATTATTTACGGTCATCACGGCAAAGATAAAATAAATCAGTTATTAGAGATGAGTTATTAAAACTATTATGTTTAGAAATGTGTTGAAAAAATCTTCTTTCCGTTAAACAGAAATTGGGGGAAAAAATAAACAGGTGGGCTAATAATTCAGGGGGGCTAAAAATTCTGACTTCAACTGTATATATATATATAAACATTATTTTTCCCAACCCTTTCTCAGGACAATGGCTTATAGGGATAGTTCACCCAAAAAGGAAAATTCTGAGTATTATTTCAAAATAAGTTTACTAAAATAAGTTTATTTCTTTTGTTGAACAAAAAGGAATATATTTTGAAGAAAGCTGGAAAGCCTGTAACCATTGACTTACATAATATTTGTTTTTCCTATGAAGTAAATCAATGGTTATAGTTTCCAGCTTTCTTCAAAATATCTTCCTTTGTGTTCAACAGAAAAATAAACTCAAAGGTTTCAAACCACTTGAGGATGAGTAAATAAATGCTCATTTTGGGTGAACTATCCCTTAATGATATGTTTTATTCAATGAACTGTGAAAATATAATATGTTCATCCTCAGAAAAGTTTGTCTTTTTGTTTAAGCACTGGAACACTCTCTTCTTCTGTTTTGAACTCACTGGTTGACAGTTCTGAAAGATTAACGCAAAGCCATAAATGAAGATGGCAAAGAACACTAAGAATAAAGTAAAGAAGCAGACTGGCGTTTTCAGGAAAATGTAAGATGTGCATGAATACACCAAAAACTAAAGAGAAGAGATTTGCAGAAGCATGAGGCTTTGAGTGGAGAGAGGGACGTCTAATCCACACTCGTTCCCTTCATAAGCATCGCTCATGTCTGACGAATGACCCTCAACGGAGCGCCTCTGGGACAGAGATGTCATCAAACTGCTGTGCTAAATCATGAACACCATCACTCACCTTCAAATCTCCAGTCCACAGGCTAACAGCACCTCAGAGGGGAAGCCCCGGCTTCATGGCACTCACTATTTTAGATAAGAAAAATTAGATTTTTGACCCCTCTAATCTTCCAGGGTAGAGTCTGCTGAAGTGTATCCTTTCCCGCCTAGAGGTAACGATAAACCTGGCCCCGTCTAAAGATAGACTAAAGTCATTTATTTCAGCAGAGAAACAGACAGCTTTTAGATTTGAATCTAAGGATTTGGAGGCTTTTTATTTGAAATGGGGGCCCTGTGGCAAAAACGCCACAAGCATGAACAAAATTGACAAAAAAAAATGTCCCACGGTTTAAAGATCATGGTCAAAAAACTATTACGGCTGTCATGATTAAAGTGAAATGTGTGTCAGTTCATAGTATTTCGTTTAGATTTGCACAGGTTGCATGAGATTTCTTTTACAGTATATACAGTTGGAGTCAGAATTATTAGCCCCCCTGTATTTTTTCCCCCTGATTTCTGTTAAATGAAAAGAAGATTTTTTTTTCAACACATTTCTAAACATAATAGTTTTAATAACGAATTTTTAATAACTGATTTATTTTATCTTTTATCTTTTATATTTTATCTTATCTTAAAGTGACCATTAAAGGCTTAACTAATTAGATTAAAGTTAGGGTAATTAAACAAGTCGTTGTATGACCATGGTTTTGTTTGTTCTGTAGACAATCGAAAAAATATTGCTTAAGGGGGCTAATAATATTGACCTTAAAATGTTTTAAAAAAAAATTAAAAACTGTTTTTATTCTAGCCAAAATAAAATAAGACTTTCTCCAGAAGAAAAAAATGGGAAATACTGTGAAAAATTCATTGCTCTCTTAAACATCATTTGAGAAATACTTGAAAAAGCAAAAAATCAAGTCATTTGATTAATTTCTGTTGTAATAGTCAGTCTGTGGGGTTTAGATACTGCTATGTTTTGTCAGTGAAGCCAGCCTGATCTCACAAGGAAACATAACTTTTTGTCTGTTTAGTGGCTAATTCATACGAATTCATGCAAGTACAGTTGTACGAAAATTTATGATTTTTAAAAGGAGGCGTAGAACCGAAACCCAACCGTCATTGGGGGATGAGCAAATCATACTAAATTTAAACCAATGAATGTTCCTTTTGTAAAAACAGTGAGGAATCCATATGTCACTTATTTATTGATTGTCAGAGTGAGCAATTATTTTGGAAAGACTTTCTAATTATTCTGCTGAAATTAATATGTTGATAACACTGAATGCAAAAGAAATTATTTGTTATTTTAAAAAATGATGATTAAAAAATAAGCAGTTTTTTTAATTTTATTATTTTAAATGGTAAATTCTTTATCCACAAAGGCAAACTTTCAAAATCCCCCCTTTATACAAGGTTTTTGTTAGCGAACTTATTATTTTAATGAAGTCTCTCAAAGCTATGAAAAATGTACCAGCTCTGTCTATTGTAAGTTATTTTGAATATGTATTTGGCGTCTTGTGAATGTCTTCCAGTTGCTTTTTTTTTTTTTTAACAAACATTGTATAAAAAACCTGGACAGTAAATTATATATATATATATATATATATATATATATATATATATATATACACACACACACACACACACACACACACACACACACACACACACACACATATACAGTTGAAGTCAGAATTATTAGCCCCCTTTGAATTGTTTTTTCTTTTTTAAATATTTCCCAAATGATGTTTAACAGAGCAAAAAAAAAAATCACAGTATGTCTGATAATATTTTTTTCTTCTGGAGAAAGTCTTATTTGTTTTATTTTGGCCAGAATAAAAGCAGTTTTTAATTTTTTAAAAGCCATTATAAGGTCAAAATTATTAGCCCCTTTAAGCTAAAAAAAATTTCCGATAGTCTACAGAACAAACCATCATTATACAATAACTTGCCTAATTACCCTATCCTGCCTAGTTAACCTAATTAACCTAGTTAAGTCTTTGAATGTCACTTTAAGCTGTATAGAAGTGTCTTGAAAAATATCTAGTCAAATATTATTTACTGTCATCATGACAAAGATAAAATAAATCAGTTATTAGAAATGAGTTATTAAACTATTATGTTTACAAATGTGTTAAGAAAATCTGCTCTCCGTTATACAGAAATTGGGGGAAAAAATAAACAGGGGGGCTAATAATTCAGGGGGGTTAATGATTCTGACTTCAACTAATATATATATATATATATATACACACACATAATATATAATAATTAACAGTAATTGTGTTAGTAACTGGCCAAAAAATAATAATAATAATAATAATAATAATGCTATGTCTTATTCAGGCACTGCAATTACCAATAAATACTCCGCTCTTTTATTTTTACTCAATAACATAATAAGATAATCAAAAACAAAGTTTTACATAATCACTGATTCAAATAAATGCGCGTGGATCTTTTTTGCTCTTCACATTTGGTCAAAATGACATCAAAATTACACTATTTGCGATCTTCATTCAAGTTTCTAGTCTTATGATCCATTTAATGGTGCATGTTTAAAACTACACTACCTGACAAAAGTCTTGTGGTCGATCCAAGTTGTAAGAGCAACAAATAATAACTTGACTTCTCGTTGATCATTTGGAAAAGTGTCAATAGGTAGCATTTTCCGATGAATCATCTGTTGAACTGCATCCCACATCAAAGTTCCTGAAAGCAAAGAAGGTCAAGGTGCTCCAGGATTGGTCAGCCCAGTCAGCAGATATGAACATTATTGAGTATGTCTGGGGTAAGATGGAGGCATTGAAGATGACTTTATTAATGAGTGATTTAAATCATTGCAGAGATGTATGGATGCAGTCCTCCAAGTTCATGGGAGTCATACACAATATTCATTCTTTTCCCATTGCACCATGACTTTATATTCTATATTGTACATTACTTCTGTCAAGTGACAAGCCTTTTGTCTAAGTAAAGTCAGACCTTACTGTCCTAATTAAATAATTAAAAATCAAGGCATGATGATGTGTTATTTTGGTAAAATAAGCGTAATCTAGAGGCCTTTGTCTTTCATATAAGCCACTTCTGATACCAAATGATCAACTAGAAGTCAAGTTATTATTTGCAGTTCCTAAAACTTAGATAGGCGACAAGACTTTTGTCAGGTAGTGTATAGGAGGAAAAAATTAAATATTTCATTCACATTTCATATGTCATTTGAAATTACATTCTTGTTTCAAATTTAGATGGATTGGTGATGTGAATTGGTGAACATTTAAACTGTTGTTGTGGCTAGATTTAAACAATGATACAGTAAATCAGTACAATACAGTAATCATTACTTTTTAAGACCCGCTTAAGCACTTAAAATGGCATCTTCATTCTTCCAGTATGCACAGGGGATAAAACAGAGGGATCAACTACTAAATTAATCTCTAGTTTTGATTAAGACTAAATTAATCAGCGCAGGGCAGTAGTGAACTGTATGCCAATCATATTCAAACTGCATCACGAGCACGCAAGATATTAAAATTGTATTCAGAGAGGAATTATTTTTAACTGCTCTCTCTGAACCGTACCTCCGAGGTTTAGGAGAGAAATAAAGATCCTGCATAAATAAACAATAATAATATCATCAGTGTACATGTGCAAAGAGAATCAAGCCCCTCTAACTGTGTCCCGTCACATCACGTTACTTCCCAGAATGCCTTCAAAATGTTTTCAGCACTCGTAATTAGCCGTGAGATTCAGAAGCAAGCGGATAACCAATCTGCTAAAGGACGAGGATTCGTGTCCTTTAGTAAAAATAGCTTCAGTCTGTTTTTACACACTGAGATGAGATCTAATGAGCAGGACTTAAAGGCATAGTTCACCTATGACAGTTCTTCCTTTTAGTTTTGCTCACCAAGGCTGAATTAATAATAGTAATAGTGATGTTGTGATATATCGTTACGATTTAAAATACAAATGGTCCTTCAGGAATGCTTCTGGAATGCTGATTTGCTGCTCAGTTATTAATAATGCTTCTTATTGTGGTTTGTTTCTACATGTTTTGTGCTGAAACTGATTATTATCCATAATTCTTTGATAAATAGAACATTTAAATGAACAGCATTTGTGGCTCAGTGTTGCCTCATAGCAAGAAGGTCATTGGTTCGAGTCTCGGCTGGGCCAGTTGGTATTTCAGTGTGGAGTTTGCATGTTCTCCCATTGTTTGTGTGTGTTTCCTCTGGTAGCTCCGGCTTCCTCCACAGTCCAAAGACATGTGCTATAGGTCAATTGGATGAACTAAATTGGCCATAGTGTATGAGTGTATGTGAATGCGAGAGTGTATGGGTGTTTCCCAGTACTGGAAGGGCATCTGCTGCCTAAAACATATGCCGGAATAGTTGTCGGTTCATTCCGCTGTTGCGACCCCTGATAAATAAGCCGAAGGAAAATGAATGAATGAATAAGGTGTGTTTCTTGATATTTTCATCATATTAAAATGTCTTCTGAAGAATAATGTAACTGATATTGTAAGTAAAACAATGGTTATTTTGAATTGTAATAATTCAAGAAGTTTATCTGTTCTCAGATTTGCTATTGATAGGTATTTGTTTTAATTAAAAAAAAAAACTACTAACAGTGAATCTTCAAAATTTCATAATAAAATAGTATTATTTAAAAATATATATTTATTTGCAGAAATTGATTGTAGGTCATTAAAATTAAATATCTTATGTTTTGAAACCCTTAGGTTTGGGAGTAATACATATGGATGTAGATATTTTATGCATACAGTTGAAGGCAAAATAATTAGCCTTCCTGTGAATTTTTTTCTTTTAGATTTCCCAAGTGATGTTTAACAGTGCAAGGAAATTTTCACAGTATTTCCCATTATATTTTATTATACATTTCTTTTAGTTTGGCTGGAATACAATTTGTCAACATTATTAACCCTCATAAGAAACTATTTTAAACTGGCTACAGAATGAACCGATGTTGTCCAATAACTTGCCTAATTAACCTAATTAGTTAATAGTTTAATTGGCACTTAACTGAATACTATAGTATATTGCAAAAAAAAAAAAGACTAGTAAAATATTATGTACAGTCACAGGGGCAAAGGCAAAAGAAATTACTTCGTTATTAAAATTATGGTGAAAAATGTGTTGAACAAAACAAAAAAACAGAATTTTAATTCCACAGGAGGGCTAATAATGTTTTTTTTTTTTTTTTTTTTATTGTATATGTTCCATTAAATATTCAATTTCATATACAGTATTTACTTAAGTACATTTATAAATTCCAATATCTTAGAAATATATATATATATATATATATATATATACTGTAAAAAAAAATATACGTAAACTAGAAGTTTTCCCTATTTTGTGATTCATGTTTTTATTTTTCCATGTTTATTTATGTTTCCGAATTGCATTTTGGGATTTTGATCTTTCTTTCAACAACTTTTAACCTTGAAAAGTTCGAAAAAGTGACTTTTATTAACATTTCTAATAGTTTAAAGTGATTTATTGTATATATTATGCTACAAAAACCTTGTAATAAACTGCCAATACATTTTCTGTCATTTTACAGACTTATTTCTCTACATTTTATTTCTTAAACATTATTTCAAACAAATAAAATGTTAATAAAAGAGTTACATTTTCAACATCAAAAGTTGACAGCGTTACAGCGTCACCAATGTATCTGGACATATTTCTGGAAAGATGTCTTAGAGATGATGGTACCATTTTCTTGCTTTACAAGGGTTTAAAACAGGTGAAGAGTCCGTCTATGGAGAACATTAAATCTGCCTAGGAAGAAGAACTTGCAGTAGAAATTCCAAGTGAAATTTGGAAACAAAGTCTTGAACTGCTTCATAGTCTTCATTATTCCAAGTGTAAATTGAAAAAAATCCGGAAGTGTTGCCATTGTGTGACAAATGTCAGTTTTTAGATTTCAACCTGTCTCATTCCTGTTATGTGTCCCAAATTACAGAGTTTCTGAAACAAAATATTCCAAGTTTTTTCAGGTTCATTAGACATTCCGATTGAACCAGATCCTATATTAATTACATTTGGAGTTTCCGAAGAAATTTTTGAGACTTACACGGGTACAACAACAGTTTGTTTCATATGAGTTGATCTCTGCCAAAAAAAAAAAAACGTATCCTTTTGTTTTGGAAGAAAAAAGAAGTTCCAACTCTTAAATTATGGCTGACAGAGTAAACGGGTACATTAAATCTGGAAAAAATCAGATATACCCTAATAGACAAGATTGTGTTATTTGAAAAAACTTGGTCCTCTTTTATTACCTTTCTACAAACTTGTGATTAATATGTTTACTCTGCCTTTAGTACCTACCTTTACCATTGGATAGAACTGGTGTGTGGTTGGCTGGCATAAAGTATGTTTAATTTTTGTTTAATTATTATTTTTATGACTGTTGTTGTTTTTTTTTGTTTTTGTTTTTTTTTTTTTTTTTTTTTTGGGGGGGGGGGGGGGGGTTAACGTCTAATTGTTAAAATGTAAGCGTTATGTTTGTATCTTTTTTTTTTTTAAAAAGTGTATTTACAAGACAACGCGGTGGCGCAGTAGGTAGTGCTGTCGCCTCACAACAAGAAGGTCGCTGGTTCAAGCCTCGGCTGGGTCAGTTGGCGTTTCTGTGTGGAGTTTGCATGTTCTCCCCGCGTTCGCATGGGTTTCCTACGAGTGCTCTGGTTTCCCCCACAGTCCAAACACATGCGGTAGAGGTGAATTGGGTAAGCTAAATTGTCCGTAGTGTATGAGTGTGAATGGATGTTTCCCAGAGATGGGTTGCAGCTGAAAGGGGATCCGCTGTGTAAAACATATGTTGGATAAGTTTGTGGTTCATTCCGCTGTGGTGACCCCAGATTAATAAAGGGACTAAGCCGAAAAGAAAATGAATGAATGTATTTACAAGTGAATGTCTGCTAAAAATTTAATAAAAATATTTAAAACAAAAGTCGACAGAGCAGAGATCAACATCCCATAATGCAATTCACAACCGTAAATAAACGAAAAACACTTGTGAATCACAAAATACTGAAACTGTTGATTAACAGATATTTTTAGAGTGTATGATGACGCATTTAATGGAAGAAGACCTGCTTTTTTACTCTTCTCTTTCAAACATGTACCCTAAATCAGTTCCAGCGCTATTATATATTCAGATTGATATCCGATTTATATTTCAGATTTATGTCCGTAATGCTGAATCAAAATTAATCCATGCCTTATTCTATAACTAAGCCGAGCTATAGCCTCATTCTCTCTCCCGATATCAAATGTCTATAATCCACTCTCCTGATGTTATCCCATCGCATTCATCAGCTGATGATCTTCATTTCTGCCCATATCTGGATGCCCACTGGTGCCAGCTACTTTCTGTTGTTCTGCCATTAAACACAGGGCACGCTCGGGCAGAGATGCTTGAATTTATCAGTTTTTTGCATCCTCTAGTGTTCAGTTATTAACATAAAAAATGGACCGTTAGCCTTTTAAAGAAATGAAAGTGGATTGCTGCTATAAACGCTTATGCTCAATTAATTCTAGTTCATTTGAAGCTGCTGCTGATGATGATGATGGTTGTGGGCTATATTCAATTTTGGGTCACGCATCTAGAGGTTTTCTAATCCCTGACTGTGCTGTTGACCCGTCGAGGAGCTTTTACAAGATTAGCAGTTCAAAGAGAGAAAATGTTCAGAGCAGAAGACTAGCAAACTACTCAAGGCATCCTGTAAATACAGTAAATGTTAATGCTGGACTATAATTCTGTGCTGTTGTGCTGTTGGGGATGTTTTCGTCCACTCTGGGGTGATTTTGAGTCTTAATTTGACCATAACTTTTTTTTGTGTGTTTCAGCTAGCGTAATTAGTTTTGGTGACAAATCTTATTTTGACACATATTTTGAGAAAATGCTTAGAATTTCTTTTTTTTTTAAACTCAACAATAAACTCTGGAAACATTTACTACCCTTTTGTTATGCTAGGAATGAAAACTGCTGTAAAAATGCATCAGATACATATTTGTGTTAATCTGTTAATCAACCTCAGTCCTGATCAAAACTACTAAATTGCTTAGAAAAATAAATGATTTTAACTCTTTAATTGCCAAAATTATAGATGATCACTGATTTGGTGAAAAAAATATAAAAAGTTATTGTGGACTGGATTTTTTTTACCTTTTTATCAAAGTCTGAACTGTTGTATATATATCTATAACCTACTCCTAACAGACCAAGTAATGAAGCATATTTTTTATACTTTACATGATTAAAGCTTCTTGCTTTCAAAAATGTAATAACATTGTCGTTTGAAAAACAGTAGCAAAATACTAGTTTTAAACTGCCAATCAATTACAATTTTAGAGCAATATTATAATACTTTTAATTATCTCATTAAATTATTATTTTTTTAAATTTGCCTGACAATATTTTGGTAAATAAATTGTAAAACCGAAAGATAATGTCTTTTGTAAATTGCTGAAAAATATACATATTACTGATACATATTATTTTTGCTCCAAAACACATATAACAGAATACATTATAATGTTCAGGAGGAATTAAAACTGTTTTAAAATATTTAACGTTTTGAGGCTTGTAACCTCTTTTCATTTTGACCAGGATTGCTAGAATGTGTATATATATATATATATATATATATATATATATATATATATATATATATATATATATATATATATATATATATATATATATATATATATATACACAATTGAAGTCAGAATTATTAAACCCCCTGAATTATTAGCCCCCCTGTTTATTTTTTTTCCTCAATTTCTGTTTAACGTAAAGAAGATTTTCTCAACACATTTCTAATCATAATAGTTTTGATAACTCATTTCTGATAACGGATTTAATTTATCTTTGCCATGATGACAGTAAATAATATTTTACTAGATATTTTTCAAGACACTTCTATACAGCTTAAAGTGACATTCAAAGGCTTAACTAGGTTAATTAGGGTAACTAGGCAGGTTAGGGTAATTAGGCAAGTTATTGTATAATGATGGTTTGTTCTGTAGACTATTGAAAAAAATATATAGCTTAAAGGGGCTAATAATTTTGACCTTAAAATGTTTTTTAAAAAATTAAAAACTGCTTTTATTCTAGCCGAAATAAAACTAATAAGACCTTCTCCTGAAGAAAAAATATTATCAGACATACTGTGAAAATTTTCTTGCTCTGTTAAACATAGTTTGGGAAATATTTAAAAAAGAAAAAAAAATTATATATATATAAACATACACAAATAATACAAATAAAGCAAGAGGAAAGTAGGACTTATGTATCTGTGATATTTCCAAAATAATTATCATAATAATGCAAGAATCTATCACTTTTCTTGTTTTTAACCAATCTAAGAGATTTAATAAAAACATCTATTTCAATTAAAATTGTGGAAAAGAGGGCTGCGAATTCAAGTATTTTAAAGTAATTTAAGTATTTAAGTAATTTAAAAAAGTTAATAATGTAGTTCTCTGGTATATCGGTTTTACCTTTATAGTAACAAATAATATCTTGTAGTTGAAAGGGGCTGGAAGAAGCAATGCAATTACCCATATGAAGATATAAGAGATTCAAAAGCTTTTTGTGTTTTACACTGAAAAAATATGTGAATCAGGGTTTCGTCTTCAGTGTTACAAAATGAGCAGATTGCTAGGATATAAATATGTTACTCCACTTATGGTCACGTAATACCAAACTGTGATCTATTGTAAAAAAAACAAATACCTTTAAAAGGTCCTTAGTAATAGTGGAGGAATTCATTAATTCTCGAAGCTTCTCTTATTCGCATTTCCTTCAAGGCTGTAAAGTGGCATTGCGAATGAAGCTCCAAGTGATTGTGAACCTGCACAAGAAAACATTTGACGTTTATGGACAAGTACATGGACACATCATTAATAACTCTTCATTTCGCTGTATTACACACGAAAACAGCGTTTTAAACAAGTTTACTGTGTCTTTAAAATTCGCGCGTGCTCACCCAATAGGAAGTGGCGTCAGAGGAAACCCGTCTGCATACGCGGAAGTGTCAGCCTCCGTGTGTTTTATGCGATGCGATGTGCTGTGCGTGATTGAGAATATATTGCTTTGACTGTGATGTCGGTGCTCTACATGGAGAAATTAAGCCGTGTTTTCGAGCGTTATCAGGAGTATGTGAGGACGAGCCCAGCAGCCGCGTCTCATCTGGAGAGCACAGTGCGCGCGCTCAGTTACCTGATCGCAGGTGAGAGAGAAAGAGAGACTGATGTCTGACAAAGTGAAAGTAAACATTCATGTGCACGACTAAAAGTTAGATGTATATATTCAGTTATTGTGGAATAGTAGGCAGTTTTCCACACTATGTTGGTGTCTTTTGTATTTGACTATTATTAAGTTAATCAAACTGGTCCGAGAAGTTGTGCCTTTTATAAAAATGTAACTCTGCATGTATAAATATGTAAAGTAGCCTTGTTAACATCACATTAAACGAATAGTTCACCCAGAAATGACGGTTTACTAACTATTTACTCACCCCCAAGCGCTTCCAAAACGTTTAATTCATCTGTTGAACGCAAAAGAAGATATTTTGAAGAATGCTGAAAATTAGGGGAGAGCGGGGCACAAAGTAACACTTTTTGGTTTTGGCCAAATAATAAACAAAGTAATGGGGTTAGACAAACCATATTTTCTTACCAACAACACACAAGCCTCTCCTACAAATGAGAACTGGTTGTATGATCGCAGGACCTACGGTTTCTGTGCAGTATTGCCAAAAGTGCCAAGAGTAAATATGCTACTGTTTACCCCACCTGCGGGGCAAGTTGTAACAGACAGGGTTAGTTGTAACACGTGCTTATGAAGTCAGATTTCACACAATTAATTTAAACTCAGTTTACTGTAATAGCATATTTCCTCAGTATTTAACTCAATCTTTTTATTCTACATAACACAGCATGTTTATTTATTTATCTATTGGATAAACACATTTGGATTTATTTGCATTATTATCCATTATTATAAAATGCATTTATTTGCATTATTAGCAATAAGATTTTTTTTTTCTATTAAAATACATTTTTAATGTCAAAAAGTTCTCAACATTACACTCAAAACGTAACATTATATTGTTAGTTTAATTGGTGTCCATTGTCCAACAGTGTGTGGCGTATTTGTAACACCCAGTTACAACTAACCCCGCTCTGTCGTGTTTTCCTCAAAACTGGCTAGCAGCCAATGTGTGTTTCTTTTACATCTTATAAAATAGTTCCATCTTTTAGCCTAGAAGACGGTAATCACAACAATATAAGATTTCACTTATATACTTTCTATAAAAATATAGAGTATAATAAAAACTTTTATGCAGCAAAAATGGTTTCTCCTGTGTTTCTCATCCAAATTTTGCTGAACATTTTCAATAATTGGCAGGAAGACGTCTGCCGACACTGTGGTGACTAGGCATGGGACGATTACCGGTTTCAAGGTTTACCGTGGTTTGGAAAAGACAAGGTTTTTAAAACCGCTAAAGTGTTCTGTTATACCATTTCTAAGGTATATGTAAGGGTTTTATTATATTATTATGTGTTGTAACGAATTCTGTGTTTTTGAAACTAATGTAGAGATCAGAAGTTAATGGTTTATTTGAACTATTTAGCCTGACATGTTTTCTAAAATATAATATTGTGTTCAATGGAGAAAAAAGTTTTACCCATACACATAATAAGTACTTATTTTAGAGCAATAATCACAATACAGTGATACCGTGAAACCATGGTATTTTTGTCCAAGGTTATCATATCATCAGAATCTTATACTGGCCCATGCCTAGTGGTGAAAACCTCGAAAGCATGTAATGGTTAACGCTGAGCAAATACCTTAAAACTCCGTGTTACGTTTTACCCCGCGTTACTTTGTGCCCCGCGCTTACCTAACCAGTGACTTCCATAGTAGGAAAACAAATACTATTGAAGTCAGTGGTTACCAGTTTTCAACATTCTTCAAAATATATTATTTTGTGTTCAACAGAAGAAAGAAAGTCAAGGAGTTTTGAAACAAGTGAAGTGAGAGTTTTTGGAGGAATGATTGCTTTACATAAAGAAAAGTATTGATTAAATATGTTTAGCATGCTTCTCTGTCACTGTTTGACTTATCTTAACTTCCACTATACTTTATAAATATGCGTTTTTAGCTAAACCTTTGGAAACACATTTTTATTTTAGTAAAAGCGATGTGTTTTGCATTTTAGAGTAAAAGTCATCTAAACTGCAAACAGTGAGGTGCCGTTATTATTACTGTTCAGGCACTGAATATTAAAAGGAAACATTATTTTTAGCAGACCATGAATATCATCAAATGCTCAAGACAAGTCTTTATACAGATATTTTGTGTACCTGTTAAATATACTGTTATAAAAAGAAAAAAAATATCAGTTAAACACGATGAACTCAGAAAAGCCACAGATGCACTAATGATACATTAAAATGTCAAGTGTAACATTGTTCTCATGATGAATAAAGGTAATGCACGTACATTTCATTCAGATTTCACAGCAGGTAAGAATTCTGTGCAACACAGGTTTATTATTTGAGTTTTGAAATTATTAATTTTTTGAATAAGTTCCTCAAACGATAGTTTAAGCCATGATATTAAATTATTGAGGTAAAGTTGGATTGATTTTCTCCTTCAGAAAATTATTTGCAAATTCTAAATAGGGAAATCATAATAGCAGCCAATGACTATCAAAGTACAAGAATGTTCACAGTCAGTAAATAGTGCTAATGTTGTTTTGAAGTCATACTTGAATGCTATTTCAGACCGAATATTCAAAGTAATGTGGTAAACAATATAGGGAGTGTGTCACAAGTTGTCACTGTTCAAAAATGAAGGAATGTGCGATTACAAAACTTTACCACAGATTTAGTTTAATCGGCAAATGCAGTAGGTAATAATCCGAGATGGTCTGAATTTGTGAGATGGATCAATGTGCAGCTTTACCGCTGGAGAAAGTGTAAAGGCATCTTGGATCAGGTGTGCCTTTCATAACCAAGTATAGCCTTGACACACTGATTTGAGAGGCCGACATTCAGTCAGTTTGCAGAGATACCCCAGGTAAATCCCAAAACAATATTAGCTGATATAAATTTCTAAAAAATAAAGTAAATAAACCTTTCTGTGTAGGAAAACCTCTCCTCTATTGACATCCATTTAAAAGTGTCTTCTACAATGCTGCACTACTTTCTTTAGGTAAAGGCTGTGATAATAGGGTGAAATAAGTCTTTTCAAAGCTTCGAAACAATTGAACCAGTTCCTTCCCTAAATGATTTACTGGTTTGAAACATTCAAACCACATGCTAGGGACACCTGCTGGTCAAAACCATGTCAATGCAACAAATTAAATAGGCTTTTTTAAACACAACGCAAACACTAAATTGAAAGTATACCCTATCAAATGCACTTTGCTTGTAATCTAATATCATTCAATATTAAGTTAATTCATAATATGCATTCTTTTAATAATGTTAAGACTTATATTGTTTATTCCATTTTTGCTTTGCTAAACGGGCCAATGTTAAACCCTTTTAAGCCATTTTGTTGAATTTATTATTATTATTTTGTTAAACTTATAAAAACTGATCTGTGATCAGATAAAAACTGTTCACTTGGATTTTTGGCCCCCTGCTGGAAGGCCACTGAATTCTCTAAACGTTTCGAATAAGGCTGCATATAGCAGTGTTAAAATCTAACATTGCAATATTTTGTTATTCTGCGATATATATTGTGATATGAATACAATTTCACTAGATGACTTGAATATCTCTATTTGGAAAGAATTTTATCATTTTAGATTGATTGGAATGATTCTGTAGGGAAGTGAATTATGCATAAAATATAATAAACAAAATTAAAAGCATGGATAAATACAATAAAGAAAATATGCAATTGAAATAAACAGTGTTTTATCATTTCCAAGTCTAACAGTATTCAGGCACCGTAATTGAATAATACAAATAAAAATAATTGAATAAAATGAATTGTTATTACACTAATGGTACAATTTCTTATGCTTGAATGCTTTTAAAATCCTCATGCAGTCACAAACCTTAAAAATACATTCAAATTAGGGCTGCACAATATATGGTTTCAGCATCGATATGGCAACATGCGAATCTGCAATAGTCGCATCGCAGGATGTCAAATTTGGATTATTATTAACCATAAAACACAGTCCATAACACTATAATCTAATAGTGTGAACTATTTTTATTTGGATGGGTTTTTAAGGCCTTTCACTGTACAATTTTAATCAAACCATTTGGACACAAGAAATGATCAAATTTGAAGCTTTAACAAAGATTAATTGTGTTATACAATGAAGACTGCACAGTGTTATTTTGCTTTTGATTATTGAGTTCTTTTGTTCATCAATACTGTTAGTCTCCAGTGAAAACTATTTATTTCATTTTTATCTTCTGTTGTCTTCATCTTTGCTTTAATTCATTTTATTTTGTATATATTTGCATAATTTGGTATAATTTATGCAGATGCACTTGTCTTTGAAACCTTTCAATCATTGGTGAATCATGAATAAATAGTGAAATTGTTCATTAAATATATTGTATTACACAAAAAAACTAGGCGACGCAGTGGCGCAGTAGGTAGTGCTGTCGCCTCACAGCAAGAACGTCGGTGGGTCGCAGGTTCGAACCTCGGCTGGGCTGGGTCAGTTGGCGTTTCTGTTCTCCCTGCGTTTGCGTGGGTTTCCTCCGGGTGCTCCGGTTTCCCCCACAGTCCAAAGATATGCGGTACAGGTGAATTGGGTAAGCTAATTTGTCCGTAGTGTATGAGTGTGAATGAGTGTGTGGATGTTTCCCAGGGATGGGTTGCGGCTGAAGGGCTTATCCGCTGCGTAAAATCGTGCTGGATAAGTTGGCGGTTCATTCCGCTGTGGCGACCCCAGATTAATAAAGGGACTAAGCCGACAAGAAAATGAATGAATGAAAAAAAACTAAATATCGCAATGTCAGTTTTTTCCATTATCATGCAGCCCTACTACAAATGATAAATTATAATACAGACTCAACATTACAAATCCTGTGATGTGACTATTGCGAATAATCACATTGCGATACACTTAAGCGATATACTGTGCAGCCCTAGTTTTGAAAAAGTTACATAACGAAGCCATGTTTACTAAAATCATGTGACCTTGCTAATTTGATCAATGACCAATGATTTTTACTACAGAGCCATACGCTCCTGTCAGTCAATTCGGTGGGTGGGGAAAACCGCACTTCTACATCACGTTGCAGTGGGCCTCAATATCATGTGGATTTGGATCCTATTTTAACGTCAGGAAATAAAAAAAGAGACTTGTCGAGGTCATATCACTCTAATATGACAATGGACACATTATACTTGCTCACAGTTCTGTCCAAACAGCTTACAATAGTTGATTTTGCATCATAGATGCCCTTGAAAACAAGAAAAACATGTCTTAGTTCAGAAATTTTCATTTGTAAATCTGTTAATAAACAATCTTATAATATCACATTTGACTTTGAGTTTAACTGAACATTGTACACAAGAAAGTACCAGGATATAAGAGCTACAGCAGGGAAAATAAGTATTGAATACGTCACCTTTTTCTCAGAAAACAGATTTCTAAAGGTGCTTTTGACTTAACATTTTCCCCGGATGTTGATAGCAACCTAAGAAATCCATATATGCAAAGAAAACAAATCTAATTAGTTTACAAATTAAGTTATGTGTAATAAAATGAAATGACACCGGAAGAAAGTATTGAACACATGAAGAAAGGGAGGTGTAGAAAAGCAGTGAAAACCCAGACAGCAGCTGAAACCTCTCAGTAGTTCTTCAGCAACCCTCTGCACTTCGTTTTTGTAAATTAATATTAGAGCAATTCCAGCGTTATGGATGTGACAGTTGCAGTAAAATCTCAAAACATAAATTCACACAGAAAGTATATGCTAACATTATATTGAAACATCTGTTTATATTTTCCAAAACAACTGACCACAGAGTTGTGGAAGCAGAAAAATATCAATCTGTAAACATTTTTTATACTTTAAATGAGGATAATATACATGTGTTATGGATGTGACAAAAAAACTCTGTGAGTTTACAGTATACGACATACTTTGCAGAAATTCTGTCAATTAAATTGCACAACCCGAAAGAAACAATGCTAATCAAACAGATATGAGTCGGCTCACTATAGAACAAAAATGATTGATTTTATTTTATTTTACATTTTTGCATGCATGAGGAAAAAGTGTCGTTATGGATGTGACATCTTTCCGTTATGGATGTGACAGCTGTGAAATTGCCACTTGTGTGATTTTGGTAAAGTTAAATATAATAGTTTGAAACATTGACAGATACATTTATGAGTATTGGTAAAGTACTGTAAAATACTTGCTTACCCAAAAAAACCTGAAACGGTTTCCGTATTTTGGTGAAAACTTAATTTTCTTTATGGCAAGGTTGACAGTTGCATGGAATTGCTCATTAGCTGCTTCAGTCCAACATCTACATTAGCAGGATGATGAAGATGAAACCAGGGTGGACATTTCAGCAAGACAATAATCACAACACAGTCAAAGAAACTCTCAAATGCTTTCAGAGAAAGAAAATCAACTTGTAGAATGGCCCAACCAATCACCTGATGCTAATCCAAAAGAGAAAACAAAATAAGAATCAGATTTGATAGACGAGACCCACAGAACCATCAAGATTTTTTTTTTCATCAAAAAAAATCACACCTGTTACTTCATAGTACTAACACAGTAACTTTGAAATGCCTTTACCATTTTGATGATGTGTACATATTTCTCATTACAGGACGCTTCTCAGACTCTCATGAAATCTCAGAGCTGGGTAGGATTCACTATTTTATATTTGTTTTATCTGAGAGCATGTCCCTTCTTTGAACTCTTTTCAGTTTGTAATTCTCACTTTTGATTTGCAGTCTACTCGGCGTCTAACCTGCTAGTGCTGCTGAATGATGGTATCTTGAGGAAGAATCTGTCTCGGACATTGCCTATGGTAATGGATTTCCCTTTAAATGAATATATACTACTTTGAATGTTTTGTTCTCTGATGTAGTTCTGCAGTCTTTTTGTCTTATCCACCTCCTCGCTTATTTTAAAAGCAAACTTCCAGTCGTTCACATAAAAATACTTCCTTTAGTGTTGTTTTTAAATGCTCCTTTTGAGCTAGAGAGCAAGTTTGAGTTCTGACGAATGCCTTGTGTTTTCACGGTACATCTTTTATCTGTCAAAAGCCCATTGATCTCTCATAAAATAGCCATTCTAAGATAGTTTCTCCTTGCTTAATCATCACACTTGCATAAGGGACCGGTATGTGCATGTGCTGTTGGCATGGCAACCACCATAAAGTTATCTATGAAATGAATGAGAGTTTTTTTTTTCTATTGTCAAACTTTGGCACAGTCTGTTCTGCTTTAAGAGAGAAGATTCAAAGTTGTGGCAGGCTTTATGCTTTCAAAATCACATTTTTTTTGACTGCACATTGTTAAAAAATATATTTCCCAAGTCTTTTGCCCCAACTCCGCCACTGTTCAGTAATAGACTTGTTGATATACACCGTTTCGCCCCGCTGATGACAGCCTCAAAATGACTAAAATGGGCAGCCTGTAAAAAAAAAACCATCTGACCCCTTCAAACAAACACACTTATCTTTTGGAGAAAGCACCGTCTACAAACATCCCTCATAGTTTTTTCTTTGTTTGTTCTTGTGATGTGATGTATTTATCTTTGTAGCTTCCATTGCCAGCGCACAATAACAAACACATTTACAGACAAAGGGTAATTTCGGAGTTGCTCGGTTGGGATAGGACAGAGAAGCTTGTTTTTACAGCCTTAGGCATCCAAGCTTTTACTTGAACAGCCCTCTTCAGAGCCACTTTGACTTTATATTGACTTTGTGATAGTTTAGCTAGTCTCCAGTTGGATCTAATGGCAGAAAACCCAATCATCATAGCATCTACATTAACGTCTACACCTACCACAACCCTAAACCCAACCATCATAGTTATTAATGTCTACATTAATGTCTACGTCTATGACAATCCTAAACCCAATCATCATAAACAAAAACACACTAGTGTGAATGTAGCTTTAGATGTAAAGCATCTACCTTTCACTATTATATAAATCAGCCATTCACACTTAATTTTGCTTTCACATTACAATCTGGGTAAACATTTCCAGAACTGAAGATTTCTTTGTTTTGACGTCATAACTGATAATGTTTTTGTGTGTGTGTGCAGTCTATTTCTCAACAGAAGCTGTTAACCTGGTTGTCAGTACTGGAGTATGTGGAGGTTTTCATTGAGATGGCAGCCGCCAAGATGTGGGGGGATGCTGGACGCTGGCTTGTTATTGTTCTTATTCAGATCGCCAAGTAAGGACCTTTATTTTAGATCCAGTATCCAAATCCAGTCTGACTGTACACACTGGGTTTAGCAACTGTTTAGATCTGATGTGTGTACTTCCTGTGTGTTTTGCAGAATATTTGCATTGGTTTCCAAGTCAATGATATTGCATTGGTTTGACTACATCAAAAAACTACAACAGTAGTCAGGTTTGCATCCTAATGTGAAGCAAATCTTTCCAAAGTTTGCAAAAACGAAACAAATCCCAAAAGCTAATTACAGTAGGATGAGTTTCCATCAAGTTGCTATGCTGTGTTCACATCAAATGTGGAATTAAGTATACCTGCAAGGAAGTTGCATACAAAAATAATGCAAACATGCGAATAGAGGGGAATTATTGCCACGCTGCGCAAATGATGCAGAATAATAATAATAATAAATTTTATTTACAATGCGCCTTTTCTAAAACCCAAAAATTACTACAACAACAGAGAAATCTATGGAACAACATCAAGGCCAAAAGTACTGAATTAAAAAGCTTGTTGAATAGCACAAACTGAAAAAAATAATACACCGAATTAACAAGTTCTTGCATTTTAATGACTTGAATTCCAGGGTTTGTATTTTTAGGCCCTGAAATTTAACAAAGCTGTTTATTTAAGCTGTGAATATTTCAACAAAAAATATTTCAAACACGTTTTCATACTTATAAATTCAATAATTCATATTTAATTTCCAGATTTCACTTACAAAATATTCAATACCCTTTAAAAATACGATGTGTAATATTCAAAAGGTAACTTTCAGTTCATTTTATTTCAGTTCAAATATTCGCTTCCATAAATTCAGTGGTTCAAATTCGACTGTTAAAATTCGACACTACATCCGGGAACTGCAGGAGAAGCAATAGATTGCAGATTGAAGATCGCCAGCTCCTTTTTCACCAGCAGGTGGAGATGGAATAATTTAAGATTTAAACCCAGTAAATAGGCGAGCAAAAAGCTAATAAAGGCACAAAAGTAGCATTTAATATAATATCAATGTCTTGGACATTATGAGTAGTAAAATGAGTATGAGTAAAATTTATATTTGGCATTATGTAACGAAAGCCAGCTGGTGATCGCATAAACCGTAAACCTCACTCTCGGATCTCAAGAGGTGATCCAGCGACAGACGTTGTTCTGCAATCTATAACCTCCTACTTAAACCGTCACATAAACCGTCTTTTGACGAATATGATGTTACATTCTCTATTTTTATTAACTCATTCTTCCATAGACGTTAAGCATTATATTGACTGCTAAGATATAAACGCAAGAGAAACAGGAAAGGAAATAATATAATAATACAAAAATAGATAAACAATTTTCAGGGCTAAGATTAATGAAGAACAAAGATATGCAAAACCAGAGAGATTTTATGAGAATGTCACACAAAACCGTTTACTTGGAACTGTTAGACATAGAGTGTTAACCTATTTACTGACAAGTATTTATTCCATCTCTACCTGCTGGTGAAAACGCAGCTGGCGATCTTCAATCTGCAATCTATTGCTTTTCCCGCAGTTCCCGGATATAATGTTGAATTTTAACAGTCGAATTTGAACCACTGAATTTATGGAAGCGAATATTTGAACTGAAATAACCCAGCAGGTAGAGATGGAATAAATACTTGTCAGTAAATAGGTTAACACTCTATGTCTAACAGTTCCAAGTAAATGGTTTTGTGTGACATTCTCATAAAATCTCTCTGGTTTTGCATATCTTTGTTCTTCATTAATCTTAGCCCTGAAAATTATGTTTATCTATTATTGTATTATTATATTATTTCCTCTCCTGTTTCTCTTGCGTTTATATATCTTGGCAGTCAATATAATACTTAATGTCTATGGAAGAATGAGTTAATAAAGATAGAGAATGTAACATCATATTCGTCAAAAGACGGTTTATGTGACAGTTTAAGTAGGAGGCTATAGATTGCAGAACAACGTCTGTCGCTGGATCACCTCTTGAGATCCGAGAGTGAGGTTTACGCGATCACCAGCTGGCTTCCGTTACATAATGGCAAATATAAATGTCCAAAACATCCTTTACTTATTTTACTCATACTCATTTTATTACTCATAATGTCCAAGACATTGATATTATATTAAATGCTACTTTTGTGCCTTTATTAGCTTTTTTCTCGCCTATTTACTGGGTTTAAATCTTAAATTATTCCATCTCCACCTGCTGGTGAAAAAGCAGCTGGCGATCTTCAATCTGCAATCTATTGCTTTTCCTGCAGTTCCCGGATGTAGTGTTGAATTTTAACAGTCGAATTTGAACCTTTTGAATATTAAACATCGTATTTTTAAAGGGTATTGAATATTTTGTAAGTGAAATCTGGAAATTAAATATGAATTATTGAATTTATAAGTATGAAAACGTGTTTGAAATATTTTTTGTTGAAATTTTCACAGCTTAAATAAACAGCTTTTCAGATTTCAGGACCTAAAAATACAAACCCTGGAATTCAAGTCAAAATTAAGTTAAAATGCAAGAACTTGTTAATTCGGTGTATTATGTTTTTCAGTTTGTGCTATTCAACAGACTTTTTAATTCTGTACTTTTTGCATTGATTTTATTCCATAGAAATCAAACATGCAATCAAATACAATGATTATGCAAGGAGAATGCACATTGCTTTAAACCTATATGACTTTCTGTGAAATATATTTAACAAAATGTCCTCTTTTGATCAGTTCCAAGGAAATTAATAGAGATAATACACTCAAAAAATGACTTTTGCTTCTTGTTTCAAGCACTTATTAAAATAAGTTGAAACTACACAATTTTTAAGGTTTTTTTGTGGACAACTTAATTGTTTTGTGTTCAATCCACTTACATTTGTAAAAACGATTAAATTAACTTAATTGATTTGTATTGGGACAACATGAAGGAATTGTGTGAAACCCAGCATTTACTACAGTGTAAAAGCACAATTAAAGTGTCATTAAATTCATCAATGTGACCTTGGCAGATTTCTTGATATACTATATACAATCGATTTGTGTTTGAGTTCTTCTTTTCTGCAAACATTCCTGTCTAGCTCTCACTGATGACAGAATCAATTGAAAGTTAACGTAATAAACATTGCTTTACTGCATCCTCATATCTGTCCTCCCATTTCTCCATCCTCTTCTGTGTTTTCAGAGCAGTTCTGCGCTGCCTGCTGCTCTTCTGGTACAAATCAGGCATCCAGACTTCACCCCCTATAATTCCTCTGGACAGGGATTCTCAGCTCTGTAGTCAAGGTGAGATAACATAGACACGGTCAAAAAGCCTTTAATATTAAAAAAGAGGCTTTTTTAAAATAACTAGAAAAGCTCTTCAAAACAGTGGAATGTTGAGTCGACAACACCTTTTCTGAAAATGCAATCCTCTGGCGGTCTACTCCTTTTAGACCATTTTTTTATATATAGAAATGTTTTACATATTTAATAATAATGTTAATAATAACTTACTTTTATATAGCGCTTTTCTGGACACTCGCTTTACACATTTTTGAGAGGAATCTCCTCATCCACCACCAGTGTGCAGCATCCACCTGGATGACGCGACAGCAACCATATTCCGCACACCACACACCAGCTGATTGGTGGAGAGGAGACAGAGTGATGAAGCCAATTATAATATGGGGATGGTTAGAAGGCCATGATGGCCAGTGGGCAAATCTGGCCAGGATTCCGGGGTTAAACCCCTACTCTTTTCGAAGAACATCCTGGGATTTTTAACAACCACAGAGAGTCAGGACCTCGGTTAGCGTCTCATCCGAAAGACGGCACTCACTGAGCAGTATGGAGTCCCCTTCACTATTCTGGTGCATTAGGACCCACACAGACCGCAGGTTGAGCGCCCCCTGCTGGTCTCCTTAACACCACCTTCGGCTGCAACCTAGCTTTTTCAGCATACCATTTAGAATGGTATGAAGTTAAAACTTGCTGTATAACATAAAATAATTTACATAGATGTGATTAGAAAAAGATAAGTGGTCTTAAAATAGTACCATTTTCAAAATGGACATCATAGGAAACTGAAATGTGAAAATACAAAGAAATTTTTACTTATCTACAGATCAGACACAAGTCTAATGCTGCGTTCACACCAGACGCGGAAGAAGCGTCAAGCGCAAGTGATTTACATGTTAAGTCAATGCAAACGCGCGAATAGGCATCCTGCGGCGCGATACACGCGAATGGCGCGGCGCGAATGACGCCAATTGCGCGAATGGCGCGGCGCGGATGGTGCGATATGCGCGAATGGAGTGGGCGCGAATTGAGCGTTTTGCGCGGACATTTAGCAGAAACACAACAAACAATTAATGCACAGCAATAATACAGAAATATTCCCACTGATGACGATAAATAAACAGAGAGTGAGACAATAAGTCCAGCGTATGGCTTGTGTAGATAAGCTGTGGTTGAGTGTTGTATAACTTTGAGAACCGTCTGTTCCTGCAGTCTGTGTGCCGTGAGGTCGTTATGTTCAAAAAGGGATGTTTTTCTCAATTCTTATATTCTACACAGACAACAATGAAGAGGAAGATGATGAAGACACTTCTTTTGTGGGCCAGCGTTCAGGAAGAGTGGTCCGGCCACTGGGAAGTGGTAAGACTTTGTTTGGTTGGTTGGTTTGTTTGTAGTTTGGTTTTAGTTTTGGTTTTAGTTTTGCTTTGCTTAGTCTTGTTTTGTTTTGTTTTGTTTGTTTTTTTTTGTTTTTGTTGTGTTCTTTTGTTTTTGATTGTATTATTTTTCTTGTTTTGTTTAGTGTTTTGCTTTGTTTTGTTTCGTTAGTTTTTTTTTGTTTGTTTTGTGTTTGTTTGTTTTTGTAGTGTTGTCTTTTGCTTTTATTTGTTTTGTTTTTTGGGGGGGGTTTGTTTGTATTTTTTTGTCTGATTGTTTTTGTTGTGGTGTTTTGTTTTTTGCATTTATTTGTTTTCTTTTGCTTTGTACTGTTTTGTTCATTTTTTTTTTGTTTGTTGTATTTTGTTTTTGCTTTTATTTGTTTTGTGTTTTGTTTGTTTGTTTGTTTGTTTTTGTTGTGTTTTGTTTTTGCTTTTGTTTGTTTGTTTGTTTGTTTGTTTTTGTTGTTTTGTTTTTGCTTTTATTTGTCTTGTTTGTTTGTTTGTTTTTTGTTTTTTGTGTTTTGTTTTTGCTTTTATTAGTTTTTTGTTTTGTGTTTTGTTTTGTATTTTGTTTTGTTAGTTTTTTGTTTGTTTTGTTTTGATTTGTTTTGGGTTTTGCTTTGATTTTGTGTTGCTGTTTTGCTTATTAGTTTTTTGTTTTTGCTTTTGTTTGTTTGTTTGTTTGTTTGTTTTTGTTGTTTTGTTTTTGCTTTTATTTGTCTTGTTTGCTTATTAGTTTTTTGTTTTGTGTTTTGTTTTGTGTTTTGCTTTGTGTTTTGTGTTTTGCTTTGAGTTTTGTTTTGTTAGTTTTTTGTTTGTTTTGTTTTGATTTGTTTTGAGTTTTGGGTTTTGCTTTGATTTTGTATTGTTGTTTTGCTTTATTTTTGCTTATTAGTTTTTTGTTTTGTGTTTTGCTTTGTGTTTTGTGTTTTGTTTTGTGTTTTGCTTTGTGTTTTGCTTTGTGTTTTGTTTTGTTAGTTTTTTTTTTGTTTTGATTTGTTTTGAGTTTTGGGTTTTGCTTTGATTTTGTATTGTTGTTTTGCTTTATTTTTGCTTATTAGTTTTTTGTTTTGTGTTTTTTTGTGTTGCATTGCTTTTGCTTTGGTTTGGTTTTGTTTTTGTTTTCAATCATAACAAATAAAAACATTTGCTTTCACAATAAAAAATATATATGTGCTTAAATCTAGAATGTTTTATCTGACATTTAGAAGAAACGTTTTCAGCTCTTTAAAGAATAAAGCAAACATTAATATCTAAAATATATATTAATTAGTATATAAACAAATCTTACCCAAACTCATTCCTAATAAATCCAGTGTGCACACACACACACACACACACACACACACACACACACACACACACATACACATACGTACACATGTATTTTAATGACAAGAACACACAAAATGTCAAACAAATAAAATATACATGGAGAAATTAAAATAACACAATCTTGCATGCATTTCTATATAGCTGGTTAAAATAAATGCCGGTCATTCTTCTAATATTGTCTATTATTTATTCTTTAACTAAGTGTACAAAAATGGTTCTATACCATTAAAAATGTGTAAGTGTATTTTTTTTCTAGCACCATCATTACAGTCTCGTCTCTGGGGTCTCCCTCGGAAAAATAAAGTAAGCAGGAATCAGGAAGAGGAGCTTCAGTCCAGCCCGACTCCTCTGGGTCTGCAGGAAACCATCGCAGAATCCCTGTACATTGCAAGACCGCTTCTACACTGTATCCTTGCTAAGTGTTTTTTTATGACAGTTTCACAACAATATCAGTGTAATATTAACCCAGAGGTGTAGAACAATCTCAGGGGTGAAGGAACATCAATAAGTCGAAGTCATGTAGTTTTATTACATTTTCACCATGTTCAGTCCACTACTGTTGTGTGACCGGCTACACATTTTTTTCTTCTTCATAGCATAATCAAGTATTTCCAAGAAAACAAGACACTTTAAAGTAGTAATTCTCCGTTGTTTTGACTTCAAGGCTGCTTCTTTTGTCCCAAACAATATTTGAAGGCCAACACTTGTAGTCTCTGTAAATGATGTTTCATGACTGCAGAAGTGCTTGTGTTTTTCAAGGTTGCCGCTCTTTTTAATGTACATTTGCATAACTTTTGGTCATTTACTGGATGATAATGATGATTTTAAAAACAATAACTTAAAGCAGGCATGTCCAAACTCGGTCCTGGAGGGCCGGTGTCCTGGAGAGTTTATCTCCAGCTTGCTTTAACACACCTGCCAGGAAGCTTCTAGAATATCTAATAAGAGTTTGATTAGCTGGTTCAAGTGTGTTTGATTAGGGTTGGAGCTAAACTCTCCAGAACACTGGCTCTCCAGAACCTAGTTTGGACACCCCTGACTTAGAGCTTGGCATGAAAGAAAGAAAGAAAGAAAGAAAGAAAGAAAGAAAGAAAGAAAGAAAGAAAGAAAGAAAGAAAGAAAGAAAGAAAGAAAGAAAGAAAGAAAGAAAGAAAGAAAGAAAGAAAGAAAGAGAGAAATTAAATTAAATTACATTAAATTTAATTAAATGTATGCTCATTTTAATATTGCCCAGGAATTTATTTCATGTCTAAAAAATACCATTTTTAAATTGGGCTAACACGTTTATCCGTTTTTTCCAGAGGGAACTTTGGTTCTTCAAAGACAAAGTTGAGCTGGTGAAATGAAATGAAATAAAGTATCTTTTATTATAATAATCTTAGGGCAGCACGGTGGCGCAATGGGTAGCACAATCACCTCACAGCAAGAAGGTCGCTGGTTCGAGCCCTGGCCGGGACAGTTGGCATTTCTGTGTGGAGTTTGCATGTTCTCCCCATGTTCGTGTGGGTTTTCTCTAGGTGCTCCGGTTTCCCCCACAAGTTCAAACACATGCGCTAGAGGTGAATTGTGTAAGCCAAAATTGTCTGTAGCGTATGTGTGTGAAGGAGTGCGTGTATGGATGTTTCCCAGTGATGGGTTGCAGCTGGAAGGGCATCCGCTGCATAAAACATATGCTGGATAAGTTGGCGGTTCATTCCGCTGTGGTGACCCTAGATTAATAAAGGGACTAAGCTGAAAAGAAAATGAATGAATGAAAGAATAATAATCTTAAAAATCTGTTGGCACAATAGCCAAGTGGTTAGTGTGCCAACATATGGTGCGGCAGCTGTCCGGATGTCCCGAGTTCAAATCCCGACTCGTGGACCTTTTACGATCCTACCCTCCTCACTCTCCCACTTCACTTCCTGTCAACCTACTACTGTCCTGTCAAACAAAGGCAGTAATGGCAAAAATAAATCTTTAAAATGATAATAATAATAATCTTAAATAATTTTAATAATTATAATATATCTGTGATCATTAATATCTTAATTTT
Organism: Danio kyathit; assembly: GCA_903798195.1. Classification (NCBI taxonomy): domain Eukaryota; kingdom Metazoa; phylum Chordata; class Actinopteri; order Cypriniformes; family Danionidae; genus Danio; species Danio kyathit. The sequence goes on along the minus strand of LR812536.1, from coordinate 59,612,236 downwards.
TAGTTTGGCATGAAAGTACAATCAAAGTCGGCTGTTTGCTCAAACTACTTGTGTAAAATGAGCTGAAACAACACAATTCTTGACTTTTTTTTTAGGCACAACTTAATTGTTTTATGTTCAATCCACTTAAATTTGTAAAAACTAATAAGCTAACTTAATTCATTCATGTTGTCCCAACACAAATCGATTGTGTGGAACCCAACATTTTTTTTTTTACAATGTAATATGAAAAAATATCTATAATAATATACACTTCATCACATGCTTAAAATGAAAATAATAAGATTTGTGTTGGGGCAACATGAAGGAATTAAGTTGGCCTATTAGTTTTTACAAATTTAATTTGATTGAACATAAAACATTTATGATTGTTTACAAGTTTTCCCAAAACAAACTGTAGAATTTTGTTGTTTTAGCTCATTTTAAATAAGTAATTTGAACAAACAGCAAACATATTTTTTGTGTGTAAAGAATTAATTTATAATTGCTTTTATACTTATTTTATTTATTTATATTCCTTTTTTATGGATCAATCTAACAAGATTTTTATGATTTATTTTTATGTTTTATATTTGTATTGGACCATGAGCTAGCTGGCAATACTTAGCTCAATTTTGATTGCAAGATTGATCAGGAAATTTATATTTATTTATTTATTTTATTTTTGCTGTGGTGATGAAATTGTGTGAATATATTGACAGTTTTTCATCCTCCATCCTTAACATTTGTAAGTGGCCAGTCTTGGGATTTGCGGAAAGCATTCCTGGAAACCTTGGATCCTCTCTGGTCTCTTAGAGATAACCAGGTACAGACTGCATTGCATCTCTTTCTCCCTCCCTCCCTCTCTTTCTCTCTCTCATTCTTTTTCTATAAAATGCATTTTAGTCATGTATAAAATGTGTACTATGCTCAAATCATCAAATTTATAAAATATATAAGAAATAAATGACAGAAAAAAACAGTTAAACAGACAATACAGTTAAAGTCAGAATTATTAGCCCCCCATTGATTTTTTTTTTTCTTTTTTAAATATTTCCCCTATGATGTTTAACAGAGCAAGGACATTTTCACAGTATGTATGATAATATTTTTTTCGTCTAGAGAAAGTCTTATTTGTTTTATTTCGACTAGAATAAAAGCAGTTTTAAATTTTTTAAACACCATTTTAGGGACAAAATTATTAGCCCCTTTAAGCTATATTTTTTTCGATAGTCTAGAGAACAAACCATCGTTATACAATAACTTGCCTAATTACCCTAACCTGCCTAGTTAACCTAATTAACCTAGTTAAGCCTTTAAATGTCACTTTCAGCTGTATAGAAGTGTCTTGAAAAATATCTAGTCAAATATAATTTACTGTCATCATGGCAAAGATAAAATAAATCTGTTATTAGAAATGAGTTATTAAAACTATTATGTTTAGAAATCTTCTCTCTGTTAAACAGAAATTGGGGAAAACATAAACAGGGGGGCTAATAATTCAGGGGGTTTAATAATTCTGACTAACTGTATCTCTAATATTTATAATAATAATTAATAAGTCAAAACTCTGAAGATTAAATAAATTAGGTAAATGAATTCAGTTGATTAACCAATTCTTATGTTGTGTACTTGTATTTAACAGCTAGATTTGCATCTTTCTCTCTCTCTTAAACTCTTTCTCTTAATATCTCTTTCAATTCAATTCATTTTAATTTAATAGAGCTTTATTGGCATGACTGTCAAATATACCACAATATTGCCAAAGCAATAACAATAAGCATACCATACATACAACATATTGATAAAAGGAATAAATAAATAAATAACACAATCATATATATTTATTAGTGGTGGGCTGTTATCGGTGTTAACGTGCTGCGTTAACGCGAGACTCTTATCGCGCGATAAAAAAAATATTGCCGTTAATTTATTCTCAAAGTTGGGTGAGAGCTGGGTCTATTCTACGCAAGCTATGATGACTTTCACCTTGATAGTTTAGCGCGGATGGATACCTGACCGGTGAGCCATCTGAGAAAAAAGTGCCCTTCTGAATCAAATCAGCAGGATGCCTGACTTTAACTGCAGTTCGGCAGTTTCACTAACTCATGAACATTTCATTCATGTTTTCGTGACAAACTGGGGTATTACACGCAAATAATGAGTAAGGTCTGGTGAGAGTGTTGTGGAACGCCAAATGGAAAGAAAAAAACGCATTTCGCGATGTGTGTGTGTGTGTTTGTGTGTGTGTGTCTGTGTGGTCCTTTACTGACAGCCGCCTGTGTGGATCTTGTCAGAAAATGTGGCGAAAAGTCCTACATGACGGTAATAGTTTGTCAATAATGCCACTAATATCTGCATGCTCCAAGTCTTAATTCCATTTCTAATTAGTTCAGTTATGACTTTAGTCGCATTAAGGTAATCAAAAATCGCTGTTTACATGGTGGACTCTTAATCAGAGTATTGTTTTAATCATATTAAAATCGTATTAAAGTATTGTTGCCCATGTAAACATACTCAATGTTTGACACCGTCAGGGCTCTGAGAACTTGTCTTTGCGAAGCAGCATTTTCTGTATGTGCGTACATCAAAAGCAGGTATGAAATCGCTGTTTGGAGCTTATGTAGGCCTACAGTTCAACATTCATGTTTAACTGAATAAACAGTTAGTAAACACAAGTACATCTTATTGAACATCATTTATTTTCATCACCAATTATCGTAGTAGAACAGTTTCTCAAGCAGTTTGTGATGCATTTTGGAAACAGGAGATGAGCCCCTGGTCTAATGCACCACCTGGCTTGAGAAACCCGTTCTCAAAGACTTATTATTTGGGTTGCACACATATTCTGAATGCCTTCGGCAGAATTCAAATGAGCCATTTTAATCTAGATTAATTTCGAGATTAATCTAGATTAAAAAAATTAATCTATGCCCACCTATAATATTTATATTGAACATTATCACAATAAAAAAGTAATTCAATTTACAATTGCTTTATTGGCATGACTGTAAATAATAATATTGGCAAAGCTTGAACTATGTGGACAAATGTAAAAATATAATAACAATAACAATATCTAAATAAAAGAATAGAAACTAGGGCCCAGTTTCACAAACAGGGCTTAGCTTAAGCCAGGACTAGACCTTAGTTAAATTAGGCTATTTAAGCCACATATATAAAAACTGCCTTAGAAAAATACATTACTGGTGTGCACCTGTAAACAAAAAATGACACTGCCATATTTTAAGACATCTCACTGCAAGCAATTTTCAGTTGAGACAGCTCAAAATGCAATTTAATCCAAGACTAGCCTTAAACCTTGTTTGTGAAACCGGGGGTAGATGTCATAACATAATACATCTACATAATTCTCTCTCTCAAATTCAATTCACATCATACATGGATACATATTGCAATATTGTGTACATAGTAGAGAAAAAAACAGTCAATGTAAATAATAATAGTAATAACAATATTGATGATAATAATAACAATATAGAATGAATATAATAATAATAATAATAATATATTATGAAATAGAAAGGAATATATACAGTATGCATATAAAACTATAAAATACACACACACATATATATATATAAACCATAATACAGATGTGATCTCTCTTAGTCTCTCTCTCACACTCTCTCAGAGCTGTCTTTTTCAATCTGTCCGCGAAGGTTTATAGTTCAATGTGGTGCTGTTTCCTGTCCAGTTTTAGTTTGCTGAGTGACATGAAGGCGCTGAACCGAAGAGAGCGGTCCGAGATGAGGAGACGGGCCTTCCTTTTGCTCTACTACCTGCTCCGCTCCCCCTTCTATGACCAATACTCTGAGTCAGTATCTACTTTATTACATACACACTTGTTCTGTCTTGTCTATTGTTTTTAAAGGGTTAGTTCACCCTAAAATGAAAATTGGTTATTAATTACTCACCCTCATGTCAAGCCAATCTCCTGAGACCTTCGTTCATCTTCAGAACACAAATGAGGATATTTTAGATGAAATCCTGGAGCTCTCTGAGTCCATAGACTGCAATGGTCATTCCATGTGACTTCACCAGTGGTGGAAAGAGTACTGAAAAGTCATACTCAAGTAAAAGTACTATTACTTGGCCAGAAAATGTAGCGCTAGCAGAGTAAATGATCTGTTGTAAATATTACTCAAAGTATGAGTAAAAAGTAGCCCTTTAAAAAGTACTCCGTATTTTATGCTGTGAAATGTTGATTTGTTTACATTCAATTTGTGCATGTGTGTGTGAAAACGTAACATTCTGTAGTGCATTTAGAGATTGTTTAAAGCATTTGGCGCACAATAAACATCCATCATCTTCTCATCAGTGACATGCAGTCTAAACAGTCTCTGTCATTGTGTTTAACAATTTTGAACATCTTCTTTGACGCTTTTAATGCTTCCAAATGGTTTACTGCATTTATAAAGCTCTCATGTCTTGAGGTTGTTCACTAGGATGCGATTTATTTTCAATGTGCGATTTGATTGGACAGGAATCACACCACCCATTACACCACTGGACTTTTGTGGTTTATTCATATAACGCTTAAAGAACACTTTCAAGTACCCAACAAAACCCTGTAAAAATGATTTTGTTTGCCAATGTCTTCCATATCAGATTATGAAGTGTGTTTACTACTGGAAATATGACACTTGCGTGTTGCGTTGTTTACCCTAATAACAATACGTTGTATTAATAGTAAACACTTTCCCTGACCTGAAATGGAAAAGAAGATATAGGTCAATACAAAATCGTATTTACATGTTCTTGGAGCTTCGTATGATTATAGTTGAACCACTGAAGTCACATGAAATGTTTTTGATCCCTTTTCTGGACATACTCGGGATTGTTGCTGTCCATGGAGGATGAGAGAGTTCTTAGATTTCATTTAAAATGTCATAATATGTGTGAATATTAATGAAGGTCACTGGAGTTTTGGAATTTTCATTTTTGGGTGAACTAACCCTTTAAGCTCAAAGGGATCCTGTTATGGCCTTTTTACAAGTTTCAGCGTCTTTTGCTTCTTTTTTTGCAACAACGGCTAATACAGACAAGGTTATGTCAAAAGCTCACAAGAAACAGATACACATATTCTGTAACTCTTTAGTTTAGGTCACAATTCATGCTACACTCAGAAATAAAGGTACAAAATCTGTCACTGAGACTGTACCTTTTCAGAAAGTACATTTTTGTTTCTAACAGGTCTTTAAAGGTATGTATTAATAAATAAAAACTACAAATGTGTATCTCATAGATACCTTACAGTGCATCCGGAAAGTATTCATAGTGCTTTACTTTTTCCACATTATTTTGTTACAGCCTTATTCCAAAATGGATTAAATTTATTTATTTTCTCAAAATTCTCCACACAATACCGCATAGTGACAATGTGACAAAAGATTTCTTGAAATTGTTGCAAATTTATTAAAAATAAAAAACCCTGAAAAATCACATGTACATCAGTATTCACAGCCTTTGCCGTGAAGCTCTAAATTGAGCTCAGGTACATTCTGTTTCCACTGATCATTCTTGAGATGTTTCAACAGCTTAATTGGAGTTCACCTGTGGTCAATTCAGATGATTGGACATGATTGAAAAGGCATACACCTGTTTATATAAGGTCCCAGGGTTAACAGTGCATGTCAAAGCACAAACCAAGCATGAAGTCAAAAGAATTGAAAAACATCTGCTGCTCTGAAAGTTCCAATGAGCACAGTGGCCTCCATCATCCGTAAGTGGAAGATGTTTGGAACCACCAGAACTCTTCCTAGAGCTGGTCGGCCATAACCCGATGGTCACTCTGTCTGAGCTCCAACGTTTCTCTGTGGAGAGAGGAGAACCTTACAGAAGGACAACCATCTGTGCAGCAATCCACCAATCAGGCCTGTATGGTAAAGTGGCCAGACAGAAGCCACTCCCCACATGGAACTTGCCAAAAGGCATCTGAAGGACTCTCAGACCATAAGAAACTAAATTCTCTGGTCTGATGAGACTAAAATTGAACTCTTTGGAGTGAATGCCAGGCGTTACGTTTGGAGAAAACCAGGCACCGCTCATCACCAGGCTAATACCATCCCTACAGTGAAGCATGGGGGTGGCAGCATCGTGCTGTGGGGATGTTTTTCAGCAGCAAGAACTGGAAGACTAGTCAGGATAGAGGGAAAGATGAATGCAGCAATGTACAGAGACATCCTGAATGAAAACCTGCTTCTGAGTGCTCTTGACCTCAGACTGGGGCGACGGTTCATCTTCCAGCAGGACAATGACCCAAAGCACACCGCCAAAATATCAATGGAGTGGCTTCACAACAACTAGGTGAATGTCCTCGAGTGGCCCAGCCAGAGCCCAGACTTAAATCCTATAGAACATCTCTGGAGAGATCTGAAAATGGCTGTACACTGTCGCTTCCCATCCAACCTGATAGAGCTTGAGAGGTACTGCAAAGAGGAATGGGCAAAAATTCCTAAAGACAGGTGTGCCAAGCTTGTGGCATCATATTCAAAAAGACTTGAGGCAGTAATTGCTGCCAAAGGTGCATCAACAAAGTATTGAGCAAAGGCTGTGAATACTGATGTACATGTGATTTTTCAGGTTTTTTATTTTTAATAAATTTGCAACAATTTCAAAAACTCTTTTTTCACATTGTCATTATGGGGTACTGTGTGGAGAATTTTGAGGAAATAAATGAGTTTAATCCATTTTAGAATAAGGCTGTAACATAAAAATGTGGAAAAAGTGAAGCGCTATAAATACTTTCCGGATGCACTGTAAATGTACATAAGTATACCCTAAATGTACCAATGTCCACCTGTACACTACAAAGGTGTACTATTTTAAAAAAGTACCACCCCAGTGACAGGATTTGTGCCTTTATTTCTGAGTGTGAATTAACTAATGGCTTATTACCTGCCTAAAATTTAGATATTAACTGTTTGTTAGTAGTTATAAAGTATGATCTTATTCTGCATTTCTAATTCTACCCAAAACCTAAACCCAACTTCTACCTTAATAACTATTAATAAACAGCTAATTAGTAGTTTATTAAACTAGTAGTGTTAGTTAATTGTTAGCAATATCGAGAATTGTGACCTAAACAAAAGTGGTACCACATATTCTGTATTCTTTATCATAGTTATTTCTGTGAATGTAAATAGAAACTGCATTCATGTCTGTATAAATGGCCCAAATTTATTTCTACTTTCAATATTATTCCATGTATGTTCTCAAACGAAAATTTGGGACAAAGGAGCTGTTTGAGAAAGTACAACAGTGCATACTGATGTTCAGTAAAACTCTGTATGGAGTGATGTTGTGCTTTCTAACTTTTTTTCATGTTCAAATAGCAGTATTACACACTAAAGTTTAAAAAGCACGATGTGAGCCTTTTAACTAGCACTTTTGAAGCAAACCTCTTTGGGTCAAGATGACCAGAACACAACATTAATGGATGAATTTAAAAAAAGAAGAGAAAAAACAGATAACATTGCAGTATAGAAATAGAAAACAACATTACATGGATTCAGTTGTAAAAATCTACTGGCTGTTTATCTAACTAGGTTATTTAAAAGTAACACTAACAGTCATGGGGCAACATGGTGGCTTAGTGGTAAGCACTGTCGCCTCACAGCAAGAAGGGTGCTGGTTCAAGTCCCAGCTGGGCCAGTTGACATTTCTATGTGTAGTTTGCATATTCTCCCTGTGTTCACGTGGGTTTTCTCCGGGTGCTCCGGTTTCCCCCACAGTCCAAAGTCATGCGCTATAGGTGAATTGGATGAACTAAGTTGGCCGTAGTGTATGAGTGTGTGTGTAAATGCAAGAGTGTGTGGGTGTTTCCCAGTACTGGGCCGGAGTTTTATGAAGCTTCCACTTCATAAAACATATAGTGGAATAGTTGGCGGTTCATTCCACTATGGCAACCCCTATTAAATAAGGGACTAAAGGCTGATTTATACTTCTGGGTCAAGCGCTCGCTTATGCTACGGCGCAGCCTTCGTGTGGTCGCATAGCCCTCACCGTGGCTGATGTGCACCTCTCAAAATATGTAACTACACTACACATATTGCAAGCTCTGTGATTGGTCGGCTTGGTAGAGCTGACGAGTGTGGGCAGGACCGAGAGCAGCGCGAACCCGTTGGAGTGAGTGTTTACAAGTGTCGAGTCCCGTGAAGGAGCTCAAGGGAGAACGTTTTGTTTTGTGTTTACTTTATGATTAAAGTTGTTGCACGCCTGCCGGTTCCCGCCTCAGAATGAGCGAGTTTTGCGTTTTGCGAGCTAGCGTTTTGGAAGTGTTATTGCAAAGCAACACAAACAGCGTGCAGAAGTATAAATGCAGGGCAACGCACCGTGGGTCACACCGATCACTCGAAGCAGAAGTATAAATCAGCCTTAAGCCGAAGGAAAATGAATGAATAATTGTGTTTATTTATACAGTGAAGTGGTTATTTTACATTTAAGTATTGAATTTCTCTACCTCAATACTGTTAGACCTAGTTTGTTTATTTTTAATCTTTGTTCTATTGTTTTCTTCTGTGCTTTTATTTATTTTACATATATTTTTCATAATTTTGTACGTTTTTGCAGATGCGCTCCCCTAAACCAATCATCATAAAATTATGAATTCTTTCTAAATAGTGTCATCTTGTAAAATTATATTAATATCGCAATTAACAGTTGAAGTCAGAATTATTAGCCCACTTTATAATTCATTCCCCAATTTCTGTTAAAACGGAAAGATTTTTTTTCAACACATTTCTAAACATAATAGTTTTAATAACTCATTTCTAATAACTGATTTATGTTATCTTTGTTATGATGACAGTAAATAATATTTGACTAGATATTTTTCAAGATACTAGTATTCAGCTTAAAGTGACATTTAAAGGCTTAATTAGGTTAATTAGGTTAATTAGGCAGGTTAGAGTAATTAGGCAAGTTATTGTATAACAATGATTTGTTCTGTAGACAATCAAAAAATAGCTTTAGGGGGCTAATAATATTGACCTTAAAATGGATTTAAAAAATTAAAAAATGCTTTTATTCTAGCTGAAATAAAACAAATAAGACTTTCTCCAGAAGAAAAAATATTATCAGACATACTGTGAAAATTTCCTTGCTCTGTTATACATCATTTGGGAAATATTTAAAAAAGGAAATAATCACAGGAGGGCGAATAAACTGTATATCACAGAAAATCTATATATTTTAATGACATTTTTTTCCCCCCGCAATCAAAAGGTCCAGATTTTGTCCTTTTAATTATTTAATTTAAAATAAATCATATCTATATATATATATATATATATATATATATATATATATATATATATATATATATATATATATATATATTATAAAAAAGTGGAGCCTCAAAGCCACAATAATGTGACCTAACCCACCGAGCGGTAATGTTTGAATCTTTGATGCGACATCCTCATCCATACTGAGTAACAATATGGGTCGAAACGCGAAAGAGAGATGGAGGAGAAAGCAGGCAGCAGCGTCATTGTTGCAAAATATTGAACATTTGTTCAAAAAGACTGCCAAACAGGATAAGGGTAACATTACTTACTTCCTAACAGATGAGAATCTGTCGCTACCATAATGGGCATTATTGATTAGTCCCGTGACCTCCCATTCCCTATTTTTGTCATTACATTTTTTGAAAATAACTGTCCGATGAAGGCTTTAATACCAAGCGGAGTCCTCAGATGTCACTTTACAGCAAAAGGCGCTAATCCTGTCATTTCTGTGTTTTTGAGGCTGTTTACACCGATCACTTCAATTCGTTTTATTCTGATCAGATATAAATCTGATCACTGAGACAACTTCAGAAGGTATAAATCATGTTAACAAGCATAAAACATGTTAACAAGCAAAAAACCTTAGTAAGAATTTCTCATGCCATTAGATGAAAATGTTTGAATATAAATCACCTTTTAATTATTCAAGCATGTGGTGCTGTGATGAACAACCACTAATACAATCTGAATATCTGTAAAAAGCACTCTAAAAGTTAAAATAATTATCAATATTGTGCATATTATCACAATTTCGCCATATGTCTACCTCTAGGGGAAGTCCCCATAAAAAAGAAAAAATGTAGTGTGTTTGGACTAACAACATTTGCACATGATCTTAGTAAGCACCTTGACAAAACAGTCATTATTTTTGTTACTGCAAAAAGCATGCACATGATTCAACAAGACAAGCAAATTCAGCACAAAATATTTCATGAAATGTCACCAAAATGCTGTATTTAAACTTCTTAATCAAATACAAAACATGGGGAATAAATGCAAAGGTCCACTCTTGGCTATGGGCCTGCTTTGTGTTTCCAGATCTAATGTCTTTTTCAACCCTTACAGGACGAAGATCCTCTTCCTCCTCCGCTTTTTGGCAGATTACGTTCCCGGAGTTGGTTTGGTGGCGCGTAAGTGGCGTATCCATCTCACCCAAACGGATGTTCAATGCTGTTACGCTAAAAGCTCTGAGATATGTGCTGACTGGGTTTCTTTTCCTGTCCTCTCAGGTCCTCTGATGGAGTACTTACCCATTTGGCAGAAGATCTACTTTTACAACTGGGGCTGATGTCGAAGTGAATCTTTCACAGGTCAACGGCGCCAAAAAATGTTAGTTTAAGGAAAGCCATTTCGGGGATACTACAAGCTACAAGAGGACTCGAATCACACCTGTGCCAGAACATCTCCACGTTTATTGAGTAACAGAAAATATGGATAATGATTTTCCGATTGCTGCTTTTCTCTTTTAGCTTTTGTGTAATTTTTTGCATCTGAGCCACAATGTTTTGTGCATATTGTAAACACCTGTTATTAAATGGCTCGGCCAAACTTCAAGCTACAATATACCTAATATATCCCTCAATATGAATGCCTTCATTTTAATTTAGATGTACATTTGCAGGGAATAGTTTTATTAAACAATAATAATTGACTGACAGGATTTTTTTTTTGTTTGTTTATTCTGTTTGTCTTTGCTTCATTATTTTTATGCCATCACATATGGTATAAATCTGATATTTTTAATTGTAAGTCCATAAATATACATGAAATACAGTGCATCCGGAAAGTATTCATATTGCCTAACTTTTTCCACATTTTTTTTATGTTACAGCCTTATTCCGAAACGGAATAAATTCATTTATTTCCTCAAAGTTCTCCACACAATACCCCATAATGACAATGTGAAAAAGATTTCTTAAAATTGTTGCAAATTTATTAAAAATAAAAAACCTGAAAAATCACATGTACATCAGTATTCACAGCCTTTGCCGTGAAGCTCTAAATTGAGCTCCGGTACATTCTGTTTCCACTGATCATTCTTGAGATGTTTCAGCAGCTTAATTGGAGTTCACCAGTGGTAAATTAAGTTGATTGGACATGCTTTGAAAAGGCATACACCTGTCTATATAAGGTCCCAGGGTTGACAGTGCATGTTAAATCACAAACCAAGCATGAAGACAAAGTAATTGTCTGTAGACATCCGAGACAGGATTGTCTCGAGGCACAAGGCTGGGGAAGGTTACAGAAAAATTTCTGCTGCTCTGAAAGTTCCATTGAGCACAGTGGCCTCCATCATCCGTAAGTGAAAGATGTTTGGAACCACCAGGACTCTTCCTAGAGCTGGCCGACCATCTAAGCTGAGTAATCGGTGGAGAAGGGTCTTAGTCAGGGAGGTGATCAATAACCCGATGGTCACTCTGTTTGCGCTCCAGCGTTCTTCTAAGGAAAACCTTACAGAAGGACAACTATCGGTGCAGCAATCCACCAATCAGGCCTGTATGTTAGAGTGGCCAGACTGAAGCCACTCCCTGCCTGGAATTTGCCAAAAGGCATCTGAAGGACTCTCAGACCATAAGAAACTAAATTCTCTGTTCTGATGAGACTCAATTTGAACTCTTTGGAGTGAATGACAGGCGTTATGTTTGGAGAAAACCAGGCACCGCTCATCACCAGGCTAATACCATCCCTACAGTGAAGCATGGTGGTGCAGCATCATGCTGTGGGGATGTTTTTCAGCAGCAGGAACTGGAAGACTAGTCAGGATAGAGGGAAAGATGAATGCAGCAGTGTACAGAGACATCCTGAATAAATACCTGCTTCAGAGTGCTCTTGACCTCAGACTGGGGCGACGGTTCATCTTCCAGCAGGACAATGACCCAAAGCACACCACACAAATATCAATGGAGTGGCTTCACAACAACTCGGTGAATGTCCTTGAGTGGCCCAGCCAGAGCCCAGAACTAAATCCTATTGAACATCTCTGGAGAGATCTGAAAATGGCTGTACACCGTCACTTCCCATCCAACTTGATAGAGCTTGAGAGGTACTGCAAAGAGAAATGGGCAAAAATTCCCAAATACAGGTGTGCCAAGCTTGTGGCATCATATTCAAGAAGACTTGAGGCTGTAATTGCTGCCAAAGGTGCATCAACAAAGTATTGAGCAAAGGCTGTGAATACTGATGTACATGTGATTTCTCAGGTTTTTTATTTTTAGTTAATTTGCAACAATTTAAAAACTCTTTTTTCACATTGTCATTATGGGGTTTTGTGTGGAGAACTTTGAGGAAATAAATGAATTTAATCCATTTTAGAATAAGGCTGTAACATTTAAAAAAATGTGGAAAAAGTGAAGCGATATGAATACTTTCCGGATGCACTGTATAAGGTCCCGTCTTTTCACAAGACTCCAATGAGAATTTTATACCTAATCCATGTTTGTTTTTTTCACTATGTGAAATAAAGTCATCGAGTCTGTTTGAAACCCCATCGTTAATTTGATTGAAAGACCTGAAGCAAAAATGATAACTCTTTTGAAAAGTGTGAAATTGTATAATTGGTTTTTTGTACATACTTCTATGCATTTAATAAATCTTTAAATAATAAAGAGTCCTCAAGGCCTTGAGTGTTTTTTATCAGAGAGCACAATTTGTACTGCTGCTAAGAGCTACTTGTACACATACAGTGGGGGAAATAAGTAGTGGACACGTCACCATTTTTCTCAGAAAACATATTTCTAAAGGTGCTGTTGACTTGAAATGTTCCCCAGATGATGGTAATAACCAGAGAAACCCATATATGCAAAGAAAACAAATCTAATTAGTTTAAAATTTAAGTTATGAGTAATAAAGTGAAATGACGCAGGGAAAAAAAAACCTGTTCTCCCCCCACTGAGCATCATGGACAGCATTGTGGCAGCAGTGGAGTCATTCAGGTTCCTGGGCACTACCATCTCAGGACCTGAAGTGGGACACTCACATTGACTCCATTGTCAAAAAAGCTCAACAGAGGCTGTACTTTCTTCATCAGCTGAGGAAGTTCAACCTCCCAAAGGAGCTGCTGAAACAGTTCTACACCTCCATCATTGAATCAGTCATCTGCACATCAATAACTGTCTGGTTTAGCTCAGCTACCAAATCCGACCTCCAAAGACTACGTCGAATAGTTCGGACTGCTGAGCAAATCATTGGTACAACCCTCGCTACTCTCCAAGAAATGTACTTATCCAGAGCAAGCAGAAGGGCTGCCAAAATCTCTCTGGACCCCTCACACCCAGCACACTGCCTGTTTGAACTTTTACCTTCTGGTTGACGCTACAGAGCACTGCGCACCAGAACAGCCCGACACAGAAACAGTTTCTTCCCTCAGGCAATCCATCTCATGAACACTTAATGATAGTAATTGCGGAACCAACATCACTACCTGCTATACACTTTTTTTTATACACACATACACTTATTTAACCACACACTTTACATGCCAATTTGCACATAACAGCTGCACATATTATGTTGTATATAGTAATATAGCTGTACATACACTTGTCAATTTGTTAGTGGTGGGCAAAGTGAGGCTTCATGAAACACTGAAACAGTCGAAGCAAACGTGTCGAAGCTTCGAAACGTTTCGAAACCCCACTCTACGGTGACACCTAGTGGTCATTTGTTATGTATTGCACTGGAACAGGTTCAGCAAAGAACCAGCTGAGCAAATTGAGGTATTAAACCCGGCTTTGCAGTATAGAAGCTTCCTGTGATTTAGTGGAGCGGTTAGGGTTCCTGACTACCGTGCAGGGGTAGTGGGTTCGAATCCAGGCTGTGACAGCTATTTTGAAATGCTTTAATATCAGTTTGAATTGCTCTGTTCTTGTTTCGTTTTGTTTCAACATTCGTCTGACATCCGAATAAACACTTTGTGAATAAATATGTCTTGTTTTGGTCATAAAACAGGGTTGTTGCTAGATCAGACATGGTTGTGGCCGGAAGTTAACAAGAATTATTTATATTATTTATTAAATTTCCCATTTATTATATTTTATTAATGTCTACCTAAACTCTAAACTCAACCATCACAGTACTGTAAAAATATTAATTATTGTTTTACATAGTTACAAAAATTATGCTAAATTGATGGCTTATCAGCAGCTTTATCTTATGTAGACTACAGCATAAAACAGTACCATGATTAAATACAAAATCATGATTACTGAGTATTTGTACAAGTCGGGATTCGAACCCAAGAGTCATTTGAAGCACAGTAACAACGTGCACACGTACTGTCCACTAGGCCATATGATACAGAATTTTTTCCTGACTCTGTCAAAATGGAGATTCGCCAGGCCTCAAAACGCTTCTAATTTGATCGATGCTTTGAATCGTTTTAGTCACATGACCAAGTGTTTCGAAACACTTCAGTCACGTGACCTGTGTTTCGGATCATGCTTCGGCGCAGTGTTTCGAAACACTTCAGTCACGTGACCTGTGTGTTTCGGATCATGCTTCGGCGCAGTGTTTCGAAACACTTGCGCTCCGGGATCTCGACACTGTGTCGAAACATCAGTTTCACATCAGCCATCCCTACAATTTGTATATTTGCATTCACTTTTTAAAATATATTTATTGTCTGTTTTTTAGTCCTGTCTGTAATTCTGTTGCACTGTAGAAGCGCAGTCATGAAAACAAATTCCTCGTATGTGTGAACATACCTGGCAATAAAGCTCTTTCTGATTCTGATTCTGAAAAAGTATGAACACATGAAGAAAGGGAGGTGCAGAAAGGCATGGAAAGCCCAGACAGCAGCTAAAATCTCTCAGTAGTTCTTCAGCAACCCTCTGCACTTCATCATTGTAAATGAATATTATCTGCTTTAGTTTAACATTTACATCATCAGGATGATCAAGATCAGGCCCAACGCTATGGGGGTGGGGTGGGGGGGTGGGTGGGGCAAAAGGGGGCATTGCCCCCTCAGAAAGAATTTGTGCCCTCCAGGTTTTCATAAAGGATTAGTTCATCCAAAACTGAAAATTCTTTCTGCCATTAAACACTCATGTTATTCCAATCTTCAGAACACAAGTTTAGATATTTTATATTATCAAAAAGCAATTCATTTATAATTAATAATAATAATAGGCTAGGCTACGTAAAGCGTGTTATGCTGATTTCACTATATTTACTTACCAGTTATTATACGAATAATCTAACTGTGTGTTAGTTTGCATGTGTGGACATAGTTTGATGTTCATTCATTTATTAATTTTCTTTTCGGCTTAGTCCCTTTATTATTCTGTGGTGCCACAGCGGAATCCAGTATATGTTCTATGCAGAGGATGCCCTTCCAGCTACAACCCAACAGGGAAACACCCATAAACACTCATTCACACTCATACACTATGGACAATTTAGCTGCAATTTACCTATAGCGCATGTGTTTGGACTGTGGAGGAAACATCCGGAGGAAGCACGCGAACGCGGAGAGAACATGCAAACTCCACACAGAAATTCCAACTGACCCAGCCGAGGCTCGAACCAGCAACCTTCTTGCTGTGAGGCGGCAGCTCTACCCTCTGTGCCACCGCGCCACCCATAGTTTGATGTCTTTACCTAAAACTTTAAACATCTATATTATTTGAAATAAAACTGAATGAAATAAGGAGAATAAAATATAATTTAAACCACTGGTTTGGCGCTGAAGCCATGATCTGTTAGAGATTGTGTAAACGGTATCGTTGCATAACTTTCATTGATAAAATGAGTAATACCGAAACTGCATATTATTATTACTATAAAAAGTGTATTACTGCTTAAAGTCAGTAACTCAGACAGTAATGCAAAGTAATAATTAATTAATAAATAGCCTAAATGAAAGAAACAAGAGGGACCAAATCAGTCTGCAGGTCTAGGGAATTAAAATGCACCCACAGTTATGACATCCTGATGCCGGGCCTGAAGAAGATGATACCAGGGTGGACATTTCAGCAAGACAATGATCCAAAACACAAGCCAAGGAAACTCTCAAATGCTTTCAGAGAAGGAAAATCAAGATTTGGAATGGCCCAGCCAATCACCTGACTCGAAGCCAATAGAGAATGCAAAATAAAGATCAGATTTGATAGACGAGACCCACAGAACCATCAAGATTTTTACACTCTGTTGAAGTCTGTGAAAAAACTCACACCTGAGCAATGCATGTGACTTCATTCTCCATATGAGAAGCGTCTTTAAGCTGCCGTCACCAAAAAAGCCTTTATATAAAGTATTAAATACATTTCAGTAGTTCAGCACTTTCTCCTTGTGTCATTACATTGTTATTACTCATAACTCATTATTCAGATTTTTTTTTTTTTTTTTATGTTTGTATTGTTTGAATTTTTACCAAAATCTGGTTCAATTTCATGTCAACAGCTCCTTTAGAAATATTATTCCCAGGAAAAAATACTCAATACTTATTTTGCCCCACTGTACATACAGAGTTGTCAAATCAATGTATGAATTAAACATAAACATGATGTATGTCCTGCAGATTCGTAAAGTCCCTCAACAGTCCAGAACCAAAGTATCAGCAATGCCACAAAGATGATGGAGTACTTCTTGAAGAAGGCAAAAAAAAGTGTCCTTATGGACCTCAGAGATTGGAGCAGCCATGCTATCTGTTATACATCCCTGTGGGGTTAAAAAGAGATCTCTGAAGAATTGCGCCCCTAGATATTTACTAGTTTCCCTCCGGCAGTCTATCTATCTCTTTAGCTCTCTTCAGTTCATGCTGTGTGCTTGTCTTCTGGGATTCACTTGATCCACCTGGGGTTTTGAAGGACTGCGCATGATTTAGTCATGTACTCAACCGCAATTAGTGTATTAAATTCTAAAGCCTTTTCAGCACCAGCAAATTACCTTCCGTGTTGTGAAGCGATCGATATCTAAATCGATTTAAAAACAATTAAACCTTTATAGAGTTTGTTAATCACGCCTAGAATTGATTTCCTGATAACATGAATTTGTTTTGAGGTGTCCCTTATAAATTATTTTATTGACACAAATGATTACGTGTAAAGTAACACGCAGGCTTTGTCAGGTGCAGGTATATATTAATTGCTGAATTTATCTAGCTATCTATCTATCCATCTATCTGTCTGTCTGTTCGTCTGTCTGTCTGTCTGTCTATCTATCTGTATATCCGTCTGTCCATCCGTCTGTTTATCTATCTGTCTGTCTGTCTGTCTGTCTGTCTGTCTGTCTGTCTGTCTGTCTGTCTGTCTGTCTGTCTGTCTGTCTGTCTGTCTGTCTATCTATCTATCTATCTGTCTGTCTGTCTGTCTGTCTATCTATCTATCTGTCTGTCTGTCTGTCTGTTTATCTATCTGTCTGTCTGTCTGTCTGTCTATCTATCTATCTATCTATCTATCTATCTGTCTGTCTGTCTGTCTGTCTGTCTGTCTGTCTGTCTGTCTGTCCGTCTGTCTGTGTCTGTCTGTCTGTTTGTCTATCTATCTGTATATCTATCTGTCTGTCTATCTATCTATCTGTCTGTCTGTCCGTCTATCCGTTCGTCTGTCTATCTATCTGTCTATCTATCTATCTATCTATCTGTCTGTCTGTCTGTCCGTCCGTCCGTCCGTCCGTCCGTCCGTCCGTCCGTCCGTCCGTCCGTCCGTCCGTGTCTGTCTGTCTGTCTGTCTGTCTGTCTGTCTGTCTGTCTGTCTATCTATCTATCTATCTATCTATTTGTCTGTCTGTCCATCTATCCGTTCATCCGTCTGTCTGTCTGTCTGTCTATCTATCTATCCATCCGTCCTCCTGTCTGTCTGTCTCTCTATCCATCTGTCTGTCTGTCTGTCCATCCATCCGTCCGTCCGTCCATCCATCCATCCATCCGTCCGTTCATCCATCCATCCAATCTATCTATCTATCTATCTATCTATCTATCTATCTATCTATCTATCTATCTATCTATCTATCTATCTATCTATCTATCTATCTATCTATCTATCTATCTATCTATCTATCTATCTGTCTGTCTGTCTATCTGTCTGCTGTCTGTGTGTCTATCTATCTATCTATCTATCTATCTATTTGTCTGTCTGTCTGTCTGTTCGTCCATCTATCCGTTCGTCTGTATGTCTGTCTGTCTGTCTGTCTGTCTATCTATCCATCCGTCCTCCTGTCTGTCTGTCTCTCTATCCATCTGTCTGTCTGTCCGTCCGTCCGTCTCTCTATCTATCTATCTATCTATCTATCTATCTATCTATCTATCTATCTATCTATCTATCTATCTATCTATCTATCTATCTATATGTCTGTCTGTCTGTCTGTCTGTCTGTGTCTACCTATCTATCCAAACATTTGTTTATTCGTATCTATCTATATCAGAGGTGGGCAAACCACGGCCCATGGGCCATATGCGGCCCGCTAAACTCTTTCATCCGGCCCGCGAGGGAGTTTTTAAAATGCTGCTTCTGAGTAACGGTTTGGTTTCAGAATTAGCAAAATAATGATGCAATACAAGTGAACGCCATTTGATGGCAGTATTGCACGCGGTACAGTTAGCGCAACCAGTAAAATTAGAACACACTCTCGGATATTAAAATGCAGTCAGGCAAAAAAAAAAGAAAAATTGACTCTGAATGTTGTGTGTTTAAGGAAGAATGGACAACAAAAAACTTTTTCACCAATATCGGACAGAAATGTATGTCTAATATGCCAAGAGAGCATTGCTGTTTTTAAAGACTACAACCTAAGTCGGCATTTTTCACGCAAACATTCAAATTATTTTTAATGTGTTACAGTTTTTCTCAGTGGCTTTGGTGCATTTCTCACAACACTATTTACATTTGCACAACAGATAATGCATTTCTCAAAACAATTAGTGCAAACTGCAAAACCTAGTTGATAACCTGCAAAAGCGTGTCACTTGCTCAAAATGGAAAGCTCATTCCTCAAAAGCAAGTATTGCTGTCAATGAAAGTGTCAGCGTCATCAAAATGAAAAGTCCTGACACCATTGTTTATGAACATGATAGTCAAATGGGTTTGTCATGTTTTCATTATGACAGTTTACTCTGTACATTTTTTCCAATGCAAAAAAGTCAGATTTTGGTGACACTTCCTGAAAATGCTCAAGGCAGCATTATATAATATTTGCAAAGTCATTTGAAAACTACAGTAAAGTTAGACATCACTGGATTTAGTGAGGTATCTGAGTACAAGACACTGAATATGTATGTTTCACATCTTTACTGCATTTGCTCTTTACAGTTCTAATTTATTCACAGCATTGTGCAAAAGAATAAATACACCTTATTTACAACAAACATAAACTTCCTTTGGGTAGAGCTGTGCACAACTGTAAACAATATTGCAGTACATATTGGAACTGAACCTACAACATACACAGGTCTGTAAATCATTCATGAAACTGTTCCATTTAAGAGACATTTTCAGAAATTTTTTTTTTAAATAAAATTAGCCTGACAGATTTTGACAACTAGTTCAACATTTTTGTATGTAATGAAATAAGGACTATTAGTTTTATATGGAATGTCTATTCAGCATCCACAAGTTTAGTTAATTTTGACTGACATGACATAAGCGAATGATAATGTTACAAACAGCAGAGAGTTGTATGAAAGCAATTGATGCATGTCCAAAGCATTTGCAATTTGTTGAAAGGAATGAGAAACTGCTATGATGTGCACAAATGACTAATTGTTTTGAGAAATGGATTAACTGTTGTGCAAATGTAAATAGTGTTGTGAGAAATGCACCAAAGTGACTGAGAAAAACTGTAATATGAGATTTTTTTTCCTATCAGACAATATCTTTTCTATTCTCCACTGTAAAAATTATTACATTATTATTATTATATTTTATAAGGGATTATTTTATTGTGTTATGATGATTGATAAGTTAATATAATTAGCAGTGCAAATTAATTTGACTTGTAAATATGACTCAATAATAACTATAAAAAAAATGTGTGTTAATGTGACACGTTTCTGTCCGATATTGAATGCTCAATAGTCATGCTGAATAGTCAATCCATATAAAACTAATAGTTCTCATTTCATTACTTGAGTCATTACATACAAAAATGTTGAACTAGTTGTCAAAATCTGTCAAGCAAATTATAAACAAAATTTTAAATCCTTTTTTTTTTTCCTGAAAATGTCTTCTAAATTGAACAATTTGATGAATGATTTACAGACCTGTGTATGTTGTAGGTTCAGTTCCAGTATGTACTGCAGTATTGTTTACAGTTGTGCACAGCTCTAACCAAAGGGAGTTTATGTTTGTTATAAATAAGGGTGTGTTTATTCTTTTGCACAATGCTGTGAATAAATTAGAATTGTAAAGAGCAAATGCAGTAAACATGTGAAACACACATATTCAGTGTCTTGTACTCAGATACCTCACTAAATGCAGTGATGTCTAACTTTACTGTAGTTTTCAAATGGCTGTGCTAGTAGTATATAATGCTGTCTTGAGCATTTTCAGGAAGTGTCACCAAAATCTGACTTTTTTACATTGGAAAACATGTACAGAGTAAAGTGTCATAATGAAAACATGATAAAGCCATTTGACTATCTTGTTCATAAACAATGGTGTCAGGACTTTTCATTTTGATGACGCTGACACTTTCATTGACAGCAATACTTGCTTTTGAGGAATGAGCTCTCCATTTTGAGCAAGTGACCTGCTTTTGCAGGTTATCAGCTAGGTTTTGCAGTTTGTACTAATTGTTTTGAGAAATGCATGAACTGTTGTGCAAATGTAAATAGTGTTGTGAGAAATGCACCAAAGCCACTGAGAAAAACTGTAACACATTTTAGTAGCTTTTATTTTAGTTTGTTGTTGAATGATAATGAATACTGCACTGAAATATAAATAGACTTATTTTAAACTATTAACATACATATTCTATGTAACATTATGTTGCAAGGAAAGCACTTGTATATAATTTGTAAATCATTCTTGGTTTTATTTTTAACTGGCTGTGTATGTAGCATAGGCTACTTTTACAACACGTTCGGTAAAGCTGCCATGTAAAACTACAGTGATGGGCGGAGACGAAGATACGTAATGTACGTAATGGTTGTTTTGTCTGTACGTGAATGCGTGTGTATCCCAAAAAAAACAGTACGTGCCTGCACGGGCTCTAATGTCATAGTAAGTATATACAAGCGTCATTTTGTTATCTTTTTTATACTATAACCATTAAACTAAAGCTTTTAAGTAGAAATATATGATTATATGCGTGTATGATATATGAGTAAATAGTTCAAATGTCTCTTGTGTTTGCGTCGTCGTTGCGCTGTTCCATGTAACTTTGTATGGACGTTCAAACTACTTTTTCAGGTAGATTTAGCACTTATATTATAATTTGTTACACATTTAAACTATATATCGAGTACATTTTGATATGTTTGGTGTACTAAAATGGTTCCTCGAGTGTAAATCTGTGCTTAAAATCAGTTTAACATTAGTTACAACATAGTTTCTCACTCTTTTTGCGTACATACTACGTTTATTATTGCTTTCATGTTTAAACTTTCGCCTAATAGAGAAATGAAACTCTTATAAAATGGGAAAGTGTGGCTTCATGGTGGGTCATTTTGCGGTTTCCGCTGATTATTCGCTTCATCCTGCATTTGTCATGACACAACACACTTCATGCTGAGACACACACACACACACACACACACATACAAACACAAACAAAACACAGCTGCAACTGTGTGTGAAGTCTTTAGCTAGGGCTTTTTATATAACCACATGAATGACCCATTACGATATGTTTCATATGTATACTGTATTATTGCTAGGTATACAGAATATTGTCCACTCTAAATGTACATCACTATCTTGATTAGGAGTACATAGTGCATTAAAACACATTGGCATCATTAAGTTGCACGTGTTAAGACAGAAAGTATTATAGATACAGGCTGCACAGAAAATCTGCATGTTTTACTGACATAGTAGAAGTCTAGACACGCAGTTACTTTTGTTTGTGTCATGGTTATAGTCTAATTGTGCACATATCCTAAATTAACAAAATGTACTAACAATATGATTAATGTTTGTATTAGCTGTATACTTTTACTTTTTTATGAACTACAAAAAATGTTTAACATAGACACTATAAAATGTTGGGAATGTCAGAGTATAAAGAGATGCATTTATGTAGCTTTTATTATTATTATTACATTTTCAGTACAAATAAATGATAATTTGTGCAAACATCATGTGATAAATGAGTGACCATGATTACATATTTTCATGATTACATTTTTTTTTCTGCTTTAAACTTTTATAATAATTAAAAATAAATATTCAGTCACACTGACACATTTTTAATTTACTAGAACTTCTATGTTAAGCTGCTTTGACACAATCTACATGGCAAAAGTGCTATATAAATAAACATGAATTGAATTTTATTTTAAGGTATAATTCACTCTATTACTAAACAATTAACTGTGACTTTTAGCTCAATAAGCTCCTAATTGCCTGCTTATTAATAGTTAATAAGGTAGTAGTTGGGTTTATGTACACTACATGATAAAAGTCTTGTCGTCGATCCCATTTGTAAGAGCACCAAATAATAACTTGACTTCTAGTTGATCATTTGGAAAAGTGGCAGAAGGTAGATTTTTTCCGATGAATCATCTGTTGAACTGCATCCCAGTCATCACAAATACTGCAAGAAGACCTACTGGAACCTAAGATTCTCAATGAAATCAGTCAAGTTTGGTGAAGGAAAAATCATGGTTTGGGGTTGCATTCAGTATGGGGGTGTGCGAGAGATCTGCAGAGTGGATGGCAACATCAACAGCCTGAGGTATCAAGACATTTGTGCTGCACATTACATTACAAACCACAGGAGAGGGCAAATTCTTCAGCAGGATAGCGCTCCTTTTCATACTTCAGCCTCCACTTCGAAGTTCCTGAAAGCAAAGAAGGTCAAGGTGCTCAAGGATTGACCAGCCCAGCCAGCAGATGTGAACATTATTGAGCATGTCTGGGGGAAGATGGAGGAGGAGGCATTAAAGATGAATCCAAAGAATCTTGGGAGTCCTGCAAAGATGCTTTCTTTGCCATTCCAGATGACTTTATTAATAAGTGATTTGAGTCATTGCAGAGATGTATGGATGCAGTCCTCCAAGCTCATGGGAGTCATACACAATATTCATTCTTTTTCTTTTCGTGTCCATTATTTCTGTTAAGTAACAAGACTTTTGTCTAAGAAAAGTCAGGCCTTCCTGTCCTAATTAAAAAATTAAAAATCAAGGCATTATCATATGTTATTTTGGTAAAATTAAGCATAATCTAGAGGCCTTTGCCTTTGATATAAGCCACTTCTGATACCAAATGATCAACTAGAAGTCAAGTTATTATTTGTTGTTCCTAAAACTTGGATAGGCGACAAGACTTTTGTCAGGTAGTGTATTAGGAAGAATCAGGGATGTAGAATATGATCATGCAGAGTATATATTTATAGGTACTAATATACAGCCAATATCTTAATAATAGGCAGGTAGTAGGCCACCAGTAGTTAATAGTGAGAATTGCACAAAAATGCTATCTTTGTATGTTTAATTATTGAATGTTGACCTAAAAAGTTGTAGTCATTGTCTTTCTATCGGTCTCTCTTTCCCACTCAGAAAATCTGAAATGAATGAGGATGTATATGAGGTCCCTGAAGGGACGGAGTATCGATATCTGGTGCAGGATGAGGAAGAGGAACAGATACAGTATGTCCGTCGGCACTACGTCAGTCCATTCCTGGTGTTGTCCCGCAGGTGCATGTTTCTCATCGGCTGTGGTGTGATCTCTCTCCTCACTCTTGCGGGATACCTGGCTTATGTGGCTAAGACTTCACCTCCAAGGGTGGCAGAGGTGCAGACGGAGTGCGGTTGGCTGCATGGGCAGTGGAACGACGGGGCATACTCTTTCAAAGGCATTCCATATGCTGTAGCACCAGTGGGTGAACGTCGTTGGAGACCCCCGGAGAATTTAGTTGATGCGGGAAAGTGTTGGCAGGGCAAGTATGATGCTACTTATTTCCGTAGCATCTGCACGCAGGTGCAGCCCCTACGAAAGGATGGGAAGGTCATGGGAGAGGAGGACTGTCTGCATTTGAGCGTTGGACACCGAGTCTACATCCCGCTAAACCTCTACCTGTCATGGTTTGGATCCACGGAGGATACCTCCACATGCTGAGTGGCCAAGAGAAAGGCTACTCCCCCACTGAAGAGCTGGCGGAACGTACGCAGATGGTTTACGTCAGTCTGAATTACAGGCTAAATGCTTTTGGCTTTATGGCCCTGGAGATGTTTAGGGAAGGTTCTCCAACCAGGTCCTCAGGTAAGACCGCATACCTGTACAGTTCACTCAGGGCAGCTGTCCATCTCTTCATAGAGTGCATTAGTGCCCTTGTTGTAACCCCTCATTCTGGTTCAACTTGCTAAGCAGGAGTTGAACCAGTGTTTTCTAGTTTCTATTCATGAATCTCATGATTGTTTCAGTTCAGTGCAGTATAGAAACATTCAATTTGGGCTGGTAATCCTTGATCTGTACTGTTTCCCAGTACTGGGTTGCAGGTGGAAGGGTATCCGCTGCATAAAACATATGCCGGAGTTAGTGTAATTGGTGGTTCATTCCACTGTGGCAACCCCTGATGAATTAGGGACTAAGTTGAAGGATAGTAGGTGAGAGTGAGTAAAACATTTAAAAATAAATACGCTAGTGTACGCTAGCCTCAGGCTTGTCAAGGGGATGTTCTGGCCTCTGTTAAAGCCACACCCCAAGAATCCACTCTCATACAGAGCATGGGACCAGTATAGAGTGGGGGAACTATGACGTCAATTTGTGTGCAAAAAACCGCAAACGAGTTAGCATTTTAGCAGTTCCGGTTCCCTCGTCCCAAAGTCAATGGGTTTTTTCAATGGGATTTCAGTGAAATCGCTTAAATAAGGTTTGTGGGTAACACAAACTCAAGATACTTTCACGTTTTATTCTACAACATAAAACACATCAGTTACAGCACACTCTTGATTTTTTAAATCAGTTATGCTTCTTTAAAAAGACGATTGCTATCAAGTTGCTAAATGGTACTACAGGCGGTGTCGGAGACATTATACGTCATCAAGCTGATCTGGTCTGGAGCGCAGCTCGCTTGCGTTGGGCATTTGGATTAGTCTGTTATTTAGGTATTTTCATGAATAGTATTTTATTGTTTGTAGTATTTTTCTAATTGGGAATTCATATTGTGTAGATAATGCCTTCACTTGTAAAGACTAATACAGATTACTTTGTTGATCGCTTATTTTAATTAAACGATGTTATGAAGATACTGTAGTGTAGTCTTTTTCCTGCTCTCAGTAATGCAAACGTGTGAATAAATGTGTAAAAATACACACATGTTAACTGTCATTTTAACGTGATCAATTGATTTTTCGTCTGTTTTTTTTTTTTTTCATCATAACTGCAATATTTACACTCCTCCTCCCTAAAATGTATACCATATGTGACAGTATGGGCTGCTTTTCGCTGTACTTCGTGACAAAAAAAAGAGTATTGAATGTTGTTCTGTGTCCATGATGGAACTTGGAGGCATTTGATAGACTTGTCCCTCACGCCTCATTTCTGTCATCTGTTACTAAGGTAAGGTACGCACGCGAGCGATACACTTATTTATATATGTCTTATGATAATACTATGTAGGCACATTTATACATACAGTTTTAAAACTTTTACAACAATCGTAAAGCAAAACAAAATGTATTTCCCACGTAAAAACTATCCAAAATGCACAAAGATCTATACAGATGTGTTTTTGCGTATTTATTTGTTTATAATATATAGCGTGGATTATAATGTAATAAACCGAGAGAGTAAATCGTTATCTTAAACCATATTTGTAAAAATAAGCTTGAAAGGTTGTCGTTAGCAGGGTAGTGCTGACGTCACAGGCGAGCGCCCCGAAGGCACTGTAGTCTATTTATAGCCTAATGTTAGCTTTTCAGTTCTTGCGTTTGCATTTAAGATCTAAAAGTGCTAAACGTTGTATTTTCGTGTGAGGATTATCCGGCTGGACAAAACGTGTAAGTGTAATGAACAGTGTTTGAACACAGAGCTTATTATTTGCAATCTTCGAAAAGCCTATGGGAAAATCTTATAGGGATTTTGTTGAGGGAAACAGTTTTATGCTAGCAGCCGATTAGCCTACAAAATGACGTCATAATTTTTCCACTCTATAACACCTCTGGTTTTCTCACCACTCCATGACAATATTAAGGGCATGGCAGGCAATCATGCTAACAAACACACTTAAAATCGAAGCCTCTAAGGACAGTTGCTAGTGCAACTTTTGAGGCCAGGGGAGTGAGGTTTACTTGCACAACGTCTACGTTTTTGTTCTGAAAGTATTTTCCATTCATTCTCTGCAGAGTCATGTGTAAAGTAGTTTTTCCACTATGAATTCAACTGTTAAACCCAAATTTAATTAAACATTAAAACGTTGCAAGATTTAGCAAAAGTTTATATCATCGATTACCCGCCCAGTTGGACATTTAAAGCTTGTCATTAAAAATCCATTTCCCTATGCAGAAAATGAATGGATTTCTTCAGGAGCCCAGCTGTTTTATACTGAAATTCATTAAACATCATCTTCAGTTTTTTCCAGACAAGGATGTTCTGAATAGTACTTCGCTTACTGTGTGTTTCTGTTTTCTGTCAAAGGGAATTATGGCTTCATGGATCAGATCCAAGCACTTCAGTGGGTCCAGCGAAATATCCATCACTTCGGCGGTGATGCGGGGAGGGTGACCATATTTGGTCAAAGTTCAGGTACAACAAAACTTATTTGGATGCTTGAAATGTCATTGCAATAGTCAAGACTTTTCAAACATTTATATGCCAAAAAAACAATAAAATATGACAATTCCCTATACGTATGATGTTACAATTAGTGAATGTTCCTTTTGGTAACCCTTTAGTGCCAATTCTAACTATTAACTACTAGTGGCATATTACTTGCCTATTAGGATAATGGCTGTTTATTTGTTTTTGTAATGTACATATTCTGCAGGATCTTATTCTACATCCCTAATAATAATCAATACCTAGGTAATGTTAATAGTTTGTTAATACACTGTAAAAAAAACTGTAAATTGGCTGTATTTTGTGATTTATGTTTTTATTAAATTTTTTAATTTTAATTTCCTCATTTATTTATGCTTCTGAATTGCATTATGGGATCTTGATCTTTCTTCCAACAACTTTTAACCTTAAAAAGTTGGGAAAAAGTGACTTTTATTAACATTTTTAATAGTTTAAAGTGATATATTGTCTGGTTGGTGTTGTATATTACGGTATAAAACCTGTGTATTAAACTGTCAGTACAGTACAGTTTCTGTTATTTTATAGACTTATTGCTATCTATATTATTCCTTATACATTTTACATTATGATATTCATTATACATTATTTCAAATTACTAAAATGTCAATAAAAGTTACTTTGTTAAACTGTAGAGTTGAGTTTTCAACATCAAAAGTCGACAGAGCAGAGATCAACATCCCATAATACAATTCACAACCATAAATAAACGGAAAACTACGGAAGTCCTAAGAGGCCATGCATTAAAAAAAATTTTCTCTCTTGTTATGTCGTGATCATGACTTAATTATCTCGTGATCTCGACTTATTTTTTTTTGCTTTAATTTATTTATTTATGTATTAATTATTATTAGTAGTAGTAGTAGTATAGTAGTAGTATTGGTATTAATATCTGGCAAATGTCAGGACACCGGCCTTGCGAACAGGGAGAGAATAACTGCAGACGCGCATTCGTGCAACACATTAAAGTTGTTCAGAACAGCCATAATATGAGAGCAAACGCTCGTGCTCCTGATTAATGTACATTCATGATTATGTTCATGTTTATGATCATTATTTACAATAATTTGCATCAACTGTTACCATTTTAAAGCAACTCTATGGCGCATTTTTAAAGTAATAATTAATTTGCGGAAAGGATCAAAGCAAGTGCTGGATCTTTATCATTCTTCATAATTTAATTCATGCATGCATTAACTTATTTTGCGCCATATAGAGTTGCCTTAAAATGATAACAGTTGAGAGAATATTATTGTAAATAATGGTATATAATCAAATACGTGAATATAATCATAAATATACATTAATCATGAGCACGAGCGTTTGCTCTCATATTATGGCTGTTCTGAACGCCTTTAATGTGTTGCACAAATGCGTGTCTGCAGTTGGGCTATTCTCTCCCTGTTCGCAGGGCCGGTGTAGACTCTCTGGCCAGACATTTGCCAGATATTAATAATAATAATAATAATAATAATAATAATAATAATAATAATAAATACATAAATAAATAAAAGCAACAAAAAAAAATAAGTCGTGATCACGACATAACAACTTTTTGTTATGTCGAGATCACGAGAAAATTAAGTCGTTATCACGACATAACAACTTTATTAAGTCGTGATCATGACATAACAACTTTTTGTTATGTCGAGATCACGAGAAAAAGAGTTGTTATGTCGAGATCACGAGATAATTAAGTCGTGATCACGACATAACAAGAGAGAAAAAATATTTTAATGCATGGCCTCTTAGGGCTTCCGTAGAAAACACTTATGAGTCACAAAATACGGAAACTGTTAATTAACAGGAATTGGACCTTAAAATAAAGTGTGGCCAAAACATTTTATGAAAAATAAAAAGTTGACAGTACAGATTGTTTTCCACCCACTATTACAATTATTAGGTAAACCTTAATGTGAAATTCTTTTTCACAATGGTTAGCTCTATAGATGTGTATTACGCCTGATCCATACGGGGCTTCAGCGTCAACACTTGACAGAGGGTGTGTCTAATGTTGGGGTTGACGCAATCATCATAGCAGTGGCAGCCAATGAAATTAGGCCCCCGTTTACACTAATACGTTTTAGTTTTAAAACGCATAAGTTTTGCTATGGTTACTCCATCTGTCCACACTACGCCGGAGTTTTCGAGCCCCGAAAACGAAGCGTTTTGGAAATGCTGGAGAGGCCGTTTTCATTCTAAAACGCTGCTGCTCCGTGTCAGTGTGGATGGGGGAAAACGGAGACATCTGAAAACGGAGGCGGGGCTGCCTCAATCTGATTGGGGCTTTTCCTCAATATTAAGTAGCCTACACACAGTTCAGTCTTACATCCTCTCCTTGTAAGTTCAGACTTCGCAAGTTTGATATGGAAAACAAACTCCCGAGTGTGTACTTTATAACCGCCTATTTTCATTTTGATATTAGCAACTTAACAGACATGTTGAGGCGTCGTGTAGCTGCATAATATGACCGTCATCTTCATGCATGTTTATAACAAAACGGAGCCTATAACATTACTGCCTCTTTTCATTTTCATTGATAATACGAAACATACCCTCTCTTTCATTGAATATCAGTTTTAATGATCAATAATGGCCATTATAAAAGTATAACGTGCAATAAGTTTATACAATAGAGAAAATAAAGGCAAGCAATCAGTCAGATGTGCAGAATCGGTGTCCACGATTACATTAATTAAGATATTAACCTAACTTATCTTTGCGCTCAGCCAAAACACGTTTACCTGAGAACAAGTAATAGATTCAAAAGACCTAAAGTCGGGTAATATGTCGTTAGATATAGACAACAAGATGAATTAAATATCACGTTTAACAAATATAGTAAGATTAGATCCAGCGGGAGATCCTTGATGAACAGTCCGACTTGCGCAGCTCTCATATGGGTATGTGCTTAAAGCACGCTGCAGTGCATGCCAGAGAGTGTGTGTGTGGTCACGTGATGTGCGTTTTCACCATTTTAATATAGACGGAGAGCTGTTCAGAAACGCTGGATGAAACGCTAGTGTGGACATGGATCGTTTTCATTCTAAAACACTGTTTTAAAACTAAAACGTACTAGTGTAAACGGGGCCTTAGACTGCAGCTGGCTACACTCTGAGCTGGGGTATTTGAATAAAGCATTTAGATTGGCTTCCGTTGCCGCTTGAAAAGTTGAGAAATTTCCAACTTCTGCAGTGAACTACTCCGCTGAATCGCAGCCGAAAGATCCACAATTCAGTTCAGCCAACGTCGAATGTCAAAGTGAATTGGAAGTGGCGCTGACGCCCCATGTGAATCGGGCGTTAAGATGATAGTTCACCCAGAAATTTTTATTTACTCACCCTTACGTGATTCCATACCTTTATGGGTTTCAGTTTACTGGTAAGCACAAAATATATTTTGAAAAATGGTTTAAACCTGTAATCATAGACCTCTGTCGATTGAAAAACAAATATTATAGAAGTCAATGGTTACCAGTTTCCCACATTTTTCAAAATAACTTTTGTGTTCATCAGAAGAAAGAAGTGACAAGTGAATGTTGATGAAAAGATGACAGTATTTTCAGTTCTGAGTGAACTATCCCTTTAAGTATCTCTCTTGCTCTGTGATCTCAAGGAGGAACTTCGGTTTGGACCTTGATGATGTCTCCACTAGCCAAAGGACTTTTTCATGGTGCGATTGACATGAGCGGCTCGTACGTGTATAACGCTTCCCTGGAGTCAGCAGAAAAAGACAACTTAGAATTCCTGAGGAGAACCGGCTGCAAGGACGCCATCTGCCTGAGAGAACTAAACATCACTCAAGTCCTTCAGGTAAGGAAATTTATGGCTGAGCTTGTAACCTTCCACAGCCTGACTAACAACAGCCTCAACCTGTTAGCCTCTTCATCTGTAAACACTCTTTAATAAATCATCAAACCTCGACCGCCTGCCAGTTCTCACCAAACGCTCAATGAATCCCAATCTGAAGATGGAGTTTAATTTCTCTAAATGGTAGTCATACATCAGAAATGGGTCTGTGCTTGACTTAATGTCTGTGATTTGTATCTGACTCAGGCAATCCCGTGGCAGCAGTACCCGTCATGGGCGGCCGACGACTTGGTCGATCTTCCAGTCAAAGGTGTTTTTGTTGGCCCAGTGGCAGTAATTGACGGCCATGTTCTGGAAGCGCCTCCGTTTGAGTCCTGGGAGAAGCGTGGCACCTTTAATGACGTCCCGTTTGTGGTCGGAACAACTGAACAGGAGACTGATTTTGGGTAATCTGAAAACGTTCCAGTTATCCGTTGTAAAATGAAAATGGGAAAGCAGTGTGCCATACAGAAATGATCTGAGAATGTCTTCCAGTTCTGTGCAAATTTATGATTCGGAAATAATGTGGCTGACAGGATGGAGAATCGTATTTTATATTGAAGTTGAATGAAAGGATTTGGACTTGAATTCAGTAAATAAATGGATGTATGTTTATGTGGATGGGTGGATGAATGAATGGATGGATGGATGGATGGATGGATGGTTGGATGTTTGTGTGGATGGATGGATATTTATGTGGATTGATGGAATGATGGATGGATGGATGGATTAGTGGATGTTTATGTTGATGGATGGATCGATGGATGGATGGTTGTATGGATGAATGTTTATGTGGATGGATGGAATAATGGATTGATAGATGTTTATGTGGATGGAATGATGGATGGATATTTAGATGGATGGATGGAGGGAGGGATGGAGGGAGATGGATGGATGGATGGATGGGTAGAGAGAGAGAGGTGAAAGGATCGATGCATAGATGGAAAGTGAAATGTATGGGATGTATAGATGTATGTTCATGTGGATGGATGTATGGAATGATGGATGGATGGATGGATGGATGTTTATGTGAATGGGTGGATGGATAGATAATGGATGGATGGATGTTTATGTGGATGGATGGAATGATGGATGGATAGATGTTTATGAAGATTGACGGATGGATAAATGTTTATGTGGATGGATGGAATGATGGATGGATGTTTATGTGGATGGATGGATGGATGGATGGATGGATGGATGGATGGATGGATGGATGGATGGATGGATGTTTGGATATGTGGATGATGGATGTTTGTGTGGATGGATGGATATTTTTGTGGATTGATGGAATGATGGATGGATAGATGTTTATGTAGATGGATGGATGGATGTTTATGTGGATGGATGAAATAATGGATTGATAGATGTTTATGTGGATGGAATGATGGATGGATGAATATTTGCATGGATGAATGGAGGGAGAAGGATGGATGGATGGATGGATGGATGGATGGATGGATGGATGGATGGATGGGGAGAAAGAGAGGTAGAAGGATTGATGGATAGATGGAAAATGAAATGTATGGGATGTATGGTTATGTGGATGGATGCATAGAATGATGGATGGATGGATGGATGGATGGATGGATGTTTATGTGGATGGGTGGATAGATAGATAATGGATGGATGGATGTTTGTGTGGATGGATGGATTAATGGATGGATAGATGTTTATGTAGATGGATGGATGGATGGATGTTTATGTGGATGGATGGATGGATGGATGGATGGATGGAATGATGGATGGATGTTTATGTGGATGAATGGAATGATGGATGGATGGATGTTAATGTGGATGGATATTTATATGGATGGATGTATTGATGGATGTTTATGTGGATGGATGGATGAAATGATGGATGGATGTATATTTGTGGATGGGTGAATGGATAGATGTTTATGTAGATAGATGGATGAATGTTTATGTGGATGAATAGATGTTATGGATGGATAAATGTTTATATAGATGGATGGATGGGTGGACGTTTATATGGATGGATGTTTATGTGGATGAATAGATGTTTATATGGATGGATGGATGGAATTTTTATGTGGATGGATGGATGTTTATGTGGATGAATAGATGTTTATATGGATGGATGGATAAATGTTTATATAATTGGATGGATGGGTGGACGTTTATATGGATGGATGGATGTTTATGTGGATGGATGGATGTTTATGTGGATGAATAGATGTTTATATGGATGGATGGATGAATAAATGTTTATATAAATGGATGGATGGGTGGACGTTTATATGGATGGATGGAATGATGGATAAATGGATTAAATAATGGATGGATGTTTATGTTGATGGATGGATGGATGGATGAAGAAGGGTGAATGGATGGGGAGAAAGAGGTGAAAGAATTGATGGTTAGATGGAAAGTGAGTTGGAGGCACAGATGGATGGTAGGATAGAGAGAGAGATATGGCTGCTGGATAGGTGGATGTGGTAGAGTGACAGGTGGATGATGGGTGAATGGCAGAGGGATGGAAAGATGAATGAATGGATAAATTGATGGATAGATAGAGAGATGGATGGATGTTAAATGGAGTCCAATAACTTGCCTACTTACTCTAATTAACCTAGTTACGTCTTTAAATTGCACTTAAGGCTGAATTCTATCATCTTGCAAAATAACTGGAAAAATAATTAGTACCGTCATCATGGCAAAGACAAAAGAAATTAATTATTAGAAATTATTAGTTATTAAAACTAATATATTTTAAAAATGTGTTTACAGCACTTAGGAAATATTTGAAAAAGAATAATTTTGACTTCCTCTGTGTGTTTTCCTCTAGCCCTCCATATGAAAACATCTCGACATGGACTTGGGGCGATTATCAATGGATTGTTACAAGTATGTCAACTCATAAGACAAATAGATTTCTATATATACAGTAAGTGAATATGTTTTTCCTCACCACATACTATATCTGTCAATCATTCACTCAGATAAACTGAGCCCTTTCGGAGAGAACGTGACCAGTCAAGCTCTGAAGCTGTACAATAGCTCAGCTCCATGTCCGACCTCTGACCGCTGTCCAGAAAGGCTCTTCACCACAATGGTCTCCGACATGAAGGCCTCCTGCCCCAGAAATGACCTTGCTAAAAGAGCTGCAGGTTCAGATCCATTTTTCACTTTACAATTCAGGAAGCTTTATCAGCACTCTGAATATTTGATCATTCGTGAGCTGCAGTCAATATTTCATGATAAGTGGCCGTGTAAGCAGGATAATGTACAGTGAGCAGTCATAATTGCAGAATAAACTTCCCCAGGATGATGCAAGACCCTTTAAGACTGACTGTACATTATCCTTAAAGGGAACGGTTAACTTTTTATTTTGAAATATGAGCAATTCCAGCGTTATGGATGTGCAATTTGCAGTAAAATCTCAAAACATAAATTCACATAGAAAGTATATAGTAACATTATATTGAAACATCTGTTTATATTTTCCAAAACTACTAACCAGAGTTATGGGATCAAAAAAATATCAATCTGAAAACATGTTTTATATTTTGAATGAAGGAAACAAACATGTGTTACGGATGTGACCAAAAAAAGTTATATAAAACATACTGTGTAGAAATTCCGTGAATTTAACTGCACAACCCAAAAGAAACAATGTTCATCAAAAGGATGAGAGTTGGCTCAATAATGATTGATTTTATTTAATTTTACATTCTTGCATTTATGAGGACTTGTGTAAATCAAATATACACTCACCGGCCACTTTATTAGGTACACCTTACTAGTACCAGATTGGACCCCATTTTGCCTTCAGAAATGCCTTAATCCTTAGTGGCATAGATTCAACAAGGTACTGGAAATATTCCTCAGAGATTTTGGTTGATATTGACATGAAAGCATCACGCAGTTGCTGCAGATTTGTGGGCTGCACATCCATGATGCGAATCTCCCGTTCCACCACATCCCAAAGGTGCTCTTTTGGATTGTGATCTGGTGACTGGAGGCCATTTGAGTACAGTGAACTCATTGTCATGTTCAAGAAACCAGTCTGAGATGATTCGCGCTTTATGACATGGCATGTTATCCTGCTGGAAGTAGCCATCAGAAGATGGGCGCACTGTGGTCATAATGGGATGGACATGGTCAGCAACAATACTCAGGTAGGCTGTGGCGTTGACATGATGCTCAATTGGTACTAATGTGCCCAAAGTGTGCCAAGAAAATATTCCCCACACCATTACACCACCACCACCAGCTTAAACCATTGATACAAGGCAGAATGAATCCATGATTTCATGTTGTTGACACCAAATTCTGACTCTACTATCCGAATGTCGCAGCAGAAATCGAGACTCATCAGACCAGACAACGTTTTTTCAATCTTCTATTGTCCACTCAGTTTCCTGTTCTTAGCTGACAGGAGTGGCACCCGCTGTGGTCTTCTGCTGATATAGCCCATCCGCCTCAAGGTTGGACATGTTATGCATTTAGAGATGCTCTTCTCGGTTGTAACAAGTGGTTATTTGAGTTACTGTTGTCTTTCTATCAGCTGGAACCAGTCTGGCCATTCTCCTCTGACATCAACAAGGCATTTGCACGCACAGAACTACCGCTCACTGGATATTTTCTGTTTTTCTGACCATTCTCTGTAAACTCTAGAGATGGTTGTGCGTGACAATCCCAGTAGATCAGCAGTTTCTGAAATACTCAGACCAGCCCATCTAGGACCAACAATCATGCCACGTTCAAAGTCACTTAAATCACCTTTCTTCCCCATTCTGATGTTCGATTTGAACTGCAGCAGATCGTCTTGACCATGTCTACATGCCTAAATACATTGAGTTTCTGCCATGTGATTGGCTGATTAGAAACTTGTGTTAACAAGCCGTTGGATGGGTGTACCTAATAAAGTAGCCAGTGAGTGTATAATTGTTTGAAAACATTGACAGACATTTTCGAGTATTTTTACAGCACTGTAAAATACAAATAAAAACTTTAGAAAGGCTTTGCTAATTTTATGAAAACTTTATTTTTTTTTTTTTCATGGCAAGGTTGACATTTGCATGGAATTACTCACATTCTACAGCTCCCCTAGAGTTAAACAGATGAGTTTTACAATTTGTGAATCCATTTAGCACTTTTAGCTTAGCATAAATCATTGAATCAGATTAGACCATCTCACTCAAAAATGGCCAAAGAGCTTAGATCATTTTCCTATTTAAAGCTTGACTCTTCTGTAGTTACATTGTGTACTAAGACCGATAGAAAATTTTAATTAAATATTGACAGTTGCACATTCCATTCACTTACTATAGTAATAACATTGAATTATTCCCACATTCTAACCCCAACCATATAGTAAGTACATGTAATTAATTAATATTACTCAGTAGTTAAATGAATTGTTACACTATAGTTACGTCACCTTAAAATCAAAGGTAACTGAACAATTAAGTTTCCTTGTTTTAGGCCTTTATGGTTATGACTATACTCTTAATTCAGCAGGGGTAATGATATTATGCAATGCTTAAAAATAGTTCTGAATCTTCTCTCCCAAATGTCTTCTTGGTTACATAGCAGTATAGTCGCCAGAATAAGAGTATAGTTCCTAGCCATACTGGCCTGGAAAATAGCAACTTTTAATTTTCCGTCTGTCTTAGTACACAGTGTAACTTTAGAAGAGTCAAGCTTTAAATAGGAAAACTAGAAACTCTTTAGTCATTTTTGAGCAAGATGCTAACGGTCTAATCCGATTCAATGATCTATGCTAAGTTAAGCTAAAAGTGCCGAACCCGAAGATCAACTGAATTGATTAAAAAAATGGCAAAACTCAACTGTTTAACTTGGGTGGGGGTGGGGGGACTTTAAAAAAATATGACTTTTGGATGATTTTGCATGTGTTCCAGGAGCTTTAAAGAGCCCAGTTTACCGTTATCTGGTGACTTACACTCCATCAAAACAAGTACATGCCTCCAGCTGGCTTCCCTTCCCCAGCCGCTTCGCCTTTCATCTGCTAGACAGCCTGGCCTTCTTCAGGGGTCTCGAAATGGCGCTGGGGACTCTGTCACCTGCTGATATCGACTTCCAGGAGATGATCACCAAGTATTTTGTGCATTTTGCCAAAGAGGGTAAGCTGAACATGAGACTTCCCAAACTAATAACATCACAATAATATTAGCAAATCCATTGAGATGCTTGTCTCTCATTTTTGAGATAAAATGTTATGAGAAAATGCGCTTCACGTTAGTTAATGTTATTATTAATATGAACAATCAATGAACAAAACATCTATTACAGTATTTATTCATCTTTGTTCACTTTAGTTAATGATATACAGTTGTTCATTGTTTGTTCTTGTTAACTCAGAGTGCACTAACTAAATGTTAGTGAGCACAACTATAAATTTTAATAGTGCATTAGTAAATGTTGAACTATGAATAATAAATGCTGTACAAGAGTTGTTCATTCTTAATTCATGCTACTAAATACGTTAACCAGCATTACCTAATGAAACCTTATTATAATGTGTGACCTGTTTGGACTATTGTAAAGTTTGAGGAGTGTAATAATTATTATAATTTTTTTTGAAAGAATATTTTGTCAAGAATCCATTGACGTTAACTTTTAATCATTTGTCCAAAGCAACTTATAATTAAAAACAAAAGAATTAATCAAAGCAGCAAAAAAACAACATGTAAATACTATTAGAAATCCCAATTAGTCTAATGCCATATTTTCAAAGAAAGAAACATCACTTTTTGGTATATGGTGGGGAAAATAAGTACTGAACATGTTTTCCCGGGAATAATATTTATAAAGGAGCTGTTGATCTGATCTGAAATTTGGATTCTCTAATGGATTCGGGTCAGGTGATTGGCTGGGCCATTCTACAGCAGTTTTTTTTTCTCTGAAAGCATTTGAGTTTTCTTTGCTGTGTTTTGGATTATTGTCTTGCTAAAATATCCACCCTGGTTTTATCTTCATCATCCTGCTAATGTAGATGTTGGACTGAAGCAGCTAATATTCATTTACACTGACAAAGGTCGGAGGGTTGCTGAATAACTACTGAGAGATTTCAGCTGCTGTCTGGGCCTTCCATGCCTTTCTACACTTCCCTTTCTTTCATGTGTTCTTCCTGTGTCATTTCATTTGTAAACTACAGGCAGTGCAGAATTATTAGGCAAATGAGTATTTTGAGCACATCGTCCTCTTTATGCATGTTGTCTTACTCCAAGCTGTATAGGCTCGAAAGCCTACTACCAATTAAGCATATTAGGTGATGTGCATCTCTGTAATGAGAAGGGGTGTGGTCTAATGACATCAACACCCTATATCAGGTGTGCATAATTATTAGGCAACTTCCTTTCCTTTGGCAAAATGGGTCAAAAGAAGGACTTAGAACTGAGAAAAGTCAAGCGTGCAGCTGCCAAGATGCCACTTGCCACCAGTTTTGCCATATTTCAGAGCTGCAACATCACTGGAGTGCCCAAAAGCACAAGGTGTGCAATACTCAGAGACATGGCCAAGGTAAGAAAGGCTGAAAAACGACCACCACTGAACAAGACACACAAGCTGAAACGTCAAGACTGGGCCAAGAAATATCTCGACTGATTTTTCTAAGGTTTTATGGACTGATGAAATGAGAGTGAGTCTTGATGGGCCAGATGGATGGGCCCGTGGCTGGATCAGTAAAGGGCAGAGAGCTCCAGTCCGGCTCAGACGCCAGCAAGGTGGAGGTGGAGTACTGGTTTGGGCTGGTATCATCAAAGATGAGCTTGTGAGGCCTTTTCGGGTTGAGGATGGAGTCAAGCTCAACTCCCAGTCCTACTGCCAGTTTCTGGAAGACACCTTCTTCAAGCAGTGGTACAGGGAGAAGTCTGCATCCTTCAAGAAAAACATGATTTTCATGCAGGACAATGCTCCATCACACGCATCCAAGTACTCCACAGCGTGGCTGGCAAGAAAGGGTCTAAAAGAAGAAAAACTAATGACATGGCCTCCTTGTTTACCTGAACTGAACCTATAGAGAACCTGTGGTCCATCATCAAATGTGAGATTTACAAGGAGGGAAAACAGTACACCTCTCTGAACAGTGTCTGGGAGGCTGTGGTTGCTGCTGCACGCAATGTTGATGGTGAACAGATCAAAACACTGACAGAATCCATGGATGGCAGCCTTTTGAGTGTCCTTGCAAAGAAAGGTGGCTATATTGGTCACTGATTTGTTTTTGTTTTGTTTTTGAATGTCAGAAATGTATATTTGTGAATGTTGAGATGTTATATTGGTTTCACTGGTGAAAATAAATCATTGAAATGGGTATATATTTGTTTTTTGTTAAGTTGCCTAATAATTCTGCACAGTAATAGTCACCTGCACACACAGATATCCTCCTAAAATAGCTCAAACTAAAAACAAACTAAAAACTACTTCCAAAAATATTCAGCTTTGATATTAATGAGTTTTTTGGGTTCATTGAGAACATGGTTGTTGTTCAATAATAAAATTAATCCTCAAAAATACAACTTGCCTAATAATTTTGCACTCCCTGTAATTCGATTTGTTTGCTTTGCATATTTGTTTTTTTTTTTTTTGGTTGTTACCAACATCTGGTGAAAATTTAAAGTCAACAGCAACTTTAAAAATATGTTTTCTGAGAAAAATGGTGACGTGTTCAATACTTATTTTCCCCACTGATTAAATGCCTTAGCTTTAGCAAAAGTAATAGTTAGACCAAATGCTAAACAAAATATATCAAGAGTGCTGAGAAAAATACAACTGATATTATAATGTTCTTAAGCAGCAGATCTGCATATTTAAATGATTTATGAAGATCACGTTACAGCCATCATCTTTCTCACTAAATTGCATTTTTTAAATGTATATTAAAATAGGAAACAGTTATTTTAAAGGTGCTGTATGTAAGTTTTTGACTCTTCTAAAGCATAAAAATACCATAATATGTGTGCAGATATTTAAGAAACATCCCAACTGAACATACTTGTTTAACTGAAAAACAATGCTGAAGTCAGATATTCTGCTTTGAAAATGGGTTTTCCGTGCCGGAACGCTGTCTTTGTTTAGATAAATTTCATATGCACGATGCCAGTTTAGCCAATTATATGTCAGCACCCTGGGTTGCCTTGTTGGAAAACAGCGCATTTCATTCATTCATTCAGAAAGACTCTGAAAGCATGCGTCCGTGACCAAAAAGAACAGTATGGGAGACAGATGCAGTTCCACATGAGGTTATTAATTAGCAAATTACATAAATATTACGAACGTAAACATTAGGTGAGCAGGTTACATTGTAACCGCGTGTCCTAACAACACGCTGTGACGAGAGAGGCAGTGATCAGCTATTTGGCTGTTTGCACCAGACGAAACACGGCAGAAATGTAAATACAGCCTTTCAGAAGCACAGAATATGCACTCGCTCACGAAACGGTAAGGTTTAGAATCTATTTAATACATGTTAACCCACTTTAACATCAATGTAGATGCTGAATCACTCATATGTGTTTAGTTCTAAAGTTCAATTTCAGACGGTTTATTGTATTTTCCAGATCTGAGGTGAACTTTCTGCTTTCAGTATATGGCAACAAATGCCATGTAAAATGCATTCAAACTCGCATTGTTAGCATTTAGCACAGAATAAAGCACACGAGGCTTACCTGAGGTGATCTAGCTGTCATAGGTTTCTGTTGTTCAGCTGTGAGAAATAGAAGCCATTTCTAATATATCAATTCGAGGTGTTGGTTAGGACAAAAACTCCTTTTAATATGGAAAATATTCCCTCTATCGCGTGTCGTTGCTTTTATTTAGAACACAGTTTAAATCACTCGCTCCTGTACACAATCTGGCATCCTAGCGTACTTTTATTATGATCCAGGAGTGCAATACCTCGTTCAACCACTGGGTGTCAAACTTACATACTGCACCTTTAAATCAGTGTAATGTTTCACTAAATTACCATTTTCCAATTTGGACTTCGTATAAAATCAATAAAAATTTGTTTTGTTTTGTAATGTTAATGTTTATTATTGTATTACAATGATTTTAGCTAAATACTTTATTAAAACAAATTGACCTTTTGAACGTAATCTAGTTTAAAATTTGATAATACTAGTATGGGAAATGCGTATTTACCATTCACTATGACTATTGCCTAAGTAAACTGCTTATTAATAGTCAGCAAGGTATTTATTTAGTGGTTAAGTTTAGGTTTGGGATATTATTAAGAGATGCAGACTCATTGATATATGTTTGGTTACTTTGAGTTATTTTAACTATTCACTTAACTACGGAGTAATTGTATAAGCTTACTATATGGCTGCAGTTAGAATGTTAGATTATTTAGACATACTTATGCGTAATTAATTGTAATTACCATGGCAAACACATGAAACATGCAACAAGGACACCTTAAAATAAAGTGTTACCAAAATGTTCTTTATAAGTACTAATATGCAAGCTAATAAGCACATGAGTGTTACTCCCTATACTAACCTATTACCAAAACTTTTAAGACAAAAACAATGTTACGTCAATGTGATCAAATACTGCACACAACATTCCCAATCTCTTTATAACCCTCGCAGGTCGAATGCCGGAGGAATGGCCGGCGTTTCCCGCACGCGTCGCCCTGCTGGACAAGAACGTTTCTTTCGTAAAAAGCTACTCCAGCGAGAGATGCGAGCTGTGGGAGGAGAACGGCTTCTACTCGTATGCCTGGGTCAACTGAGCCTCTTCACCATTACTGACTGCGCTTTATAGTGTGATTATACAGCATTCACACTAGTCATAGCACTGGAGGGTATTTGGCGTGCAGTTGTTTGCAACTAATTCCATAGGAAAGGAAAATCATGTTTATCTTAAAGGGATAGTTCACGCAAAAATTAAAAATTCCTGTTAATTTACTCACCCACAGGTTATCCAAGACTTTTTTTCCATCAGTAGAACTTTAAAGTCTGCATAAACCAGAAGCTGAAACCGTTTTTGTTTCACATTGTGACATAGTTCCTAGAGAAATGGTGGGCGTGGCTTATTTTTTCTACTGCAAGCTGATTGGATGTAGTATATTTCATTCAGAAAGATTGGAAAAAGGGTTTGGGGAGAGTTATTACAACCTAACAGGCTCCTCCTCCTCATCATTTTTATTTGTTGTCAAAACTGATAGCTGGAGGGGCGTGGTTAAGTATGTTAGCCTCGCCCAAAACTTCAGAAAGACGCAATCTGAGAATTTACTGGAAACAAACAGGAAGTGCATTTTCAGATTTCAATTTAAGATTACATGGGCAATTATTTGACACAAAACTAGCAATGTGAGCTAACAAAATCAACATGGTTAGTTTTGATTTCATGTGTACTTTAAATGATAGTGCTTAAAGAAATGAGACCATTTAAAACAAAAACAAAAAAAAAAAACGTGTTAACATGTAAATTACGTGTAAACATGATATTTCCAGAAATTTTGGCCCCAACGGCCTTCCATATGCATAGGTCCTTGGTAACTCATAATGGCAGTGAATGGTTACAGGTTTTTCAAATTCAAAATAAACATACAAACGAGAGGGATGGTGAAGCAATCACCAATATCTATCAACAAACTGCATCACCTGACCTTCTGTCCAGTGTGCCATCATGATTTTCTCAACAAAAGTGACAGGACTACAATCGGACTACATTCATGCATGCGCTGATATCTGTTTGACTAGGCCAGTGCTTCCCAACCCTGTTCCCGAAGGCACACCAACAGTACATATTTTCAACCTCTCCCTAACCAAACACACCTGAAGCAACTTATCAGAACATTAGAAGAGACTCCAAAACCTGAAGTTAATGGGGCAGATAAGGGAAACATCCAAAATATGTTCTGTTGGTGTGCCTCCAGGAACAGGGTTGGGAAACACTGGACCAGGGTGTATAATAAAGCTAATAATATCATAATTAATGTTCAATTTCTTAAACGGACTGATCGTTTCGCTTCACAAGACCTCAGTGTGTCATCAGGAGCGGTGGATAATGGTTTAGACTCAACATCCAAAAT
This sequence comes from Danio kyathit, assembly GCA_903798195.1. NCBI lineage: Eukaryota > Metazoa > Chordata > Actinopteri > Cypriniformes > Danionidae > Danio > Danio kyathit. Next base: position 59,569,176 of record LR812536.1, on the reverse strand, counting down.
ATGTACTGTTGGTGTGCCTCCAGGAACAGGGTTGGGAAACACTGGACCAGGCTTAATAATAAAATTAATAATATCATAATTAATGTTCAATTTCTTAAACGGACTGATCGTTTCGCTTCACAAGACCTCAGTGTGTCATCAGGAGCGGTGGATAATGGTTTAGACTCAACATCCAAAATATGTACTGTTGGTGTGCCTCCAGGAACAGGGTTGGGAAACACTGGACCAGGCTTAATAATAAAATTAATAATATCATAATTAATGTTCAATTTCTTAAACGGACTGATCGTTTCGCTTCACAAGACCTCAGTGTGTCATCAGGAGCGGTGGATAATGGTTTAGACTCAACATCCAAAATATGTACTGTTGGTGTGCCTTGAGGAACAGGGTTGGGAAACACTAAACCAGGCTTAATAATAACATTAATAATATCATAATTAATGTTCAATTTCTTAAACGGACTGATCATTTCGCTTCAAAAGACCTCAGTGTGTCATCAGGAGCGGTGGATAATGGTTTAGACTCAACATCCAAAATATGTACTGTTGGTGTGCCTCCAGGAACAGGGTTGGGAAACACTGGACCAGGCTGTGGATTAAAGCTAATAATATCGTAATTAATGTTCAATTTTTTACACTGACCGATCGCTTTGCTTCACAAGACCTCAGTGTGTCATCAGGAGCCAAGGCTATTGATTTGGACTCATTTGTTTGTTTATTTTGAGTCTAAAACACCTGTAACCATTCACTGCCATTATATGAATCACCAATGACCACCGATTCTGCTCTAAATCTTCTTTAATGTTCTACTAAAGACCAAAAGTCACCTACATCTCGGATCAATTGTTTGTGAGTAAACCAACAGGAAATGTTCATTTTTGGGTGAACTGACCCTTTAATTTCTTCTCATAGACACTCAGATGGAGATTTGGCTCTTTGTTTTGGGGGAAACACAAAGACTGCAGGAAAGAATTGCTAAAGTTATATTTACAGGACATTATAGCTGCGTCCTAATTTGTGTGTGCACATCTTTATTATGTTTTTAGGTTTATATTAAGTGGCCTTAACCATTTGGATACTTGGATAACAAATATAGAAATACAATGTACTTACTGTGTTCATAACGTATTGCAGAACACTTCTGGTGCTCTTGAGGTGGGATACGGATACGGTTTTTGGTGGTATGGGTAGGTTTAATGGTGGATTAAGGTGTAAGGGATGGTCAACAGTGTAATTATGAATGTGCTTACAGAAATTAATTACAGACGTAATTACATGCAGGTATTTAATCAAGCATAAGTACATGTAAAAACATGTATTTACACAATAAGTACATTGTAATGAATTACTAATTGAAGTACATAATGGGTAAGGCTGCTTAATATAAAGTGGGACCTGTTGGGAAGAATAAATAGTGCAGGTAGTGTGTTCACACTGAAAAAAAAAAGTGAAAATGTACAATTTAAATATGGATGATGCACTAATTTAATCGAAACAATTCAAAGTGTGCACTGTTGAACAGTTTGTGCGCTCAGTTGTCGCAGATTTAATTCTGTAGGGAAGGGGATGGATCATTCAGACTCTGATAATTAATGGCAAAATAGCCTTATATAGTTCACACACCAGATGCTGCACAGGTACATCCTTTGGAACAATTGTTTTGTTTTTTAAGACCAAATTGTCAGAGCTTTGTTGATGTTGTAAGTCAACTGTTGTTTTTTGCGAAAAAGAGATAGTTCTCACAGAAATGGAAACATTCTACAAAACAGCCATTTGTTTTATCTATCTATCTATCTATCTATCTATCTATCTATCTATCTATCTATCTATCTATCTATCTATCTATCGTTTAATCCATCTATCTATTGTTCAATCTATCATTCATTCAATCTTTCATTCTGTCTATCCATCGTTCAATCCGTCTATCTATTGTACAATCTATCATTAATTATCTTTTGTTCTGTCTATCTATCGTTCAATCCATCTATCAACTATCCATCTATCTTAGCCACTGCCATATCACCCTGCAGCCCAAGACCGGTTACTCACTGAAGCTAAGCAGGGCTGAGCCTGCTCAGTACCTGGATGGGAGACCACATGGGAAAACTAGGTTGCTGTTGGAAGTGGTGTTAGAGAGGCCAGCAGGGGGCGCTCAACCTGTGGTCTGTTTGAGTCATAATGCTCCAGTAAAAGTGAAGGGGACACTACACTGTCAATGAGCGCCGTCTTTCGGATGAGACGTTAAACCGAGGTCCTGACTCTCTGTGGTCATCAAAAATCCTATGGCACTTCTTGTAAAGAGTAGGGGTGTAACCCCGGTGTCCTGGCCAAAGTCCTGTCGTTGTCCTGTGGCTGCCGTCGCATCATCCAAGTGGATGCTACACACTGGTGGTGGTGTGGAGAGACTACCCTCATGATTGTGAAGCGCTTTGGGTGTATGGCCATACACAATAAATGCGCTATATAAATACACATTACATTACATATCTATCTGTCTACCATTCAATCTATCGTTCAATCCATCGATTGTTCAAATAATCTATCAATCTATCAACTATCATTCAATCCATCTATTGTTCTGTCTATCTATTGTTCAATCTATCTATCCATCTATTGTTCTGTCTATCGTACAATATATCATTCAGTCTATCTTTCGTTCTGTCTATCTATCGTTCGTTCAATTTATCTATCTATCTATCTATATCTATCTATCTTTCGTTCTGTCTATATCTTTCGTTCTGTCTATCTATCTATCTATCTATCTATCTATCTATCTATCCTGTCTATCGTACAATATATCATTCAATCTATCTTTCGTTCTATCTATCGTTCGTTCAATTTATCTATCTATCTATCTATCTATCTATCTATCTATCTATCTATCTATCTATTGTTCTGTCTATCTATTGTTCTGTCTATCTATTGTTCTGTCTATCGTACAATATATCATTCAGTCTATCTTTCGTTCTGTCTATATCTTTCGTTCTGTCTATCGTTCGTTCAATTTATCTATCTATCTATCTATATCTGTCTATCTTTGGTTCTGTCTATCTATCTATCTATCTATCTATTGTTCTGTCTATCTATTGTTCTGCCTATCTATTGTTCTGTCTATCTATTGTTCTGTCTATCGTACAATATATCATTCAGTCTATCTTTCGTTCTGTCTATATCTTTCGTTCTGTCTATCGTTCGTTCAATTTATCTATCTATCTATATCTGTCTATCTTTGGTTCTGTCTATCTATCTATCTATCTATTGTTCTGTCTATCTATTGTTCTGTCTATCGTACAATATATCATTCAATCTATCTTTCGTTCTGTCTATCTATCGTTCTGTCTATCGTTCGTTCAATTTATCTATCTATCTATCTATATCTGTCTATCTTTGGTTCTGTCTATCTATATATCTATTTATCTATATCTATCTATCTATCTATCTGTCTATTGTTCTGTCTATCGTACAATATATCATTCAATCTATCTTTCGTTCTGTCTATCTATCGTTCGTTCAATTTATCTATCTATCTATCAATCCATCTATTGTTCTGTCTATCGTACAATATATCATTCTATCTATCTTTCATTCTGTCTATCTATATTTTGTTCTGTCTATCTGTCGTTCGTTAAATGTATCTATCTATCTATCTATCTATTGTTCAATCTATCCATCTATTGTTCATTCTATCGTTCAATATATTATTCAATCTATTTATCATTCAGTCTGTCTTTTGTTCTGTCTATCGTTCGTTCGTTCAATTTGTCTATCTGTCGTTCAATCCATCTATTGTTCAATTCGTCTATCGTTCAATCTATCTATCGTTCTAATCCATCCATCATTCAATCCATCCATCCACCTATCTATTGTTAAATTTATCTATCATTTAATCCATCTATCCATCACTCATCCAATTTATCATTGAATCCAACCATCAATCTGTTTATCGTTCAATCTTATCAGTCGTTCGATCCATCGATCATTTAATCCATCTATCTAGCCATCTATCTATCATTCTGTCCATCTAGCATTTTGTTCTATCTTTCTATCTATTGTTTGTTTGTTTTAATTCATTATAATCATTCAGCTATCGTTCATTTGTTCTAACCTACTTTCAATTGTTTCTTCCTATCTATCTCCTAAAACATTGGTTATTTCTGTTCATCTATCTTCATTAATTTGTTAGTTTTTTCATGTTTATCTTTGTTAATCTTTCCTTTTTTCGCTCGTTTGTTTATTCGTTTGTTATTTAATTCGTTTGTAATTTCTGTTCATCTATCATTCATTCATTTGTTTATTCCTATATCTGTCTGTCTGTCAATCATGTCTATCTGTCAAGCACATCTATCTCTCAAAGCTGTGATCAGGCATCTTCAGGGTGTAATATCACTATAAGCTGAGAAGGGAATTGGATTCACCCTCTGAGCCTGAACGTTTTGAATGAGCACATCTGAAGGCTGTTTTTTTTTTTAAGCCACAAATCCCCATTATTCAGGATTTTCCTTGTTTGTTTGTTCGTTATACTAATCGGCTGCCGTCATATATTTACTGAATACAGCAAGTCTGCCGTTTTTTCCAAACCTGCTATTCTTTGATTGTGTGACGAAGCAAATCCAAAAAGGCTTTGACAGGGATGAGAAGCCCGAGACACAATGAGGGTCTACAAAGGGATAAAGCCGCTCTCTGATCACCCTCTTTTAATTTAACTGCTGTGTAAATAAGACTGAAGGAGGACGTTCGGCTACATTGATCTTTTGTTTGTATGCAGATGCAGTAGAACTTAGAAACTTGACACGGTGACGTTTATGTTGGGTTTTTATAAATGTGACGATCAAAGGGTGTTTTACCACTTCTAAACAGACTTAGGAATCAGGAATATCATAGCACCTGGACAGCTATCAAACTAAATTTGATCCAGGATCGGTTGGGTTTATAAAGACCCCGGTATACTTCAAACGATATTGAAGAACTCACTTTTCTAAAAGGCTGGGTATAGAGGGCCGTTGGGGCCAACATTTATTAAAGTCTGCATGAACTGGAAGCTGCAACCATTTTTTTTTACGTAATTTTTTTTATTGTGACAGTCCCTAAAGAGACGGAATATTAAATTAGGAAAGTGGGCGTGGCTTGTTTTTATACTGCAAGCTGATTGGATGTAGTAAAGTAGGCATTTCTTTCAGAAAGTTTGGGAAAAGGGTTTTGAGAGAGTTATTGCAACCTAACAGACACTCCTCCTCGCCATTTTTGTTTGTTGTAATAACACTGTCAAAACTGACAGTTGAAGGGGCGTGGTTAAGTATGCTAGCCACGCCCAATACCTCAGACAGACGTAATGTGATAATTTAACTGAAAACAAACAGGAAGTGCATTTTCAGGTTTCAATTAAAGATTATAAGGGCAAACAATAATTTTTTTTTCTTAATGACATGCACAGATGAATTGTTCATCACAAAACTGGCAATGTGACCTAACAAAATCAATATGGTTAGTTTGGATTTCATGTGTACCTTAAATGCTAGTGTTTAAAGAAATGAGACCAGTTAAAAAAATAATAATAATAACAACAATGTAAATTGCGAGTAATGCGTAAATCACATGTAAACACGTTAGTTCCAGACGTTCTGGCCCTAACGGCCTTCCATATACTACACTCTCCAGTTTGTTCATGTTGGCCAGAAGTAAACACACGCCAAAGAACACCAAAACACTTTTGAACTACCATTGGTCCGTTGCGTTTACGAGTCAAAACACAATCCCCCAAAAGTTTGCTTTGGGGAGCGGTTTCAAACTGCCGTAACAAATTCAAAAATAACTTCATTTTGGTTGGATTTTGTTTAAAATGAGATCATTTGTCAGCGGCAGTGGTGTAATGGTTAGCGCGTCGACACATGCACTCCGGTGCTAACGGCGACCAGAGTTCGATTCTGCCTCGCGGTCCTATGCTGATCCTTCCCCTCTCTCTGCTTCCCATGCTTTCCTGTCGATTCTCTCTACTGTCCTATCTAATAAAAGGTGAAAACCCAAAAAAATAATTATATATAAAAAAAAAAAAAAGACAATTTAAATTCATTTTTCAATTTAGTTTGAAGTATACTGGGGCCTTTTGAATTGCGAGGTCAGTGGCTGAAAGACAAATGAGAGCTCATGAACGTCCTGACCCATACTGACAGATTTATTTATTAACCCTGTGAAGCCTGATATATGAAATAATTATAGTATGATTAAATAGATTTTAATTAAACAGTATATTATTGAACCTTTACCAAAATTTTGATGAGTATCATTTTTTTTTTTAAATCACTAGGCTTCAATGGATCAAAAAGTATGTTGTAGGAGAATATGAAGCTTATACTCAAAGAAAAATAAGAAAAATTCAATTTGATGAACCCAAACTGAGCCGACATTTTTGTTGTTGTTTTTAAATGGCCTATATCTGTATTATGATTTTAATATAGGTCAGGAAGATGTTTGTATATGTTAATACTCATCATTCAAGAGACATTTGCAAACTATAAAAAGGGACTATTTTAATGCATTTCTACTATTAAGTACACGATTGAGAGTATTTTTAGGGCCTGAAAATGTTGAATTTTGAAAATGGTGTTCTCCATTTCATTCGAGTAAACCATTGTCTAAACATAACCTTATTATGATAATATTTACAGGTTTCATGATCTAAGCTCTATAGTTTCTATTCTGAGGGGAAACTAATGCAATGCTGACTAAGACATGAATGAAATAAAAATGTACATGATTTTTTTTTTCTAATAAAACTTCATAAAACTTTCAATTGAAACCCAAGCTGTGTCCGTCCAGCAATTTTTTTTTTAAAGAAATTTTAGTATTCATACAAAAACTATTATTTTATGTATTTTACATGATGTATATGACTATGTATATCACTTAACCTGGAATGAATGACAATCTGGTGTATAATTTTTTTCAGCAAACTGAGTCCATTTCTAATGTAAAAAATGCATAATGTGATTGGGAACATTTGATCGTAATAGAGAAAATAGATGTTTCATGCAAAAGAGAAATGCATTAGATAAAATTATTTCAGAATAATTGAAGCTGAATGTATGATTTTTCCAACACATGTAGGAAAATGTGCCCTGGTGTACACTTCTGAGAAGGAAGAAATATGTGGTATATATCCCAAACTAAGCAGCGGTAGAAACACATGGCCACGATGGCTTTTCTCTTCTAGTTTGCTTTTGAAAACACTATGGGTTGGGTTTAGGGAAGGTGGTGTGCGGGTCAGGCGATATCAAGCTGATATTCACGGATGCGCACAAAGGACATTAATATTTAAAACAATAAAATAAATTATACAGTGCCCTCAGGTGGATTTAGGAGATGTGGCATGTATGAGAAAACGTGCCCCAGTAACGTATTTGAGACTGTTAATAATGTACACGGCACCCTCTAGTGGCATTGTGTTGCTAGGCACACATTGCTAGAAGAGGATGACAAGCTGACAAGTGCAGTGTTTGGGTGTTCCATGTTTGTCTGAGGTAATTGGTCAACCGAAATCTATACATTCCATACAAGCCGAAGCGGATCGGTAGGCCCACATGGAATCTGTGCACGGAGAATTCCACAGATTTTCCGCAGATTTTTAGTCCATCATAATTTCTGTTTATTTACTTGAGTAAATGTGTGTAAATCTGAATTTATTCAGTTTTTAAATTAAAACCTTAATATGTGAAATATGTGTAGTTATGAGACTCCCAAAATAATTCCGCAGAAATCCGCAGATTTTTACCAAAATTCTCCGCAGAAATTGCAAAAAACATCCGCAGATTCCGTCTGACCCTACTGATCAGTCAGTTCTTGTCATGTTCTTGCTGCTTGTGGGTTAAATTTGGGCGCTCAAATAACTGAGATGCAAGCAACAGAATACGGTTGTTTTTCAAAATAAAAGATAGTTCAGACTCAGATAATAAATAAAACAGAAACAATTAATGATTTCTTGTGCAGCCTGGTACCAATTGGTCCACAGCCCGGTGGTTGAGCACCACTGGTCCAGGGTACATATTTGTCGGTTCTCAAAAATGTAGTCCTGGGCACATATTTTCCAATGAGCCTGGTTGGATTTTTCAGTCAAAGTATTATTTTCAAGACAAAATGTCCTTAAACACGAATATAAACATTATATTTATTGATAACTTGATATAAATTATATTATTCTAAACTTATCAAGGAGACAAAATGTACACACAATTATAGAATCAGACAGACGCCTCCTAAAAGCCTACACAATATTGCCTCAAACATTAAGTTATGTTGAGGACTGAGAGGCTTTATAGGGTTAACACGGGCCAGTCCTCCACTGATTAGATTTTCATCGAGGTTTAAGGGTCAACACTTCATCCTCTTTGTAGTCTGTGTGGATTAATTATTCCATTGCCACTCCTGTTTGTTTGCACTTTACCCGTAATCCTCCTGCCATAAAACGATTGTTGCTTTCACCGAATCAAAGTCGTAAACATACATCGTTGGGGGGGATTTTTTTAATCTTTTATTCACACACACATCGCAACAGGTTCTCCTCAGCAGGCTACAATAAATAGCTTTTTGTTCCAGACGCTAGTTGGATCGTTGTTCTTTATTTTTTTCAAATTTAGCATTGGAATACAAACGGACAGGCAGACAAATATAACCAGATTCCAGGCTCGCATAAACCCCAAAAGAGAAGGAAAGAAGGCTGTAATGATACATGTACTAGGAAACTGTATCATACATGCACATTAACTGATGATGGTGCTGCGATGCGGGAATTCAAATATAATGATTCAATCATTATTGTCTAAACCAGTGTTTCCCATGCATGTTCCTGAAGGCACACCACCAACAGCACATATTTTGGATGTTTCCCTTATATGACCCATTCATTTAAGGTTTTGGAGTCTCTTCTAATGTCCTGATGAGTTGATTCAGGTGTGTTTGATTAGAAAGAGGTTGAAAATGAGTAGTGTTGGTGTGCCTTTAGGAACAGGGTTGGGAAACTGATATCGCACATGCACATTAACTGATGATGGTGCTGCGATGGGGGAATTAAAATATAATGATTCTATCATTATCCTCTAATCTAGTGTTTCCCAAGCATGTTCCTGAAGGCACACCACCAACAGCACATATTTAGGATGTCCCCCTTATATGACCCATTCATTTAAGGTTTTGGAGCCTCTTCAAATGTCCTGATGAGTTGATTCAGGTGTGTTTGATTAGGAAGAGGTTGAAAATGAGTACTGTTGGTGTGCCTTTAGGAACAGGGTTGGGAAACTGGTATCGCACATGCACATTAACTGATGATGGTGCTGCGATGGGGATATTCAAATATAATGATTCAATCATTATCATCTAAATCAATGTTTCCCAAGCATGTTCCTAAAGGCACACCAACAGTACATATTTTGGATGTCTCCTTCAACTGACCCATTAACATCAGGTTTTAGAGTCTCTTCTAATGTTCTGATGAGTAAATTAGGTGCGTTTGATTAGGAAGAGGTTGAAAATGAGTACTGTTGGTGTGCCTTTAGGAACAGGGTTGGGAAACTGGTCTAAACTGAGGGCGAAATCAGATCTCTAGTTGTGTAAATTTGACTGAATGCTGGAATTCAGCATCAGAGTCTTCGGCTTATGCTGGCATGCAAAAACATGGTTCAGTATTTCTTTGTTTTAAAAATCATGTCCTGAAAACTCAAACTTCCAGGCGGCAATCACACAGCCATGTCCACAAAAAAAGCCTCATCATCCTTGTCATGCGAGGACATATTGCACAATATTACTGTCATTTTATCACTCCAACTTTCTCATAACTAATAAAGTAAAATCACGATAATGCATCCAAATCTAAAAGATCGCATTTAGGAAATGGCCGCGATTTAGAAACAGACCCCTTGCCTCGTTTTACCGTGGTCTCCGTTAAAATACAACAACAAAAAAAAAACGAAAGGCGTGAGAACATTAGCGATATAAGTTTAGTTGTACATTTAATTCCAGACAATACTTTTTTTGAAATCAAAAGACCGGGCATAGAAAACAGGACTGTTAGTTAAAACCGAGCGCACAGCGATAGAGAAAACAAACGTTACTCTCTTCCCAGTGCTTCCGCGGTCGTCTGAAAGTAAAAGGAGAGTCTTTAGAGAGAATTTTTTGTTTAAATACTGTCAGTGAGTGTCTACAGTGGTCTGGGGAGAGATGGGGAGGTCCTGGTCTTCATCTCTCTCTCTCTCTCTCTCTCTCTCTCTCTCACCATCTCTCAAAAAGACGGAGCACTTCCCATCAGCAGTGAGGTGTCCTGTTTGATGCAGCAGTCCCAACACAGTCCTTCAGTAAGATCCATAGCGATCCTGAAACACAGGCCGAGGGTTAGCACACACAAAATGATTGAAAATTGGGTTATTAATTAGTTTGTGTTCTGAAGATGAACGAAGGGGAGGTATTTAAGATGAAATCCTGGAGCTCTCATTATATATAGACCAGAAATGGAACCAAAAAGTCATGTCAAATGCCAAAACGTTACACTGTGCGTCAAAAAAAGCCTTGCAGGACGACGCATTTCCATTAGTGTAAGCGGCAGACCTATGCTGTCCCAATTTGCATTTTATCCCTCCTAAATAGTATTCGAATATAGAATAAGTGTGTTCCAAACCATAGTGTGTTGAAAAGAGCATGTCAAAGGTTCCCAGATGGTCAACAATTTCCAGTAAATATTCGAAGTGTAGAAGCGTCCGTACTCTAACCGCTAATATTGCCCACAACACATTGTGTGTTGGACGTGAATTTGATTAGAACTACAAACTCGGGTAAAAAGTGTAAATAAACTACAAACATGGCGGACACGCGAGACCAACCGTCAAGTAGAGAGGCTTTGGTAAAGATGTTTGAATGACTGTTAATTAATATCTTCGCAACTGGAAAATATTTAAATCAAGTTTTCCGTGTTATGTTTCATCAGTGCTGCCTTTTGCTCAGTCATCACATTCAGTTTATTTTAGATGAAATCCTGGAGCTCTCCTTCTATATAGACCAGAAATGGGACCCAAAAGTCATGTCAAACGTCAAAACGTTACACTGTGCATAAAAAAAAAAGCCTTGCAGGACAACGTATTTCCATTAGTGTAAGCGGCAGACCTATGCTGTCCCAATTTGCATTTTATCCCTCCTAAATAGTATTCGAATATAGAATTAGTGTGTTCACAACCATAGTGTGTTGAAAAGAGCATGTCAAAGGTACCCAGATGCTCAACAATTTCCAGTAAATATTCGAAGTGTGGAAGTGTCCGTACTCTAACCGCTAATATTGCCCACAACGCATTGTGTGTTGGACGTGAATTTGATTAGAACTACAAACTCGGGTAAAAAGTGTAAATAAACTACAAACATGGCGGACACGCGAGACCAACCGTCAAGTAGAGAGGCTTCGGTAAAGATGTTTGAATGACTATTAATTAATATCTAGCCAACTGGATAGTATTTAAATAGCATTTTCTGTGTTATATTTCATCAGTGCTGCCTTTTGCTCAGTCATCACATTCAGTTTATTTTAGATGAAATCCTGGAGCTCTCCTTCTATATAGACCAGAAATGGCACCCAAAAGTCATGTCAAACGTCAAAACGTTACACTGTGCGTCAAAAAAAAGCCTTGCAGGACGACGTATTTCCATTAGTGTCAGCGGCAGACCTATGCTGTGCCAATTTGCATATTATCCTGCCTAAATAGTTTTCGAATATAGAATTAGTGTGTTACAAACCATAGTGTGTTGAAAAGAGCATGTCAAAGGTTCCCAGATGGTCTAGAAATTCCAGTAAATATTCGAAGTGTAGAAGCGTCCGTACTCTAACCGCTAATATTGCCCACAACACATTGTGTGTTGGATGTGAATTTGACTTGAACTACAAACTCGGGTAAAAAGTGTAAATAAACCACAAACATGGCGGACACGCGAGACCAACCGTCAAGTAGAGAGGCTTCGGTAAATTTGAATGACTGTTAATTAATATCTTCGCAACTGGAAAATATTTAAATCAAGTTTTCCGTGTTATGTTTCATCAGTGCTGCCTTTTGCTCAGTCATCACATTCAGTTTTCTTATACACTGGCTGCTGAACTGAACATCCAATCAGAGTCTCTCTCTTACAGATGCTGATTTATTAAGCTAAGTCAGGCTTTGATTTGTCAGGGGTTACCGTTGGTAGACTGTAAAGAATGAAGCCAGTTGTGAGCGTTCACCTGAATGGTGTTCATGACCCCATTAGCCAGCACTGCCATCTTCCCTGCTACGGTCTTCACACCCTGCTTGAACTGAGCGATGTCTGGACCAGAGGGAAGAACGCTGTCAAACCCTGTTGAGCCTACAGAAGCACACACAACACACCCAAATCAACTTAACAATCAGTCAAAATCTTGATTATATACAGGATTCACACACTTTCATGAACAGCAGGTTCAGAGGCTTTTTAAAGCACCATTCCTTTGTGATCCAGCACCTTTGTAATTCATACTCCAGCATATGTAGCACCATGAAAGTCCTTAACGTTCCACTTACAGTTAAATGTATTTTCTTCTGGTTCTGTCTTTGAAAATTGTTGAAATAAAACCCTCAACAAATTTAATTCAAGTACTTTCAAGGACTGGTGTTTGTTTTTACGTTTAGTTTTTTTCTTTCCAGGCCTTAAATCCATATGTCTGAAATTCAAGTACTTTCAAGAAGTGTGGGAACACTGTATACAACATTCATACAGACAGACACATGGAAAGATTTTGGCCCATTTAACTATATAATTAACAAACAGCATAGCTAAAAACGGTGTTTACCAGAGGGACGAACACTGCCATCACCGAACAGGTCAGCAGAACTGATGGAGGTGCTTCCAGACATACCCTCCAGACGAGTCTTTGCTTCATACTAGAGTAGAAAAAGAATAGATTTAAATATACAGGGTTTCTGCAGGCTTCACCAAGTCAAATTTAAGACCATTCTAAGACCATTATGAAGAAATTTCAGACTTTTACAGGGCAAAACGCTAAGGATTTTTTGTAATGGCCAAGTGGAATATTTATTTTATGTTTCCTATTAAAACTAAAATTCAGTTTTTTCTTAGCGACATATTGTAAATAATGTGTCAAAACATAGCTACATACACATATATTTTCCCTTTTGTCTCTCTTTTAAATTGTTCTTTTATTTTATTTCCATTATTTATTTTACTTAATCCACCATGCTGCCAACCTCAACTTTCAGTGCCGACCTGTTTATGTCATATCATAACATCATATATTGTTTCTGCACATCATATACTGTTTGTTGCATAATATGTGGGTTATAGTGTGGTTTATTTTCATTTTTTAATCTATATATATATATATCTATATATATATATATATATATATATATATATATATATATATATATATATATATATCTCTATATGTATATATATGTATATATATATGTATGTATATATATGTATATATATATATATATATGTATATATATGTATATATATATATATGTATATATATATATATATATGTATATATGTATATATATATATATATATATATATATATATGTATATATGTATATATGTATATATGTATATATATATATATATATATATATATATATATATATATATATATATATATATATATATATATATATATATATATATATATATTTTTTTTTTTTAAATTCTGTTATTTAAAATTGAAAAAAAAAAACAACGAATATTCCAAACTTCTACTGTATATCTATACTATACAAAACATGTAATGAAGAAAATAAACTCTAAAATAAAAAGAGAGTTATGAAAATGAAATTTAAATAAATACATAAAAAAAAGAGTGTTATAAAGTAAAGTAGTGGTTCTGCTTGTACCTCTGGGTTGCTCTCACGGCCGAAGAACATGTCTGATGAGATGGCTTTAGCATTAGCAAACTTCTGGCGCGCTTCGCTAGACTCTGAGACTGGCACAGAAACCTCCGGCTTCCGTCTGCTGGGCAACCTGAGATACGGCGAGAGCCCAGAGTCACAAAAACCAGCCACTAATCAAAACCAAACCCGCTGACTGCCGGATGAGGACGTTACCTTTCTCCGATTGGCTGAATGCTTGAGATAGTGACCTCGCTGTCTTTAGGCTCCTCCTTCTCCAGAGCCCAGGAGGAGAACGACGATCCGCCATCATTGTCCCACCGCGACCCAAAGCTGTCTCCTGATGTGAAAGGGTTGTCCTTGTACCTGAAAACACAGCCAGTTACTAGTGTTGTCAAGATACTGGAAATTGTATGACACTATACTTTAAAGAAATATTGAAACCATTTTCAAATACCACTGGGAAATACTAAGAGCATTAGTTCAAATTACAATAATTATGCATGACATTACCAGTGTTAACATCTTATGGCTCAGTCATGCCAAAATTTAACAAAAAGTGGCGCTTCCTTTAAAAACAACTGACAAAAATACACTAAACTTGAGCCAAAAAACACTTCACTGGACACACGCCCTTAGAGAAGATCATTCATTAATTTTCCTTCGGCTTAGGCTCTTATTTATCAGGGGTCGCCACAACAGAATAAAACTCCATCTATTACAGCATACGTTTTATGCAGCGGATGCCATTCCAGCCACAACCCAGTACTGGGAAAGAGAAAATCATATACGTTTTAATTTAAGGCCATGTCAGCAACAATTATACATATATACATTCAAATATACAACTAAAAGCCACAAACAAATAAATACATAAATTAGAAAAGATTTTTACTGTTAATACAAAAATACAAATAAATCAATTCCTAGTGACACTTGGTGCTGAATATCATAAGTGAGTTCATTTCCTTTAAAAAAAAACCTTATTGGAAAAATGACTAGCATAACTTATAAAATTTTTAAAAAGTCAGTAATAAACAAATAAGCAAATTACATCTTATAACACAGAACAAAAGATACAAATGAAAACAGCATAACTTTCTTCAAGTAGGCCTAATTGTGATATTGGTTTTGTTGTTGTTTAATGTTAATATGATATCAACAGGTTTATTAGGCTAATGGCCCTTTAAGAATTTATTTACTCAACTGTTTACTTTCTAAAGACGGGTATTTTGATGTTATTTGAAATATATATATAGCCTATTTGTTGCACAAGAACATTCATTCATTCATTTTCTTGTCGGCTTTGTCCCTTGCGGGGTCGCCACAGCGGAATGAACCGCCAACTTATCCAGCACGATTTTACGCAGCGGATGCCCTTCCAGCCGCAACCCATCTCTGGGAACATCCACACACACTCATTCACACTCATACACTACGAACAATTTAGCTTACCCAAATCACCTGTACTGCATGTCTTTGGACTGTGGGGGAAACCGGAGCACCCGGAGAAAACCCACGCAAACGCAGGGAGAACATGCAAACTCCACACAGAAACATCAACTGACCCATGCACAAGAACATGTTTAAAATAAAAAAAGGACATATAGTTCTTTACCGCATCTTTAAACTGATCAAACCTGGAACGTGCACACAGCATTAACTGTATGAACACTGTAAACTCTGGATAAATGAACAAAGTAAAATAATTGAAAAGCCGAAGTGTTTTTACACGGTGTCTTAACAAAACGTGACATAGATGCCATAAAAGTAACTTTTACATTTTAAAAATTGTCCCAACCATAACATCGATGCACAATTTCCATTTTTCAAAAAGGTTTCTATTTCGGCAACATCGCAGCTGAACAATAGCATAAACTACTATAACAATGATCACCTCAGGTACTGATTATGGGCTTTATTCAGTGTTAAATGCTTCCAGTGTGAGTGTAAATGCCATTAAAACGGCAAAGCGGAAGCAGATAGTTTACCTCAGATCTTAAAAATAAGATAACTAGCAAACATAGTTTAAACATTAAAGTTAGAACAGGGACTCAGAGCAAATCAGTTACTCAACATGTACTTTCAATAACGTTAAAGAGGTTTAACATTCCTAAAATTATAAACCTGTTAATTTGGGTGGGAGTGCAGTCTGTTACTGTACTGTCGCATTCTAGTGAAGACAGCAAAATGGCTTGTCGCTGGAGTCATGTTGTGTCACGTGTTTATTAGGAAACTGTGTATTTTAAGTTCACAAGTTGTGCAATTTGAAGTGCAATGGAAACACATCTATTGTCAGAGAGAGAGTGCAGTAGGTGCTGTTGTGTATTAACCCTCAGGGGTCTAAGGTGATTTTGGGGCCCCTGAGATGTTTTGACATGCCCTGACATTTGTGCTAATTTCAGCTACATATTACAAGGTATTGGCCAACATGTATTTTATTTGTATTCAGCACAAACTGTGCTACAACAATATGTGACAATTATTGATGTACATGCTTGTGTTTTTTAGAAAAAAAATATTATGCGTGGTTAGTAGGATTTGGAGAAAAAAATTTAGCTGAAATAAGGTCCAAAAAAACACTCTAAATGTGCTTGACCAAGGCTTTTGAGTAACCAGTCTGGTAGGCTAGAATATTTACTTCACAATTATGTAAAAATTATTTTATTCTCTCAGTCAAAGGAAACATTACAAAGATTTACATTTTGTTAAGTTTGTTTGGCTCGTCTCAGGTCTATGCGTGAGTGACAATGGTCATGAATAATTCACACCTGGAGAGGCAAAAGACACTCCCCCACTCACCCATTAAGAGCATAGTATAGCAAAGTCCATCTGCAAAAGCTAGCCCAAACTAAATGCTTGTTACATTTAGTTAAAATTTTGTAGGTTGTAATTTTTTTTCAATATTTTGATTGAATTTTATTGTATTATCTTTCAATTTCTGAATATATTTGGTGACTAAAATATTATTTTAATAAATATATCTGTTTAATAAATCTGTTTTGTTTAAATGCATCAAAATACATTGCCTATATTCACTGAGAAATGGAGGGAAATATTTGAAATGGTATAAAACGTGTTTGCAAAACTGTTGTAATAACTTTCTTGTGCATTAATCCAGCATTTAATAATAATAATTTCTGAATGACTCTGGCATAATGACAAAACACAAGAATAATCAAAATAATATTTTAAGACCTTTTATATATATTTTGCCCAAATAGTTGCAGCCTTAGTTAACTTTTTCCAAACTTTAACAGGCTAACCTACGGTAAAATAAATAAAAAATAAATTAATAACACGTATAACATGCGTCACGTTCTAGCCAGCGTGCTGTGGGCGTGTGGGCAGCCTACGTCATTGTTTGTATTAATGGCGGAAGTGGGAAGAGCCGGCGTGATGCGCGCTCTGCCGGGAGAATTGTATGGATTACCTAGCGAGACAACATTTGCTTTCAAAATGAGTTGGAAAGTTCACCCTCCAAGCTTTATGCAGGTATGTCTGTCATGTGTATGTCTCATGTATTCGTGGAGATTCCGCCTTTTTTTCTGACCTTAGTTTACTTGTCGCGCGAGTCTCACGTGGACTATTGTAATAACAAAGCCCCGTGGGCGTGGTCGCATTAAAAATAATGAGGCTCTACAGAGAAGCTAGACATCGCGTTGGTTTCATACTGATTACTTTGTCAAGCAGTATTTGTTTTCAACATGCACCACTGCATTTAAAAGTAGACACTTCAAGCTTTCTATAGATACCTATCTCATGTCGGTGTGTTTAGTTTTCGCGGAGTTTCAGTGCATTTTACTGACGCGTTTGTAAAAACAGTTCACGGAGAGAGAAAAGAGAAAATGCCTTCACTGTCTATTTTCCTTATTTTGCAAAAGCACACACTTTTGTTGTTATTGTGAGTGTACCCAAAAAAAACTAGACACCTAACAGATTCGATTGATGTATTGCTCATATCTGTACGATCAAAACTGAAAGTGTCATTTAAGTTTTTTTCTGCGGTTTCATGTGAAAACACGTCAAAACGCGTATACGCGGGCTTCGACCCCAGGGGGTTAATATAGTGGAAAAGCAAGATTGTATCATATCAAGTATTTCAGCATTGATAAAGTACCAGCAAGCCAGTTTCAGACATGCACATACTTTGGTGGTCCGGAAGCAAAGCCAGGCTCCTCAAACATGTCCAGCTTAGAGCGAGAGGAGGATTTGACTCCCACCGGGGTCTCCTGCTCAATCACCTGCATCTCGGCCATCACCGAATGAGACACAGCACTGCGAAAACCAAGGACAAAGTCAGATCATATAAGCCTCATTAAGCTGGACGCTGCAATAAAAGCAACTAAACTAACAAACAGAGCCTCATCAGTCAGTGTGATGGCGTTCTGGCTTATTAATCTGCTGAAGACAGTGATGTCATGCTTGAGAGGAGTGATGTAATTGATGTGACAGTGGTTTAATGGAGGCTGTGTCTTTACCTCCTGTTGCCGAATCCCATGCCCAGCCTCTCCGCCTGCTCCTTCTTCTTCCCCTCCAGATTCTGCATTTTCTTCTCCTCCATCTTGCGGTCGATCTCCAGCTCTTTGTAGGCCAGTCGCATTGAGGCCACTCTGCGAGAGAAGGATCGCAATCAAGAAAAAAAACAGCCCTGATTGCACTTTCAGAAGGAGTGTTCTCCTCATACGTATGGCTGACCTTTCAAGAGAGGGCAAAATCTTGAACTAGAGAAAGAAAGAAAGAAAAAAGCCCAGCAGTGCTAATGGGCCAGATTCTGCATTTGTGGCATCTGGAGACTCACATGGACTCGTCGACTTGTTTCTTGGATTCAGCGGCCTGCTCCTCTCTCATTTTCTCTGCCACCTGGGCTTGTTTTTCCACCTCACTGAAACTCTTGCTGCTCACCTTCTGGGCACCAAGACCCTTTTTAGCGCCAAGCTGAAAGCAAATAAAGCATAAGTTTTTGTATAAAAATTGTATTTCCCATTTTATATTAAGTGGCCTTAACTACTAGGCATCAAAAAATAAGTATGATGCATACTGTATTGCACAACACTTCTGGTGCTATTGAGGTGGGCTTTGGGGTTAGGTTATGAAAAGTTTTGGTGGTATGAGTAAGGGATGGATTAACAGTAATTATAAATGGAATTACAGGTGTATTTACATGCAGATTATTTTTATGGTACAATGTAAAAACCTGTACATAATAAGTGCATTGTTCCAAATTATTTCATTTTTAAAAAGTACATAATAATTTAGGCCACTTAATTTAAAGTGGGACTCAATTGAATAATTAGAATGTATGAAATACATGAATATAATATTATATGCTAGGATTTACAGTAGACACCCAAAAAAAAAAAAAAAAGTGTCATTCGATGTAATAGTTCATACACCCAACATTATTTCACCCATATTCTGACATTTTTTATTTCATTTTTATTTGAAACAAAATACACACTTTGTGCATTTAATAAGCTTTCTATCTATAGAAAAATAGTGTTGTCCATTTAAATTTAATGCAGCCATTTTTTGTAGAAATATAATTAGGATTTTGTAGTATCATTTATACAGATCACTCATTTTTAAAAACTACGTTTACACCCAAATAAATCTAAATACGCCACCATTTATTTAAACATTATAGTACTACTACTACTAAGTCACTACTAAAAATGAATTAATATAAACATGTCAATCATTTAAGTAAATTGTTTTTAAAAATTATCTTATTTCATACTTTTTTTTGGCGAGATTGACAACTCCAATATGTATAGCACGTTTACTGAAATATTAGCTAAAATAAATAACTAAAAACAATGCACAAAATAATCACGCTCAAATAGTACACGAGTCTAACTTTTATTAGAAGCTTTAATTCAGTCATGTGCAAGTATTGTCAGCATCTGAATGAGTATTGGTTCTCTTTGGCTGGAGGCAGAGACAGTTCTAACCTCTGTACGGTGAAGCAAGTCTGACACCTACTGATAGAAACCCAACAGCGCAGGAGATGAAAACATTTCCCACAACAATGACTGAAAGCAGATTAATCCTTGCTCATCGATGTTGTATTGTTTGATGTTTTATTTATTTTATTTTAATGTGCCTTGCAATGTTGATTGTTCCCCATTTTGTGGTGTACAATTTACAACTATATATATATATATATATATATATATATATATATATATATATATATATATATTTTTTTTTTTTTTTTTTTTTTTTACTGAAAGCAGTGATTGTTCACTTACCCCTTTTTTTTGCAGCGACTGGCTTCTTCTTTCCAATGATGGAAGGTTTGACTTCTAAAAAGAAACAGAATAGTTAGAGAAAACTGAACGGGAAACCATTTTCTCCAAGATTATTCTAGAAGAACAACTCCTCCAGACAAGGATCATTAGTGGATGGCGATAGTGGCCAACAAATAGCATGAGAAACATCATGGTGGCAAAGCCAGAGGAAAGGGAAGAGTCACACCTGCACACAATCAATGAGATTATCAGTTTACAGTCAACCCATCAACACTGGGAACTCTCATGCAGGATTAATAAATCGCATCCTGACCCAATGATCTGATTTTAAGCCCATCATTGAGTCTATTTATTTACTTAGGTAAATGTGTGTAAAAACATATTTGTTTAGTTTTTATATTAGTTTCAGTAATATTATTTTAGACTACTATGCAAATGTTTATACGATTTATTTACAATACAGGTTGTAAAGTAATATTTTCTGTCGAGAAGGTATGAGACTTGCTTTGTTAAACAAACAAATGGATCTAAATGCACTGTAAAGCTTAGAAAGATAAAAATAAAAGTTAAAAAGTTTCATGTTTTAGGTTTAGTTACTATACTCCCAAAATCATTCTGCATATTTTTTATAAAAATTCTCTGCAGAAATAGGAAGAAAAGTCTCCAGATTCTGTCTGTCGAGTGACTTTACACATTAACTAATGAAAGGTGGGTAAGATATGCAACCTTTAAACCGTAGTCTTAAATGGTTAGTTTGATCCATCAATGAAAATTGTCATCATTTATTCCAAAGCTTAAAAGTGAAATGAGGTAAAAAAAATTAGGGCTACACGATACTAAGGAAATATGCAATATTGTTGTTGAGTCTTGTGATAACAATATTTCTTATAATATAACTAACTTAAAAAAAAAAAAAACTATATTTTATTACCATTTTTTATTTATTTATGTAATGATCAAACTACACCAAACAGGTAATAGATATTTTTTTGGAGCTAATATGAATTATAAAAAAAAAATAAACATTTAGAATTTAAAACCATGAATGAATAAAATCCTCAATTTCATAGAGCGACTGCAAGACAAATATAGAAATTGGCAGAATCAATAAGATTTACAACCAGTGCATCTTGATTAACAATGAAAAACTGCTCTAATCTTTTTCCAGGTTTCCAGTCAATTCAGACCGGAAATACCACGTGTTCAGACTGGAAAGTCTCTGCAAGCTCTTTATGAGATTAATGTGTCAGAGAGTGACTTTACACATCAAATAGTGGACAGTGGGATAAGATGTGCCACCTTTAAACCGTATTCCAAAATGATTAGTTCGATCCAAAATTAAATTCCTGTCATCAGGTTGTTCCAAAGCTTGACGTGTGTTCATCTTCAGAACATAAATAAAGATAAATTACATCAAATCTGATTTCTGTATCCATTGAAGGTCTATTGTCCAATACTAAAAAAAATAAATAAATAAATAAAAAATTATTAAAATAATAATAAAATAAATAAATAAATAAAAAATCTAAGTATTGTAAATTTTCTGGTTTTATCCTGGCCTTCTAAAGGGACAGTACCTTTTCATTAGACTTAAAAGACCTAATTAAGACAGGGCCCAATCCCAATTCTATTTTTGTACCCCTACCCCTACCCCTTCCCCTTCCCCTTGGCCCTTACAACCGAGGGTTAAGGGGAAGGGCTTCAAAACTTACCCCTAAGAATTGGGACAGCACTTCAACACCTGCACACGTCATCATATGACATCACGATCTCTTGCTTCATATGAGATCAGACGATGGCGACTGCTGTAGTTATTGCAGTAGTGTTATTTTGTGGTGTTTATCTTCAGGAAATCGCTGAAGGCATATATTATGTTATCATAACGATCTAATGTGGCAATAAGATCGTAACTGTACTGTGTATTTACACAGTGGCCGTATTCATCTATGTAAACACACGAAAACAACATTAACATTATAGCAGACACTGTAAAAAGCTCATTTTCAGCCACTAGACTGCTCTGACAGGGTATTCGAGTGTTATCGAGTGACAGAATGTTGTAGGACTGCTGTACAGGAGTTATTATTAGGGATTATAGATCGCCAAATTTAGCGGGTTTTTTTTTTGTGTTTTTTTTAAAAAGCATGACTGTAAAACATGAACGCGGTTATGAATATACTAAAACATGTGTTTGTTTGTCGTAAAAATTCGTAATAATGACAAAAAATACTAATTTGTGGATCTCCTTACTTCCGGGTTCAGTTGTGTCAGGTGTATTCTGGGAAATATTCTTACCCCTCCGTTTGAAGTGTGCTCCTAGAAAATCTTCGTTGGAAGGGGTGTATACCCCTAGCCCTTAGCCCTACGCCTTCAAGCTAAAGAGAATTGGGACAGCCCTACCCCTTGGCGGGCACGCGCAAAACGAGGGGTAGGGGTAAGGGGAAGGGCTAAGGGGTAGAATTGGGATTGGGCCTTAATCATGTCTCTTCAGAAGATTAAATTGCTTTATTCAAAATGGATTTATTTTTTGTTTGCTTTTTTTATTTTTTTGGGGGTTAATAGATTTTTCAGATTTCTTAAAATAATGATCATACTAAAACAGATATTTTAAAAATATAATAAAAAATAAAAAAGTGACTTTAAAACACTACGGATGACATTTCTTACATGCTCTCAGAATAGAACCGATTCGGATCCGATAAAACAAAAGCCAGAACAGTTCCAAAAAGTCTGGAGCCCTTTCCTAAACACCTATCTCATTCTTTTTGCTTTCTTTGTATAATTAATTAAACTTATTTATCCTTTTGTTTACTTTTTACCATTCTTATTTTTACATTATCTTTTGTATATATGTGGTATTTAACCTTATTATGTTTATACTTATTTAGTGTGTAATTATGTTTTCCTGATAATTTCTCGTTTGTTGAATTGTATCAGTGTTTATATAGATCTATATGTATCAATATTCTGTATATTTTATTGTCTGAGCTAAGACGAAACTAATAAAGCAAAAAAACACTACGGATGACTGAAAACCTCAGCAGAAATTCTGATTCTTATTGGCCGTTTTGATTTTCCTCATGTCTGCCAGCATTAGTATTTATTTTCAGGTCTAGGTGTGATGGAAATTGCACATACCATTATTGCGATAATGAATTTTTTTTCGATCTATTGCGCACCCCTAGTAAAAACCCCTCAAAAGACACAGGCTCATGGTTGACAGGGATCACCATCTACCAAGAAGCCATGTTTATTGAAATCCTTTTGACATGCAGTCTGAATGACTGGTTCAAAACAAATGATTTGCAGGTTTTTGAAGCAGTGTTTCAAATTACTGATACTAGGTTATGACAGATTTTAGAAATTTTTCTAGATGACAGTCATTAAAATGGTTTATTTAAAGCAAAGTTGTAGCCCAAATTATAATTAGTTTTTTTAAAAACGCTTTATGTGACTGTGTGAAACAAATTTAATCCGCACAGTAAAGAAGCAGACAGATTTTTCTAACCAGCTTGTTGTTTTAAGTATACATTAGACTTTAAAGTATTAGCTCATGCCAAAACGGCAATCTCGTTTCAATTGTTGTTTCAATTTATCCACCCTCATATCATTCCAAACACATTACACAAACGATGGTGCTTTTAATCAAATCTGAGATATTTCCGTCCCACCTCTGAAATTATATTCACACAAGACGCTGACATTTAATTATAAACATTGGCAAAAAAAATTATAATTATCTTCTGAAGTGACGCAATATGATGAACAGGCTTGATTTTGGTTGTTTTTCATGCATAAGCATTGATGAGTGAACAAACAGGTTCAACCATACTTGCTTTACGCATGAGAACAAACCTCATTGGTTCTTAGATAGTCAAATGTGCTGTGACACGGAAAACCTACTTTTTTTGCACCTCAAGCAACATTGATTGAAACACTAAAACAAAACATGATTGAAACAAATTTAAACACTTGAAACACTGGTCACTGATCATGAGGATTAAAGCCTAAATTAAAGATATAGTTCACCCAAAAATAAAAAGAAAAATGCTTCTTTCAATACTCGTTTCAAACCTTAATGAGTTTCTTTCTCCTGTTGAACACAAAAGAAAATATTTTGAACAAAGCTGAAAACCTGTAACCATTGAATTCCATAGCATTTGCTTTTTCTACAATGGATTACAGGTTTTCAGCTTTGTTCAAAATATCTTCTTTAGTGTTCAACAGAAGAAGGAACAAAGACAAAGGTTTGGAATCACTTGAGGGAGAGTAAATAGTAAGTAAACTTTACATTTTTGAGTGAACTACCCCTTTAATTTTGATGCTCTAATTAAGGGGTGTACAAACGTGGTCCTGGAGGGCCGGTGTCTATGAAAGTCAATGCATACCAACATTCTTCAAAATATCTTCTTTTGTGTTTAAAGGAAAAAAGATTATAAACAAGTGAAATGTGAGTAAAATGACAGAATTTTTTAGATTTGGGAGAACTATACATTTAAGAACACTTGGTCCATATGGAATATATTTTTGATTTCTTAAGCAATATTTTGAGGCATAAGAATCTTGGATGAAAGAAAAATCTATTAGATTTGTTTAAAAGCATTTTTATGTCAAAGACACACTTCTTACAGATTGGAAATGCATAATGGTTGCATAAATGACATAATTGTCATCTTAGCGTGAATAACCTTCATCAACAGCGTTAACTTCATCATTTTGATTAGTAATGATTTAAAAAAAATTTCCAATTAAATCCCATCCAATAATTATCACAATACCTGATATCACCCTAAACAGATTTAATGCTGCAAGAAAAGGTATCATTATTTAAAAGCAGTGAAAACAATTTTTATAGGAACACTAAGCTTTTAAAACACAAGCAGTTTGGCAGTGATATTATAATGAAGAGGAAGGGGTGGAGCCAAAGCGCTGCACACACTCAAATTAAGTGTCAGTCAAGCGCAGAACCATGCTGCATCTTTCTGATCAGCCAATAGGCTTCTTGCCATTTCAAAATCATTCAAATCACCTTTAGGAGACTGAGGCTCCTCAGACGTCAGTCTCATGGAGTCCTCTACATTAACAGAAAATTAACACAAAGCCGTTACTGAGGACAGCAGGCTCCAAATACATTTGCAATGTTGTAAAACTACATTCACTGGCTTTTTATTACACTCAATCAATTATAAATAGCTGAGCTTATCCAGAGTTTGGAACTGTGATCAAAGTTCCTTTAAATAACAAGTAGCAAAGATAGTCAGCACTCAATACTTTATTACATAAACAGCAGGAAAACTATTCAAACATTTCAGCTGTGAAGTCACACTAAAGTTTGTAATTCTGTCAGCGATGTAAAAAAAAAAAGGAGCAGAATAAAACACGGGGTATATACAGTAATTGTATACCATTTAAGACCTTTTTTAAGACTCTTTCCATACATTTTAAGACCAGTTAGGTTTCAGGACCGCTCACCGGCCCTGCACGCACTACTTGACATGAATGAATCTGTTAACGATAACTGTGCTGTTCTCACGGGTGATGTCTGATATTGCACAGATGCTTTTGACATATACCTTATTATTTGTATACGTCATTTTAATAGCAATACCGGACTTTTCATGAGCTGCAATATTAGTTTAATCTTAGTCAATGCAAGCCCTTTTGCGATGGTGTACGTGGTGTTAACTTTTACTTATAGCTGCACAGCTGACAGCATCTGGCGATTAATGAAGGATTAAACAGAACATCTCGTGCTTAAAATGTGTAGATGAGGCAAACAGTTACCTGAAAATTCCATCCCACAGACTTTACAGTGAACGCTTTAGTTATTTTCATAGCGGACTTGAAGCCAATGGAAGTCTTTTATCCACTCTTCGACAAATGTAGATTGTGGATTAACATTCACCACGATCAGTCATCAGATCTGCCATTATTTGTTGCTTAAGGTGGTTTCTAAAACAAAATCTGACCGTGTTGTTGTCATTCTCATCTTTAGCGCTTTACATTTTGCTGTTGTAGCTCTCCTGTCATCTGAAGGCAGAAGGCGTTGACTGAGTGATTGACAGCTGAATTTAACCAATCCATTCGCGATCGGTTCTAGCGCAGTGGGCCAATAAAAAGAGCGCGAAGGCGGGGCAAGCATTGCAGGCTTTGTTTACTGCAGCAAGTTGACATGGCAACAGTTTTAAACTGTTCCTGAGCGCAGCGTTTCAAGTGCAAAGATACATTCTGCGTGAATGTGTCCTATATCCGCGCATGCGGTGAACATTTTGCAGTGAAAACCGATCGAACGCAACAATTTTTTGCACTCGCACAAATGCTTCCAAATATATTATGAGGTCGCATAGATACAATTTCAAATGCATATGCGACCAAAATGGTCGCAATTTCGAGCCCTGTTTACTAAATACTGATTGTAAGAAATGAATCCTAAACTAGCATTTTTATTCAATACAGTGGTCCCTCGTCATTCGTGGGAGTTACATTTTAAATATAACCCGCAATAAGCGAAATCCACAAAGTAGTCTGCTTTATTTTTTACAATTATTATAGATGTTTTAAGGCTGTAAAACCCCTCTCTACACACTTTTCTCAGACAGGCATGAACATCATCACACTTTTCTCTCTTGTTTAAACACTCAAAATTCTAACTTTTGTAGAAAATAAGTCCAGTATTTTAGAATGAAACCAAAGATCAAAACCTCAGGCACAAACGTTCATCACTGTCAGTAAAAGGTTCATAAAGCTTTTCAGCTTTTGTGCGGATAATGTTGGCATCCAACGTAATGTTCTTTTTTCTGCAGTCACTGATCAACAAAGTGAAAGCAGACTACACCCTTAAGGGGGTCGCACACCAGATGGTATGCGCACATGACAGTCGGAAGTAACACACACCGGACACGCACTTTGTATGTTATTTAAAAAGAAATTATTCAGATGGCGCAGCACATCCGGTGTGCGACTCCCACCCTTTTTATGATGGTCTTGATGTGGACAGCTACAACCCTTTTTGCATTCTTGTTGAAACTCACACTGCTAGCGTTTGAGGATTTATGTTAATTTGGCAAGCTGAATGCATTCACTTCTGTACAGGAGACACGGAGGAGATTGATTGACAATGGTCTACAGCCAATCAGGACGCAGAACAAAAAAAAAAAAAAGCATGTCAAATTGCACAAAAAAAAAAAATCAGCAAAACTGCAAGTCTGCGAAAGGTGAACAGTGTTAAATCGAGGGACCACTGTATATGAATAATGGTTTAATCCAGAAGGTGGTGCCTATAGAAATGCGGAATTAATGGCATTGCCTTGGTTACTGCAGTAAACGCATCGTCATGATGGCAAATCTAGCAGTATTTTATAGATTTCATAAACTAGAGCATCCTAATATTCGCGGACTACATTTAAACAAACAACTATAGATTGTACACTAAAAAATGATATAACTGTTGGTAAAACTACAGCAGCACGTATAACACATAGGTTTTGGAAAGACATTCGATGCCCTTCACTTAAATTATGGATGTAATTCATGACTGAGAATCAATATAATGTAATGTTATATTAAGAGTAAACCAATTTGAAAAAAACTTAATTTACAAAAGAAATTAAAATAATGTGATTGACAGCTGAATTTAACCAATCCAGTCGCGATCAGTTCTAGCGCAGTGGGCCAATAAAAAGAGCGCGAAGGCGGGGCAAGCATTGCGGGCTTTGTTTACTGCAGCAAGTTGACATGGCAACAGTTTTAAACTGTTCCTGAGCGCAGCGTTTCAAGTGCAAAGATACATTCTGCGTGAATGTGTCCTAAATCCGCGCATGCGGTGAACATTTTGCAGTGAAAACCGATCGAACGCAACAATTTTTTGCACTCGCACAAATGCTTCCAAATATATTTTGAGGTCGCATAGATACAATTGAGCGCATATGCGACCAAAACAGTTACAATTTCGAGCCCTGTTTACTAAATACTGATTGTAAGAAATGAATCCTAAACTAGCATTTTTATTCAATACAGTGGTCCCTCGTTATTTATGGGAGTTACATTCTAAAAATAACCTGCAATAGGCGAAATCCACAAAGTAGTCTGCTTTATTTTTTACAATTATTATAGATGTTTTAAGGCTGTAAAACCCCTCACTACACACTTTATTAAAATAAAAAAAATTATACATTTTGCATTCAGCATTTAAGACTACATTTTAAGGGCTTTATCTGCAATTATATGCAAGTATACAAGCATTAAAGGTAATGAATCATTACACTGATGAAACTCATAGCTGAATGTGTTTGTTTTTCTTTTCTCCTGCGGTTTATTTAATAAATGAATGACTGTAAACCAACTTTGCTACTTGTTATCACACTTATACATGATTTCTAAAAATATTTTAAAGCCATTACGGTTATTTGCTTTACAAAACATAGGGAATGCTCAGTTTTCCCAGACTGGTCCTGGAGCTTGACTTGAATATGGGATTCATGACAGTTTGGTTATATATTCTTATTAAAAACAAAACAAAAAACACTTCAAATATGACAAACTGGGGGCTGAATGGAAAAACAGAAACATGTGGATGTTTAATGAACAGGTACATTCTGCCTGAGCACCCAAACACACACACAAACACTCCAGCAAACACTCACCTATTGTGGCTTTAGGACTTGTGCTCAGTCCTTCAATGCTTGGACCCTCTTCAGGCTCTGGATCACATGGATGAGAAATGTTTATTTGATGTCAATGAGGTTTAAAAGCATGTGTTTGGATGCGGTTGACTCACGGGTGCTGGTAGCTTCTGAATTCTTAGGATTGCTCTGTGCCAGTTGAGGACTAACAGTTTCAGCTCCATTCTGATCGGTCAGGGAAGGAGACGCCATGTCCCAACTGTTGGCAGGCTGTAGGCGAGAGAACATAATTACCAAATTTAACACATCATTAAAAAGGCATATCAGAAAGCACATAGAGTTAAACCACCCTGACCCTAAAGAACTAGCAGCGATAAAAGCTGAATGTGTTTGTTGACTTGTCACAGGTCAGTAGCAAATCTACTCTAGGTGCTAATAGGTGTATTGATGTATGGGCGGCCAATATTTATCAGTCAATATTGAATTAAAGGGATAGTTCACTCAAATTAAAAATACCTCACATAGTCACCCATCACTTGTACCAAACCTATTTGAGTTTCTTTCTTCTGTTGAACACAAAAGAAAACCTTTTGAAAAATGTTGAAAACCTGTAATCATTGACTTTCACAGTATTTGCTTTTCCTACAATGGCAGTCAATGGTTTTCAGCTTTCTTCAAAATATCTTCTTTAGTGTTCATCTGAAAGAAGCAATTATAATAGTTTGAAACCCCCTGTGGGTTAATAAATTTAATTAATTTTAATTTTTGGGTG
This sequence comes from Danio kyathit, assembly GCA_903798195.1. Classification (NCBI taxonomy): domain Eukaryota; kingdom Metazoa; phylum Chordata; class Actinopteri; order Cypriniformes; family Danionidae; genus Danio; species Danio kyathit. Next base: position 59,539,647 of record LR812536.1, on the reverse strand, counting down.
AACTACGCTTGTAATTTAAAGCTATTGGCGGTAATATGAAAAAGGCAGATATGATCTTATATCAATTACATTAAGGCATAGAGTTGCATAGCTTTTGAATAATCTAAGAACAAATCGTTAAAAATAAATAACGTCAGAAAAAAAAAAAAAAAAAAAAAAAAAAAAGTATGATATATGCATATATACTTAAGAAATGAAAAAAAATTATATATATATATATATATATATATATATATATATATAAATGAAGTGTTCAGTTGCAGTTTAATTTTATAAGTAATGATAAGGTTATTAGCTGGTAAATAAAATAATTTTTCAAAGATGTCACTTTTCTTTGGTTTTTAACAAGGTAGATTTTCTTTTACATCAAAACCAGCTAAATCCACTTGTGCTTTTTTTGCAAAAACCTCCAAATCCACCAATTGGGACAAGACATTGTAATTAGCTAAAAAAAATAAAATAAAATCACTAAAGATGCAATTACAAATTATTTTACAAAACAAAACCACATTACACAAACCACCTAAAATTAAAAATACACAAATGTGTCAAGTAAGTGGCGGTTCATTCCACTGTGGTAACCCCTGATAAACCAGGGACTAAGCAGAAAGGAAATAACGTGCATTAATCAATAACATTAAAACTGACATTAATGAAAACTTAACAATCTGTTGTCATTTCTGATATGTGGGATTTAGATGGAGGTAAAGCAATGTAAACATTGCAAACCAAGCTTGTTAGATTCAATAATGTAGTGTGAAACATCAATATCTGTGCATTGTCCATTAATATAAGCTTATCAGACATACAGGTAATATGAAGTAATAAATATAATGTATAAAACTATACATTATTTATATCTTTTAAAAACAGCTTAAATTAGTAAATAAAACAAAAGGTAAGCCTACTGGGCAAAAATAGGATGTCTCTCAGACACTTTTAGAAGCTGTCATTCATTCATTTTCACCATACTCACGGTCTTGGTCTCTTTTTCATGTCTTGTTTATCCTCATAGCATCCATGTGGGATAAAAGAACAGCATCTTAACTTCGTCTTTCGTGAAATGGAGTTGCCGTTTAATGTATAGTAAATCAGACTCATTCAAAGTAGCATCAGTGCGCAAAAACCGTTATGAATGTATGCTACACCTCCGACTGTAGTGTTTTGTTTTTCTTATAATGCACAGAGTTTTGAGGTAAGGGGTGTTTTCATTCAATTCACACCTTCTGATTGGTTCTCAGGACATAGCGTTTAAAGGCTTTTGCCAACAAACTGTTATTTGTGAATGGCTGACGCTACGATTCAGAAAAAATATTTGTTGAACATGTACTACATGCCTAAAGCATTTCACTCAATGTCATTAGCTCATAACCAGCATTCTTCAAAATATCTTCTTTTGTTTTCACCAGTAGAAAGAAATTGAAATAGGTTTTGAACAAGTGAAGGATGAGTAAATGATAATAATTTGGGTGAATTATCCCTTTAAACATCCATCAAGACACAATGGCCAGCCTTAACAATACTTAACATTAAAAGTGTTCCTTTAGACATCATAGCTTTGTGTTTAGAAGTCCAAATGGCCAGCTCGGTGTCTCCTACCTGTGTGTGCTCGTCAAAGAAGTCAGTCTCTCTCTTCTCTACAGGTGATGGTTGAGCACAGCTAGAGCTGTCAATCCACAGCTGACATGACAAAGGAAGAAGAAAAGGTGAATCAATGTCCTGAATGCCACTCTCTAGGTAACCTGACCATCTGTGTGTACTTTCATAACCCGAGAGCCTGGGAAGATAAAGCTAACAAACGCTGTGGTAACGTGGAGTTTGTTCAGTGACTCAAGTTCAAAGTTTACTTAACATCACAACACCACAGATGTGTAGGTGAAACCCAAACATTTGCATTATACAACTAAACAGCAGACAATAATGCATAAAACATAATAATGTGAATTTTTTTGAGAAAGGTTTTAGTTTAGTTTATTACATTTATAGAGCATTTTCAAAACAGCTAGGGCTGACCAAAGTGCGTTACATAAAATACAAATAACAATAAGAGGTGAAGAAAATACAAATAGCAATAACTGCTTAATGAAGCAAGTGCAGACAAGTTAAGCAACATTAACACGTTTAAAATTATACATTAGACTTGCATAAAAAGCTATTAAACGTATTGTTTTGACATTAAAAAGCCTGCATGCAACTAAAACTAATCCATCAAAAATTATGTAGGCTAAATACATGCAATTCTAAATATTTGAAATATGATTAACATCAAAATGAAGTTCGGATATTGATAAGCGTTAGTGTTGTCACGATACAGGAATTCAATACCAATCAGTACTGTAATTTTAAAAACGCCCATTTCTCTGAGCGTAACCACAGATGCAGAGACACTGGAGCGTTTTAAAGCCGCGAAGATCAGCTTGTCTGTTTATAAGCTGACATACGAGCGATCCGCTGATGAATCGACTGAACTTTAGGGCTTTAAAACGCTCCAGTGTCTCTGTATCTGTGGTTACATTAAGTAAACAGCTGTGAGTTCGGTGAACTGATGATCTTCACAGCCAATCACAGTCATTTCTGATGAGCATGTGAACACAATGGCAAAGAACGCGCTCAAATGTAAATGGACGTTTTCAAAATTTCACTACTGATTGGTATCGAATTCCAGTATCGTGACAAGACTACTTTGCAATAAAAACTTAAATTAAAAAAAGGGATTTATGGTATTGGATTGATGGTGATTGGATGGGTGTCGGACCGTTTGAGTAATTTTACGTCGACATAGAAAAATTAAGACCTGTTTAAAACACAATAACTTAGTGAATTTAAGACTTTAAGGCCTAAAATTGTGTTTACATTGAAATTGAAATGAAATTTAACACAATAAAACTTAAGAGCCTGCAGACACCCTGAATTTTTAATTATATTTTAATGTTTATAATTTAAAACAGCTTTTATCACATAATATCCCATGTAAATTCCAGGCCGCAAAGCCGGGTGGGAGACACTGCTTTTGTTACCAGCATGACAGTAAGATATCTGTTAATAACAACTGCTGACAACAAATCTGAGGAGCATAGTTCACATTCTAGGCAGTGATAATACTGGAACATTATCAGATTCATATACTCACATCGGTGCCATACTTGGAGAGCGCAGCGTTGGCAAGCTGTCGAATCTTCTCTCTGTACATCTGAGCCGCACGACTGTTATACTTTGCATTAGTGTCATTGGTGGTACAGCCATGCTGGTGGAAAAAACCCATCTGTGCACAAAGAAATCACATGAAATAGGAAGTGACACAAAATGCATGGAGTCTACAGTGAATATGATGCAATAATATTGGGTTAAAAAAAGAAGAACTAACCGCATTGGCATTTCCTCCAACCTGCATGCATCTCAGCTGAAACCAGCTCCAGTTGGAATCCAGCTCTGTGGATCTGAAAAGACAAGGCTCTACTCTTTAACACATACTCATGCCTTACTAACAATGAAAATCACATTCTGTATTGGGACAGAGATAAAGAAAACCTTGACAGACACTCACATGACGGCGCATATTATTTAAAAACAGGAAAACAACAGGGACTGACCTGATAAAGCTTAAGTGCACTCCCAAAGAGCGATGTATTCCAGAGCAGTCAATGCACAAAAATACTCCATATGGAATACTGGCCCAGCTTGGGTTCTTAGCCGCACAGTCAAAACAGGCCTAGAAATTGCACAAAAAAAAGTGTGTATATTAGGGTTTTAAAAATATCAATATTTTGGTAAATATCGATACTGGAATATTTAAAACGATACGATACTTTTGGTTAGTATTAGGAATACTTATAATAACTGATTAACCATTAACTGAAAGGATGTATTTTTAACCAATTAATGGTATCAGTAGAACAGTTAAATGGTATTGATGGTATCAGTTTAACAACAGATTTAGTTTTGATTATTTAGTGTACAACCAAAAACCAACCTTTTCCCATTTGGAAAAGTACAATTATGAATTGTTCTTATAAAAGATCAATTTTAAAATAGCCTTAATAGCCTAATCAGACAAATCCAAAGATTTAGGCTACTTGATTTTTGCATAATGATAACTCCTCACCAAACTGAGGCTTCATTTTATAGCTATATAAACTATAAAACATGTATGCAAATCAATGCAATACTAGATGTAAAAATATATATATATATATATATGCTATAGTAGCCTAAATATGCAAAGTTAATATGCGCCTTGTCGTTGTCTCATCCCATATCTACCGGTTAATGCTTAATATTAACAAACAACAAGCACCGGTTTTCGGTTGGGAAAATTAAACAGCTTTGCTCTCTCTATACATAGATGAGCAATTCCATGCAAATATCAACCATACCACGAAAAAATTCAGTTTTCACCAAAATACCAAAACCGTTTCTAGGTTTTTTTTTGTGTAAGCCGGTATTTTACAGTACTTTGGAAATACTCAAAAACGTCTCCGTCAATGTTTTTAAACAATTTTATTTGATTTACCAAAGTCACAGGAGTGGCAATTTCACATCGGTCACATCCATAACGAAGCGTTTCCCTCATAAATGCAAAAATATTCAATAAAATCAAATCAATCATGTTTGTTATATAGAGAGCCAACTCTAATCTTTTTGATTGGCATTATTTTTTGGGGGTTGTGCAGTTTAATTCACAGAATTTCTACAAAGCATGTTGCATACTGCAAACTAGCATACTTTTTTGGTCACATCCATTACGCATGCTTGTTTTCCTCATTTAAAGTACAAAACATGTTCACAGATTGATATTTTTCTGATCCCTTAACTCTGTGGTAAGTTCTTTTTAAAAATATAAACAGATGTTTTAATATAATGTCAACATATACTTTTTATGTGAATTTATGTTTTGAGTTTTTACTGCAAATGTCACATCCATAATGCTGGAATTGCTCATATATATAGGCATGGGCCGGTATAAGATTCTGACAGTATGATAATCTTGGATAAAAATATCACGATATTGTGATCCCTGCTCTAAAATATGTTGTATTAATTGTTTCTTCGGTGCACCGCGATGCAGACGCGGACAATTCGATATCGGTTCAGTAATAATCATAACCTGTTATTATGTACTGACGTCATTTATCTCATATGCGCTGTGTTCCGGTAGCTTACTAAGGCGAGCGCGGGTACTTTAAACGCTCCAACTACTTAAAAATGCAGAAACAATTTCACTGCGTGTGTGTTTGCTGGACAGTCTTTCACTGACACTAACAGCTGAAGCCCCTACTTCACTGGGATTGAGAGAATGAAAGAAAACTCCATTTCTCTCTCTCTCACTGTGGCCCATTTGACCTGCTGGGCGTGACTTTTCCTCTCCTCTCAGCTGTTACAGCGATACTTCTGGATACAGACACGAGCGCGTGTCTGCAGTCTTCTCCACCACGTTTATTATGGATCAGCTGTGATCGCCGCTGCAGTTTATCAGTGTCACTCATCTGTGAAGAGCGCCAGTGCCAATCGCAGCCCTTTCTGTTGAGCGCGTGACCAAGACAAGGGGGATCGAGCGGGATATTTATATTTGTTTATTTGCTATAAATGCTTGTGTTTTTTAAAGATACAGTTTATATATCTTATTGTTTGAATTAAATGACAAAATTGTATTACAAATAGTATATAAATACAAATACATTTATACATTTTAATACAAGAATTGTTGTGCTGTGAAGAAAATATAAAACTGTGTATGGAAAGCATCGTCAATGCACCGTGATGCACCGAGATATCGAATTGAACTGAATCGATGCCATGATAATCGTAACCGAACCGTGAGACCAGTGTAGGTTCACACCTGTATTTTTAAATGTCTGGGTAAAAAACAACAATTTCACCTATTGAACAATATATATTTATTTTAAGGAAGATTTTAAATATTTTGGAACAGTAACTTTTAATGTAGAGGTTTTCAGCTAGAGATACTGTTGCCCTAAAAAACTAATTAATTTAGTTAAATAAATAAAAAAAACTTTACATACACCTAGGAACGATTTACCAAAGTTTTGGCGGTTTTAAAACCTTAACATTTCTAAACAGTGGTAAACCTTGAAAATGGTTATCGCCCATACCTAATATATATATATATATATATATATATATATATATATATATATATATATATATATATATATATATATATATATATACACATACATACACACAAACACACACAAACTTATTGTTGGATCACTGGAATTGCATTTGAGTAAAATATCTTTATTAAATTATTGAGCATCTTATTTTAAAAACTACTGATATCGTGTTTTCAAAAATTTCAATAAGAACATCATTTAGGTAATTTTTTGTGAAAAATGACAATAGTTTAATATGAATAAAATATTACATGTTTTTGAAACCTAAATATTGAGTGGGAAAGTGTATTTGTGTGTAATATATATATATATATATATATATATATATATATATATATATATATATATATATATATATATATATACATTCACATTTCTTCACAATATTTAACTGTCTGCAAAAAATGAATATTTTATATCTACCTTTTGTCATTTTCTATACATTATGATTATTAATGATTTTAAATGACACTTTTTTTGTATTTGAATTGAATAAAATGTCTTCTTAATTAAAGACACATTATCAGTAGTTACCAACACATTACCAAGAAACAACAATAAACCCTTACATTTTCCCCACGGAGCTGTATATAAACAAATAGTATAAATGAAATGACAAATTAAAATTAATTAAACAAAACAACGCTTTAGGCTTTTCAAAAAAAGTCAAACAGTACAGAATTAAACTAATAATGGCCCACTGAAGCCAACATCTGGTAAAAAACCTGCTCATAAAAACAGACTACTAAAACTTCTCAACTTTTAACAACAGATTAATAAATAACGTCATTAATAAATATTTTATACTACACAAACATGACAGTTCGCTGGAGTATATATAAACACACATAAACAACAAATACATACAAATTAACCCGTATTTATATAACGAAAATTCAAGTTTCGAGACATTTGTAATGTGGATGTACATTAATTCGTTAATCCTTTATCTTATTTACATCTGTTACTGGTATGAACCGTGTTTGGGACACTTTAAACAAGTAACTTTATGATTTTTGAGGTACATTATTGCAGGATGAGTCATTTTCCACCGCGTCATCCTTAAATAACAGACACACACCGGTGAACCCGAAACCCTCTGATTTCCTTCAAGACAGCTCAATAAAACCTACCAGCTCGCTAATACTTAGTCATTAGTTAGTCGCAGTTTATTAGTAACATGTTTGCTTATCAGGTGTTGTTGACAGTAAACAAGATGTGTTGGATGAGGGCCCCATCAGCACCGGCTTAGCGACCAACAAATGACACGTAATCCCACAAGTACCACACATATGGATGTCTCTATACACGCTAGAATGATTACCAAAACATTCACACGTTGATTACAGTAACACCTTACAGCTTACCTTGTTAGTTGGTATGGAGCGCAAACGTTTAAAAATGGTGAGAATTTCTGTCTTGTTCGGTTCCGACGCCATCTTGCCAACTGAGCAGAAAGAAAACAGACACCGCAGAAAATAAAGACCGGACGGAGGTGACGTTTATGTAAATTAAAAGTCTCTGTAAGAGAAAACAAGATTAACTTCTTCTTTAGATTTAGCAAACAAGATTAACTAAATGCCAGTTAACTTTGTAAAGAGAAATAACGTTCATGAAAACACGTTTAGTGGTGGAAAGAGTACTGAAGAGTCATACTTAAGTTAAAGAACCATTACTTGCCCAAAAATGTAGTGCAAGTAGAGTAAAAGTATCTGTTGTAAATTTTGCTCAAAGGATGAGTAAGAAGTAGCCCTTTCAAAAGTACTCAAGAGTAGTGAGTAGTGAGTATTACACTGTGAAAAGCTGATGCATTTACATGTAATTTGTGGATGTGTGTAAACGTAAGATTCTGTAGTGCATTTAGTTATTGCTCAGCAGGCACTCAACGTCATAAGACATTATTATTAGGTTAGATTTAGGTTGTGATGTTGGGTGAGCAAAATTCAATGTCTAGCCAGTGTCTAAGGACAATGTTATTTTGATGTCCAATAACGACGTCAAATGATATTGATTTTTGGTTGATTTTAGGTTGCGTTGGAAAGTGACCAAAATCCAACGTCAAGCCGACATCTTAAGCCAACATCATATTGACGTCAAATACTGACATTTATTCGTCAAGTATGGAAACTAAAATCCAACACCTGATAGACGTCATAGTGGTAACGTCCACACAACGTCAAGATGTAACATCATTAGACGTTGATATTCGGTTGAATTTACGTTGGACATCGACGTCGGCCTGACTGTTTTTGTAAATTAAATATCTTTTAATTAAGAGAGCAACGTCAAACACTGATTTATTTTCCTTTTTATTGTATAGACACATTTAAATATATAACAAGACATCCATACATATATATATAAATGTGTGTGTGTGTGTGTGTGTGTGTGTATACTGTATATATATAACTAAACAAAAAATTTCCCCAGTATGGGGTTGCGGCTGGAAGGGCATCCGCTGCGTAAAACATGTGCTGGATAAGTTGGCGGTTCATTCCGCTGTGGCGACCCCAGAATAATAAAGGGACTAAGCCGAAAAGAAAATGAATGAATGAATGAAAAAAAATAATATATATATATATATATATATATATATATAAAGACCATTCAAAATGAACTATAACAACAATTGACTATAATCACAGAAATGTAAATATTTTTCAGTCAAGATATATAAAAAAACAGAATGGTTATAGAACATATTATTGTTAAATTTAGAAATAACTTGTCCATAATTCACTAATTTGTTTGACACACACACACACACATACACACACACGCGCGCACACACACACGCGCACACACACACACACATTTGGAATTTGTGAGTCTGTGCAGTTTATGTACTAATCTATTTCTTGAAAGTACATTTTTCTTCATTTTAAAATGTTTTATTCTATAAAATAAAAATAATAAAAAATGACAAAAAAGAAACAGAAAATAAATAAAGGAGAAAGCGGTATTAAATACATCAGAACTTGCCGATTACAGAGAAAAGGGAAAGAAATAAGAAAAAATAAGAGACAAGCAAAATAAGTAAATAAAATTCCATTAAAAATGTATTAAATGAATACAAATTCCAAAACTTAAGTGAATATATAATACACTTAGAAATACATATGGATGTCATTGATATGAACTATTCAAATAATGAATCATTTCATGTCAGTAAAAAAAGAAAAGGAACTTTTTTATTATTATAACAAAATGAAACATTTACATCATATCACTCACATGCCAGGGAGCAACACAGACATGTATCTTTTTAAACAGATTCAGTTTTTACAGCTTTCTTGGTAGTAGATTCAGAAATCATAGACATATAAAGATTTAGATCTTCAAGTAAAATCTGAAAGAAAAGTTTACGCTTACAAAATTTACATTTGTGTATAAAATGTTTAGCCAAAAATATAATAAGATTAAACAAATAAAAAACATCTGGATGTTCACTCTGATAGTAATATCCTAAAATAGCATTTCATATTTCAACATGGGGCCGCACGGTGGCGCAGTGGGTAGCACGATCGACTCACAGCAAGAAGGTCACTGATTCAAGCCTCGGCTGGGCCAGTTGGCGTTTCTGTGTGGAGTTTGCATGTTCTCCCCGAGTTTGCGTGGGTTTCCTCCGGGTGCTCCGGTTTGCCCCACAGTCCAAACACATGCGTTATCTGTGAATTGGGTAAGCTAAATTGTCTGTAGTGTATGGGTGTTTCCCAGTGATGGGTTGCAGCTGGAAGGGCATCCGCTGCTTAAAACATATGCTGGATAAGTTGGGGGTTCAGTTCACTGTGGTGACCCCTGATTAATAAAGGGACTAAGCCAAAAAGAAAATGAATGAATGAATGAATTTATATATTTTTTTGTCCAATTATCAAAGTAAATTGACTTATTTTTGTACAATAAATCTCTGTTGTGCCAAATTATATAATTATGTTGTGCTTGTAAATTAAAGACCACGATAACAGACATTGTTTATGAAACGAAGATAATTTGGAAGGGATTTTCTCAGGATTATAATTACACATGAGCAAAAAAACAACAAAACCTCCCAAAAAAAAGAAACACCAGAAACTTCAAACCCCGATCATGCGTCTTTCCATGGGAAGTTGCGTCACTTCCCCTATGAGCCACTGACGTGTCTGATCGTGAGCGTTGATTCTGACGGCAGGCAGGCAGAGCTGCGCACGTTCACGACAGCGCAGGGCAACTTCAGAGCACATATTTATTTTTTATACGCGTTTGGGTTTTTTGTTGAACGGTGTTTGTTTTGTTCCCCGTGGTGTCGGCTTCATTGGTGACTGGCAAAGATGCTGGACTTCTTCGCCATCTTCAGTAAAGGGGGGATCGTGTTGTGGTGTTTTCAGGGCGCCGGAGTGACTGAATCTTTTACCGGGCCTGTGAACGCGCTCATCCGCTCCGTCATCCTACAGGTAACGTTAAAACCCAATCCCCGCGGCCTGCTCCGGATTATTACTGATATATCCGGCCCAGCTAACGCATGGTTTGAGTTGTGAGGTTTTAATGTGGCTTACTATAAAGGAGGAGATCAAAAACAACACTGATACTGAACTACAGGTGTATTAGGTGGCTTTTAAATCGGAGTTTTAGATTGGGTACGTTTGACAGTTACGTGAGTTGCGTAATATTGATACCTTGTTCACACAGCCGGATTATTACTGATATATCAGCTTGTATGGCCCAGCTAACAAATGGTTTGAGTTTTGAGGGTCTAATGGGGCTTACTGTGAAGGAGGAGGTAAAATATAACACTAATATTGAACTACATGTACATTAAGTGGCATTTAAATCGGAGTTTTGAATTAGGTATGTTTGACAGCTACGTGAATTGCGTAATATTGGTGCCATGTGTTAGAGAGAGAGATTCACATCGTTGGATTATTATTGATATATCAGTTTGTCTGGCCCAGCTAACACATTGTTTGACTTGTGAGAGTTTGACGTGGCTTATTGTGAAGGAGAAGATGAAAAAAACAACACTAATATTAAACCACAGGTGCATTAGGTGGCATTTAAATCGGAGGTTTGTATTAGGTATGATTGTCTGCTACGTGAATTGCGTACTATTGATTCAATGTGTTAGAGAGAGCTTAGGTAAATTTGGTTTTATGTTTGGACCTTCACATTTTAATATAATTTCATAAAAGTATTGTTTGCAATTTCTAAATGGGAAAATCCTATTAGCAGCCATTGTCTGTTAATGTAAGGTTACAACGTTGTTCACAGTCAATTAAACCGTGCTAATGTTGTTTTCATATCATGCTTACATGCGATTTCAGACCGAAAATAAAAAAAAACAGCACTAATATTGAACTACAGATGCATTAGGTGGCATTTAAATCAGAGTTTTGGATTGGGTACGTTTGACAGTTACGTGAGTTGCGTAATATTGATGCCATGTGTTAGTTAGAGAGAGAGAGAAAGAGCTGAGGTAAATTTGATTTTATATTCGTACCTTCACATAACTAACATTTCATAAAAGTATTGTTTTAAATTATAAATAAAGGAATCATATTAGCAGCCAAAGTCCAACATTGTTCACAATCATTTAAATGGTGCTAATGTTTTTTTGAAGTCGTACTTGCAGTGCTCAGCATAATTGAGTACACCCCATTTAGAAAATGAATATTTTTATCCATTTCTCAGGGAATATGGGTTATATATTTAGGTGCATTTGAACAAAACAGATTTAATAAACAAATAAGTTTATTAAAATAATATTTTAGTCACAGAACATCTTTAGGAATGGAAAGATAATACATTTAAATTAATGCAAAAAAATTACAAACTGCAACATTTCAACAAAATTGTATATATTTTTTGTTTCTCTTGATTCTTGCTATTTTTCCCTAACATATAAATTTGGCCTACTAATTTTTGACCCATTATTGTAAGTTATTTTGATAGATTAGCTCCAGATTTGGCTTCAGTACTGACCAAACTAATGTTAATGCACAGATATAATATTGTATAGCTTCCTATAGAAAATATTAGATAAAATGAGAGATTTGTGGGGGTTGGACTCATATTTGCTGAGCACTGTATATGCGATTTCTGACTGAATTTTCAAAAGTAGCAATGTCACACGTTGTCGATTGGAAAATTGGAATGGGTTTCAAATTAAAAAGTACAATAATAAGCTTTAGTTCATTTCAGAATTTTAGGTAGATTATGTCATTTTGGTTGTAAATGTAGTTTATTATTTTGCTGTAAAAACAAACAGTGCTTGCTGCAGATTGTCAAAACAAAGTTTATGTAAACCCATAAAACAAAAATCATAATTGTTGCTGCTTGAAATAAATGTTCACTGCGAAAAGAAAAAAAGACTAAGATAGGTTAACAGAAAGAAATGTGGAGTATACATACAGATGTTAACACTTCAGTATGTTCCCTCTGCCGCCAATGTCTACCAATATAGTATATTTGTAGGGCTCGCAAAATGTGATAGCCCGAAGTCATGGATTTATGGTTTTTTCTGTCTGGCTTCAAAAATCTATCTATACCGTGCCCGGCGGGCTATCTAGATGGTCCGCCGGGCATGATGTTGATGGATTTTGGTAGCCTGACTGAAAAAAACAATAGCCCTGGGACTTCTGGCTACCTGATTTTGCAAGTCCTGATTTGTCTTGTTTTTTTATTACAAATTTGTTTATCTTCTTAAATAAAGCCGATTTTTAAGAAAATATAAACTAATTTAAGACGTTATGAGCCTTGTTTCTTAGAGAGAAAAAATCTAATTGAGTAAGTTTATGTCTAAAACCACAAATAAAGAACATCTGCCAGTGGAATAAGAAACATTTGTATGGTTTTCTGTTTTAATTTTTAAAATATATTATTTCTAAATATGTCTTAAATTACTCAACTCACATACTTTTTTCAAAATATTTGTGAAAAAACCTGTTATATGCAGGTGGAAAATTGTCATAGTTAAGTTCATTAAAAAAAATTAAATCGATCAATTCCAAGAAATAATTTTGAGAAGTACCATCATTATTTATAATATAACAATTTCTATGTTAAAGCCTATTTGAAGTTAAACGTGTTTTTGTTTTCCAGGAGAGGAGTGGAAATAACTTCTTCACCCACAATACTCTCAGTCTAAAATATAAGTTGGACAACGAGTTTGAGCTTGTGTTTGTGGTGAGTGTTTATTTTGCTTTCAATTCAAATAATGAGATCTGATCAATACATCATCAAATCAGCTATTCATATATGTTTTCTGATCTGTCTCAGGTGGGTTTTCAAGCAAATCTGATGCTGAAGTACGTGGACAAGTTCATAGATGATGTCCAACTCCACTTCAGGGATCGATACAAGAATGAGCTGGAGCAGAGAGGAGCTCTAAAGTTTCTGCTCAACAATTATGAGTTTGGAGATGACTTCCACAGACTTCTGCGGTGAGATACTGCTTTGCCATGTACAGTAAGACTGGGAACTGTAAAGTTGTCAACATAAATCAAAAATGTTTCAGCAGAAAACATAAACACTTGGATTTGAATATTAGTACTTTTTGTCACATGTAAATGTCATGTTTTTAATTCAAGACAAGTTCACTTTATCCCCCAGTTAGGCCTAGGGCTAGACCTAAACTTAATAGAAAGCTTAATAGCAGTAATATATCTTGAAATATGTCTCTGCCATTGATTTGTCTCAAGATGCACACAAGTAATAGGTTTTTCTATGTCATTTGTATAAAAAGCTGCTTAAATACCCTAATTTAACTTGCAGTGCAAATGTCATATTTGGCATGAAAAAAAAATTAGTTTTCTTCAAAATAGCAAAACCCTTTCTAAGTTGTTTGTATAGGTTAGTATTTACAGTGCTAAGCAAAGTCCCAGAGAGATGTCACATTTAAAACGAAGCTTACATTTAGTCATTTAGCAGACGCTATTGTCCAAAGTGACTTACAAATAAGGAGGCATTCAGTGATTTAACAAGAAGAGGCAATACATACACGAATCACTAATTATACAAAGAAACTGTTAGTGCTCTGAGAATTAAGTGCTAGAGTTAGGAGTGTTTTTGATAGAGAGAGAAGTGTTTCTTACGGGTGGTTTGTCAAGCCCACTCACCTGTATGAAGCACACCTTATAAATGCATAAGGGTTTTTTTTTTGAGATATGGAGTGATTGTAAGAAAATGTCTGTTAAAAAAAAACTGGTGCAAGTGTCGGTTAAAGTGCCAGAGAGATGAAAGAGTGTGTTTTCTACAGGTGGTTTGTCAAGCCCACTCACCTGTGTGAGGTGCACTCAGAATTGAGTAATGTGTTGAGCTTTTCAGCTTTTTCCTCAAATGCAAAAATGGAAAATATAATAAATTATTTTTGTTCTTCATATCTCCAACTCTTATCCTTTTAATTAGTATAATTTCTTTTGGGATATGTAGTTTGATTCCTAGAATTTCTACAATGTATGTTATATACTGTAAATTTTCATTCTTTTTTTTATTTTTTTGGTCACAAATAGGGCTGCTCGATTATGGGAAAAATCATAATCACGATTATTTTGGTCATAATTGTAATCAAGATTATTCAAAACGATATACAGTACAATTCAAGTCAAAATTATTCACCCTCCTGTGAATTTTTTTTAATAAATATTTCCCTAATAATGTTTAACAGAGCAAGGAATTTTTCACAGTATTTCCTATAATTTTTTTTTCTTCTGGAGAAAGTCTTATTTGTTTTATTTTGGCTAGAATAAAAGCAGGTTTAAATATTTTGAAACCTATTTTAAGGTCAATATTATTAGCCCCTTTAAGCAATATATTTTTTTGATTGTCTGCAGAAGAAACTACTGTTATACCTTATTGTATACAATTCATATACATATTGGCTAATTAACCTAATTAAGCCTTTGAATTGCACTTTAAGCTGAATGCTTGTGTCTTGAAAAATATCTAGTAAAATATTATGTACTCTCATCATAGCAAAGATAAAAGAAGTCAGTTATTAGAAATGAGTTATTAAATCTATTATGTTTAGAAATGTGTTGAAAAAAAATCTTTCCGTTTAACAGAAATTCAGCAGGGCTAATAATTCTGACTTTAACTGTGTATATACAGTTATTTTCCTCCCTGTAAATAAGAAAAGGAAAATAAATACAATAGAATAAAAAATGAAACAAACTGTGCTTTAAGCATCTTTACTGAAATAAAAAAACTTTAATTATAGCTACAAAAGGCCTTCAGTCAAGAGCAGTGAGGGATTTTGTCCTTTTGTTGTTTGATTAATTACACTCGGTAGCAGGAATATTGCGCTGTCACTTTAAGAGCAGTGCGGTTCAGATTTATAGTGTCTCTTTCACATGTCTTTTGATTCTCAACTCGTTTGTTTATTACATAAATGAGGTTAATATAATTAATCACTAAACTTCGTGTTTTTACACAAATAATAATCATTAGAAGCCGAAATCGAAACTGAATTTCGATTAATTGCACAGCCCTGGTCACATCCATAATGCGTGTTTATTTTCCTTATTTAAAATATAAAACACATTTACAGATATATATTCTTTATTATACTTAATTCTGTGGTTCGTTGTTTTGAAAATATATAAACATATGTGTCAATATACGATTAACAAATACATTTTCTGTGAATTATGTTTCAAATTTTTACTGCAAATATCACATCCATAATGCTGGAATTATGCTTGGGCTTATTTTTGGCTTAAGCTAAACCCTGTTTGTGAAACAGGGCCTAAATGTACATAATCAGTCTTTTTTTAAATGAAGAATTTAGCTGTATCAGTAAAGCATAACAAACTATCAACATTTTCATTTTTCATAAATACTGTTTTTGATCATGCGCTTATGAAAGATTCCTGAAAGATGTGTATTACTGTTTTCGCAAAAAAACTATCAAGCAGCATATCTCTTTTTAACATTGTTAAGAATGTTTCTTAAGCAGCAAATCAACTTTCTGAAGGATAATATCACACTGAAGATTTGAGACTAGGGAAACGTTGCATAAAATTTACTTTTGCATCACAGGAATAAACACTATGTTCATTTATTTTAGAATAGAAAAGCTTAAATTTTAATAGTATATTAAATGCAGTTACAATTAAATTAATATCGTACCTTTAAAGACATTAAAGTCTTGCCAACACAAAACGTTTGAATAATCAAGTAGACATTCACTACATTTTCATGTTTCATAAAGCTTAGATTGTGTAATAATAATAATAATAATAATAATAATAATAATGTTATTATTATATAATAAATATACTATTATATTTTTTTATAATTTTTTTAAAGATATTATTATTATCTTGTAAATATATTTACAAGAGGAACCCATTTAATAATGGTTTTATTAATTAAAATATTTATAAAAAAATAAATAATTTGACTTCTTTGTGTTTTGTAGGGAGGCGGAGGAAAGCAGCAAAGCCAAGGGCCCCGCCAGTATGAGGACTTTCGAACAGTCCCAGAAATCCAAGAAAACTGTGAAGTCTATGATCGAGACCAAGGACGCAGACAAAAGCAAGGAGCAAGGAGGCAAGAAAAATAAAAACGCCAAAAAGGAAGGTGAGAGTCAATGAAATCAGGAAACTGTATGAGAGAGAGTCAAGTTGAAAGTTTATTGGTTTGTTCACATCTTTTCTTTTTCTTCATTATAAGCTGAATCAGGAGGGGATAAAGCTAAAGCTGCCTTACAGGCTCCCACAAAAAAAGCAGTGGAGAATGGTAGCGAGAGTCTGACCCAAGATGAGATTGAGAGGAACCGTGCCAAGTTCATCAGCAAACAACTGGGTGGAGGAAAGCCAGAGAAGCCCAGGTAGGAGACATTGTGCATATATTACAGTTGAAGATCCGTTTTGAATTCACCTGATAGTAATGTGTATTCTTTTGGTCAGTCCAGTCACATGTGGATGATGCACTTTTGACCTCTTCCAGAGATTGTTGAAAATGAATTTTTTGAGTATCGAATTGGAACTCTCAAGTGGTTGAATGTAGGGCTGGACGATATGGCAAAAATTTATATCACGATATATTTTTTTATTTCGGTCGATACGATATAATTCCGATATCGATATGGACAATATTAAAAAGAAAGGAAAAACTCCCAAGAACGCACACAATGGATGTCTGTACCTACAAATGTCTGCAAAGTGAATTTGCAAAGTCGATAATACCTCCAGACTCTTATAACTTTTTTTTTTTTTTTAAATAAAAAACAGTACAAAAAAATTTGTTCACTTTTTATTTGTATTTAGCCTATACAAACAAGAAATGTGAAATAAACTATCAAATAAATAAAGCTCAAAAATTCATAAAAAATATGCAAAATAGTTTTTTAGAAAAATAAGTGTTGTAGTCTAACCAGCAGGACAGCAGTGACGTGTGATCTGAGTTTGATGGCAGTATAATGAGTTAGAGGGAAGTTATTGACAGCTTTTGTAGTATTGATTTTTGCGTTTTGCTCTTTGTAGACGGTCCCTAAGCATCGGTCTCTTTGCCGCCTGCGCTTAGAGATCAATATAATGCGTCCAGCGCGTAGGAAAGCTCATTTTTAGGAAAATAAGGTTGTAGGTGGTTGTATACATTGCGACAGTTGAAAAAATGTGCTATTTATGTAGGAACAATGTTTCGGTCATGAGTTATTGATCCGGAAAAGACGAATCTGCGAAACTGTTGCTAACTTTACTGAACTGAACCACTTCTACACCACTGCATTAGTCTCTCCTTTCTTATCAACTATTTCGTCTGCATTCTTACTTGTGGAAGCTTGTTCATTCGCATCTGTATTCAGAGCACTCATTTTGTAGCAAAAATTTTTGCGGCGCAGCTTAAACCACCTGCTGTGCTGAGCGCTGGCAGCGTGTCTGTGTTTTTCGTCATCACGTAAGTGAGGTCAGATCACGCTCTTTCTGACGGCCGAGCACTGAACGTCATTCAGTGACAAGTGATACATGTATAAGATCTTATATAAATAATAATATATCTATTTATATATATGCAAATTTATATTGAAATATCGGAAATGGGTTCAAAAATCATATCATCGTTATTAAAAAAATTCTATTGCGATATATATTGATATCGAATTATTGTCCAGCCCTAGTTGAATGCATTCAGATAGCCACAAAAGACCACCTGCACTCCCTTTTAGACATATGCCAATATTCAAGAATTTTTTCCACTGTAATAATAAAGGAACTGTGCTGCAGTACCATGGAAGTAGTTGAAAATAGTCCCCAGCTAGGTCCCTTTTAACATGGGGACTATTTTCAGGCACTGAATAATATTATTGAGCTGCTCCAGCAAAGTTTTTTTGAGTATTAGGCTCTGTTTACACTAATACGTTTTTGTTTTAAAATCATAAGTTTTACTATGGTTCCGTCTTCCGTCCACACTACCCCGGAGCTTTCGCGTGCCGAAAACGGAGCATTTTGAAAATGCTGAAGAGGCCGTTTTCATTTTAAAACGCTGCTGCTCTGCGTTAGTGTGGATGGGGGAAAACAGAGACATCTGAAAACAGAGCCGTGGCTGCAGACATTCCCCTGTCTGATTGGAGCTTTTTCTTCAATATTAAGTAGCCTACACAAAGTTCAGTCTTGCATCCTTTCCTTGTAAGTTCAGACTTCGCAAATTTGATAGGGAAAACAAACTCCCAAGCACACATCGGGTGTATCTTCAAAGGGAACAGTGTACTTTCTAACGTCATTCACATCACCCTGGCTACGTTATTTCACTTTTTTAACAATAAAATGAAAACGTGATCTAAGGAACTTCCTATTTCTATTTTGATATTAACTTAACAGACCCCAAAAATGTTAAGGTGTCGTGTAGCTGCATATTTATATGAGCGTCATCTTCACTGTATGCGTATTTATAACAAAACGTAGCCTATAACATTACTGCCTCCTTTCATTTTCAGTGAAAAATACGAAACCCCGTTTTTTTTTTGCTGAATATCAGTTTCAATAATCAACAATGTCCATTATAAAGTATAACGTACAATAAGTTTATGCATTATAGGAAATAAAGGCAAGCAATCAGTCAATTGTGCAGAATCAGTGTAGGTGGTTACATAAATAATATATTACCTTATCTTTATGCTTTGCCAAATCACTTTACCTGAGCACAATAGATCCAAAAGACCAAGGAGATGATGTGTTCACGAACAGTAGAGCAAAACCAAAAACCACCCAGCAGGATGATACAGAGTCCAGACAGCCTATAACAAGCGAGACTTAGCATCACGCTCTCTCTCATTCACAAACAGACACACACATAGACAGCACCAAGCAAGCGACACACAGCATCATGCCCTCTCTCATTCACACACACAGAGACAGCACCAAGCAAGCGCACACAGCATCATGCTCTCTCTCATTCACACACACCGAGACAGCATCAAGCAAGCGACACACTGCATCATGCTCTCTCTCATTCACAAACAGACACACACATAGACAGCACCAAGCAAGCGACACACAGCATCATGCTCTCTCTCTCTCATTCACACACACAGAGACAGCACCAAGCAAGCGCACATAGCATCATGCTCTCTCTCATTCACACACACAGAGACAGCACCAAGCAAGCAACACACAGCATCACGCTCTCTCTCATTCACAAACAGACACACACATAGACAGCACCAAGCAAGCGCACACAGCATCATGCTCTCTCTCATTCACACACACATAGACAGCACCAAGCAAGCAACACACAGCATCATGCTCTCTCTCATTCACAAACAGACACACACATAGACAGCACCAAGCAAGCGCACACAGCATCATGCTCTCTCTCATTCACACACACAGAGACAGCACCAAGCAAGCGACACATAGCATCATGCTCTCTCTCATTCACACACACACACACACACACACACACACACACACACACACACACACACACACAGCACCAAGCAAGTGACACACAGCATCAAGCTCTCTCTCTCATTCACACACACACACAGCACCCAGGCAGATGCGTGCGTGCTCGCTCGCTCGGGAGCGATATTGTTAGACCGCCCGCTTTCGTTCAAATTACACCAGAGTTACAGACCGCTCCCGTGCTGGGAGAAATCTGGTTGGGTCCCGCGGCTTCCGCGGTATAGCGGAATGCAGACCTCTAGTCTGGAGCTCAGATGTGCGCATATGCTGCAGGGCATGCCAGAGTGTGTGTGTGTGGTCACGTGATGTGCGTATTCAGCGGTGTAGTAGGGATGGAAATTTGTTTAAAAACACTAGGTGAAACGTCAGTGTGGACGTGGATCATTTTCATTCTAAAACGCCGTTTTAAAACTAAAACGTATTCGTGTAAACGGGGCCTTACACCAGAATGAAAGTATAGTTCCTAGAAATGTTAGCCTTGAGATTAGCAACTCTTCATTTTCTGTCAGTCATAGTACATGATGTAACTACAGAAGAGTCAAGCTTTAAATAGTAAAATTATCAAAACTCTCTGGTCATATTTAAGAGAGATGCTAATGGTCTAATCCGAATCAATGATCTACGCTAAGCTGAAAGTGCTCCCGCCGGACCAGGAGATCAGCTGAGAGTTGTAAAATTAACCCTTTTAAAAAAAAAAAAAGTGGACTGCTCTTAAGTCTTATGTTTATAGTTAATTTATTATTATGTTTTTTTTTTATTAATATTACACAGTAAGTCCCCTAAACCCCAGGGGAAGCCAAAGGGGAAGGTGAACCGTGTGTGGGATATGGGCGGGAGGAGTTCTGGAGATCTGGACTACAGTGGAACCAACGGCAACAACTCCAATGAGGCAAAGACTGAAGACAATGATGCAACAGCTGAACCGGTGAACAGTCTATCCTTATTCCCTATATAAAGTCTTAGCACCATGTGTTACTAAATTACATTTAAATGTCGAAGATTTACATTATGCATGCATGCATCATGTCATTTTTGTTTTTATTTGACCTCATCCACTGCACAAAATACAACAGTAAAGTAATATAACGTTTGGTACTAGGGCTGCACAATATATATTGTTTCAGCATCAATATAAATTCAGCAATAGTCTCATCACAGGATCTGCAATGTTGAGTTGGGATTGTAATCAAACTGAAAACACAGTTCACAACACAGGCATAGTTTAACCCTAATAGAGCGAAAGACCTGTGACTAAGCTTCCAAGTGAATTTAAATCATTTGGGCATAATAAAATATACGATTTGTAGTTTAACAAAGATACATTTTATTGAATATTTTATACAATGATGTCTACAGTAGTCAACATTTGAAGTGGATCAAAAAAGTGTTACAAAAGACAAGAATGGGTTGTGTTGGATAGTTTTAGAACAACTTTGATACAAGGATTTTAATTTAAATGTTGACTACTCTATACAGTGTTATTTTACATTTGATTTAAGTTCTACACCTCAATACTGTTCAGAAAACTGTAAAGAACTGTTTATTTTGTTAGTATTGTTGCTCTATTGCAGCGTTTCCCAACCCTGTTCCTGAAGGCACACCAACAGTAAACATTTCCAACCTCTTTCTAATCAAACACACCTGAATCAACTCATCAGAACATTGGAAAAGACTCCAAAACCTTAAGTAATGGGTCAGATCATGGAGACATCCAAAGTATGTACTGTTGGTGTGCCTCTAGGAACAGTGTTGGGAAACACTGCTCTATTGTATTAATTTCTGCCTGTAATTTGTTTATATTTTATGCAGATGCACTGATCAATAGTTATTTAAATCGTCTTGTAAATATTGCCCATTTTAGCAAATCTGGTGCTTAAATTCACAGCTTTTTTTCTTTTCTTCCCCAAACACACATACGTTCCTAAAGTTTCAAGATTAAGACTATATATTTGCGGATGAAATTAAGTAACTGTGTTCCTCTTCCAGGCCATCCAGGTCGAGTCAATGAAAGGTGACCTGCGAGGTGTGGATTACGAGTCCTCGGATGATGAGGATGAAGATGTGGAGGAGGAGGAGGAGGAGAAGAAGGTGGTGGTCACAAACACTAAGAAGACAGGGTAACACGTCAACACTACTATAAAACATGAATTTCTTCATCTGAACTGGTTTCTTTGAACCCTTCGATGTGGAGATTCCTCATTCCGATGTGTTTTCTCTGCAGAGCTAAAAGGAGTGGTTTTGGGGGGATGTTTGGGATGCTGAAAGGCCTGGTGGGGTCGAAGAATCTGACTCAAGAGGACATGGAGCCAGTTCTGGACAAGATGAAGGACCATCTCATTGGTATGACATCACTCATCCTTCATAGCAAATCATTTAATACACTTTTGTCTACATTTTTTTTATTTATTAAGTTATTTCAGGGATCTTAAAGTAAAAATAAGGTGGAAGTCTAAAATCACCGTCCTAAAAACTGTGTATACTAATACACTGGTATACTAATACTTCCTAATATTGCAAACTATTACTGCTTATTGGCTTATAGTGGTGCATCTGCTGGGAATCTTACACATTCAGAGAAAATAGCTGACCTCCATGTTGTAAAATGAAGTGTATACATGTTTTATTTGGGGAGATCAGGGTGTGCTGCAATTAAAATAAAAAATGCAAAAATGATATATGAAATGTATGAAAATGTAAAAACCCTAATTAAAACAATACACAGTGCTTCCCACAGGTTTAAAATATACTTGCGGTGGTAGCCAGACTAAAACACCCCTTTTACCGAAGGCACATGGTTAACTGCATGCGACAAAAAAGTGATTTTAAACAATATTTTTATTTATTATACACTGTTTCTTTTCAATGGGTTGAAGTTTTTTTTTTTAATATAAATGCTGTTGAAACAAAAATAAATCCACTATCTGTTTTTACTTTTATTCTATTCAGGGGCCATGTGCACCCACTGACAGGTAAAATCTGCTGCCGACATTTTGTACAGTATTGTCAAAGCATTTATATATGTATAAAATATATCAACATTATCAAATTAAAGAAATGTATACAGCAAATGAGAAATGAATGACATAAAGCAGGGCTATTCAATTAGTTTGTCAGGGGGGCCAGTTCATGAAAAGCATCCCAAACGAAGGGCCGGAGAGATATGACTTGCAATATAAATGATGACATAACTGCATTTAAGAGCCAATGATGTATTTTTGCTCCTTTAGACACCCACGTTGTATTTGTCTATTAAAATGTTAATATATTGTATTTTGAAACAATATAATATCACTGCATTGTACAATAGAGTTTTTTTTAACAAACATTCAAATGTATTTCACAGCACAACAAAATCAGTGTATTGCTGAAGTAGGCTTCTTCTATATTCAGATACGTTCATATGTTATGTTTTGAACTGCATAACAATTATGGATGCAACAATTATAGATTTTGGTTGTACGATTATATAGTGTGAAGAATAATCAGTGTTTCACAGTTATCACGTCTAATGTAAATTTAAGCTTTATATTAGCTAGATTTAGATCTGGACATCATTAACTAATATTAAAAAAACCTTTAAAAGGCATTTTCATTAGTAATAGTTTTTATGCTGTAGGTTTTTCTGTGCTTATAGGGCTACACAACTTAATTATGTGTGTGTTTATAGAGAGGAACGGGAGAAAATAATATAATAATAATTGTTATGAAGGTCGGCGCCAATATTTAGATTAACTGTTGTTATCATCTGCGTTCATGCATACATAATCATTTTAATAATAGTTCGTCTAACATGTCTTTTGTTTACATTGCACTGAAAGCTAAGCACAACTCTCACCGTTACAGCATGAGATGTTTTCTACTGCGTGCGTCCAGACAGCCGTGAGCGTGTTGCTCCGCTTGCGCCCGCACTTGCATATATTCTTACGACATAACAAAACTTGCGCGCGGGAAAGACGTGATATGGGAACGGCCCGTGGCTATAGTTATTACAGTGTGCGTGCGTATTAGCTTCGGTCCACAAGCTCGGAACTTTAAATTAGCGCACAGTTGGCAACTTGGCGTAACTTTGTTCAGCAGTTTCGTTTTGTGCGGCAGAACAGAAATGCAGAAATGCGGCTTAGAGAAGCCTTTACGATTAATTAACCGTGACTAATTAAAGCGCAGTTAATAGTGAAATCGATTAATCATTGCATCCCTAATAACGATATCAGTGGATAGTACAAAACACCATTTCTACAAACATATTCAAATGTATTCGGCTGCTCTCGCCACTGTCAGGTGACTCACGCTCTGCGCAGCTCATGCTGTATTGAACAGACGCACGTCACTTCATAACTATAGCGGCCGTTTTTTGACTGAACTAAATTTATTCTTGATGTCTTGGTCACAATATTTGGAGGGCCAGAACAAATTGCCCCGGGGGCCGAGTTTGGCCCCTGGGCCGCCAATTGAATAGCCCTGACATAAAGGAATAAAAATCTCTAAAAAGTATAATAATTACAAGAATAAAAAGGGACTTTGTTTAATAAGGCAAATGGATTAATTATCCATTTATCCTTATTTCTTTTTTTGAAAAAAAAAAAACATTTATAACATTGATATGACATCCAATACATTACAAACATGTAAAAGTTCTTCAAAATTTTTACATTTGTTCATCAATTTAGAAAATAAATAAATAATTCGACAACCAGTAACAAAAGTATAAAAATACTAAAAATAATAGTACAGAGCATAACAGGATAGATACATTCATATTTTAAGTGAGGAAATGTAAATCTCCCATATATCTACTTTCTTGTAATCACCATTCATTTTGGCCAACATTTTCTCATATAATACATTCCCAATCATGGATTCCATCATAATTTAAGTGTAGGGCATTGAATATCTATCCAAAACCTCAGTATTAAACGTGCTGCTGTGGTAATTCCCATAGTTATAAGGGTGAACTCATCATTTGTAATATGTGGAACCACAGTTTTGTCACCTAAAAGGCATATCCTGGGTGAGAGAGGGATATTAAATCCCAGACAGATTCCCAAAAGAGTTGAATCTTTGTACTTTGCCATAATGCATGAAAGTATGTACCAATCTCCTGTTTACATTTCCAGCATTTATTATTGTCTGAGCATCCCATTCTAAAGTCACACTGGAGTGTAATAATACATATGAAGTATCTTATACTGTATAAATTTACCTCTTGCTTCTTTTATATATTTTCCACTATGAGAAAGAATTCTATCCCAGGTTTCTTTATCTATATCACTACTAATATCTATCATCTTAAATGTTCAGTTTTTATCATTAATCTTTGACCTAAATTATTATCCATTTCTAATGGTGTACAAACATTTTACAGCCAGTTTAGATGTAATTTCGTCCTCTCTGAGTAAATAGAAACGTTTATCTGAGTCGTTTAGATCAAAGAATTAATTATATAATGTTTCTCTCTGTCTTGCGGCTGTGCATGCGCTGTCAGCTGCGAAGCCAAGTGAAAGTAAAGTAGGCTTAAAATAAAAAGGACGACAGCTTTAGAAAGCGAAACCAAAAGCCGAATCCCAGACATTTTAGGAGATTTAGAAACCCCGGATGGATGCATTTTTAAGTCCCAAAAAGGCTGTGGGTCTCTGCAGAGCACGTGGGATTGTCTGTGAGGGTGTTGACAGTTCTCGCACACACAACAAGAAGTAGGAAACGTGTAGGGCGAGAGAAGATTTTCCTCTAGTTAATCGATCGCGGGTGTTTGGCTATTGGGCGGATACAAAAAAGGTGTAAAAGGATGTTAATAATAATTTAAAAAATAAATGTCACCAAATATACTTGGGCTTATATACTTGTATATAATATTATATATATATACACACATACATACACACAGTTGAAGTCAGAATTATTAGCCCCCCTGTTTATTTTTTTTCCAATTTCTGTTTAACAGAGAGAAGATTTTTTTTTAGCACATTTCTAAACATGATAGTTTTAATAACTCATTTCTAATAACTGATTTCTTTTATCTTTGTCATGATGACAGTAAATAATATTTGACTATATTTTTCAAGACACTTCTATACAGCTTAAAGTGACATTTAAAGGCTTAACTGGGTTATTAGCCATGTTAGGGCAATTAGTATGGCCAGACGGAATCTGCGGACATTTTTTGCTATTTCTGCAGTAAATTTTGGTAAAAATCTGCGGATTTCTGCGGAATTATTTTAGGAGTATCATAACTAAAACCTTAATATATGAAATAAAAAATAATATCTTTGTAACTTTTATTTAATGTTTACAATGCAAATCCAATTAGATCCACTTTATTTGGTAAACAAAGCAAGTCTCTCATGTAATATATCTACTAAAAGACAGAAAATATTACTGTACAAACTGCATTGTACATAAATCAGATAACCATTTTCATATTAGTCAATACCATTACTGTAATTAATTAAACTGAATATATAGATTTACACACATTTACTCAAGGAAATAAACACAAATAATGATGGGCTAAAAATCTGCGGAGTTCTGCGTGCGCAGATTCCGTGTGGTCCTAGTAATTAGGCAAGTTATTGTACAATGATGGTATAGCTTAAATAGCTTAAAGGGGCTAATAATTTTGACCATAAAATGTTTAAAAAAAAATGTAAAACTGCTTTTATTCCAGCCGAAATAAAACAAATAAGACTTTCTCCAGAAGAAAAAATATTATCAGACATACTGTGAAAATTTCCTTGCTGTGTTAAACATCATTTGGGAAATATTTAAAAAAGAAAAAAAAAAATTCAAAGTGAGGCTAATAATTCTGACTTCAACTGTATATGTATATAAATAAGTAAACTGCTGGATAGTATATGAAAATAGACAAAAAAAAAAAAAAAAGCATTTCATCAAATTAAAATATGGTTGAAATAAATATTATCATCGAGGAATTAAATAAATCTAAACGGCTCAAGCCATAATGTTTGATTCAATTAACTAACTATTTTGGGTCTGTTCCTTTAAAAATATTGAAAAGTTTATAGGAAATTCATTAGTAAGCGGGGTTCAATCTAAATGAGAAAATATATACAAGTCAAAATGATTAGCCCTCCTGTGAAATTCTTTCAAAATGATGTTTAACAGAGCAAGGAATTTTTCATGGTATTTCCTATATTTTTTCTTCTGAAAAAATATCAATATTAGCAATTTATTTTATCATGATTTTGTGAAACTTTAAACATAGCATCATCTTAACCCACTATATGTTGTTTGTTCATTTTAATAAATGTATAATTACTCTGTAAAAAGTGTGACCCTGCATGCATTACAACTGGATCAAGCTAGTTTATTTTGTTCTCCTCAGCAAAGAATGTAGCAGCCGAAATCGCCTCTCAGCTCTGTGATTCTGTGGCCAAGAAACTGGAGGGCAAAGTCATGGGCACGTTCACCAGTGAGTCCAGCACACACCTGCTGATTAGCCTATCCAAACAACAGCCTTCCCACAGACATCTGCATGTTCCCACACCGATACGGATAAGGTTTTGCTCTCGTTAATCTCGTTCTGGCTTTTCTTCCTCCAGCGGTGGCCTCTACGGTAAAGCAGGCTCTGCAGGACTCACTGGTGCAGATCTTGCAGCCCAAACGGCGCGTGGACATCTTGAGAGATGTGCTGGAGGCTCGTTCTCAGCGCAAACCTTTTGTCATCACCTTCTGTGGGGTGAACGGTGTCGGAAAGTCCACCAATCTTGCCAAGGTGAATTATTTGGTTAATTTTAGCAGTGTTTACAAAGAGGGATTAAAGTAGAAACCCTTTATGATCAGCAACACCGGTGGCCATTGAGTGAATTGCAGGAAGCGAGCCAGCATAAATTATTAATTTGAAAGAAACTGAAAGCCTCAATATCACTTCCTGATTAAATGGCGCCAAATATCAACAGTAAAAACTGAATTTGCTGCAGTAGGAGAAACTGCGTGAATCTTTTCTTCATTTAATAAATGACTTGCTCCTCAGAAGGCAATCCTGATACGCAGTGAACACGCGGTGGCGTTTGAAGGTGTCAGACGCGGAGCACAGACGCTCTTGATTCTGGAGGTCATTAATAATATAATAACACTAATACTTAAACTCTAAGGCATTTTAGAATGACAAAAACAACATTTCAGATGGATAATAATGTGTTCAGCCTGCTGGTTTGTCCATTTACACACATTTTTATCATCACATGATCTCTTATAACAAAATCACATCACCTTTTTTAATGCGCACACTGGAATTTGTGCTGTAAAAGTGTTTCCATCGTAGTTTATGCGCATGTTTTCTTATCGAATAAAAAGTTTATCCTCAGTTATGCTCATATGTTTTTTATGCGCATTTTCTAAATGTATGCGCATCATGGCGTTTCCATCAACCGGTTTTTTTATGCGCATAAGCAAAATGTGCATGAAAATAGGTGGATGGAAACATAGCTATGGACACTGAGGTCATTTAAAATGTTGCTGTTCTCAAGAGGTTTTCTAATAAAGAAGATACTTTGAAAAATGTTTGAATCTAGCAGCCATTTACATCCATAGTAAGAAAACAAATTCAACAGAACTAAGAAATTAATGAAGGTTTAGAACAAATGTAATGTAGAATTTTCAGTTTTGGTTAAATAGTCTCTTTAAAATGAAAAGTTGTGTTTGTTAATGTTGATATTGACCTGAACAGAGATTAAGCAATGATTTAGAATTATGTTTCTTAATGTAGTTAAAGGGAAAGTTCACACAAAAATGTAAATTACTGCATAATTTACTCGAGCTATCCTCAGCGTGTATGACGGTTTGTTATTTTTCTGTCAGACACAGTCGTAGTCGTTAAATTTTTTCCTGGCTCTGCCATGCTGTATAACGGTTGGATAGTGACTTTTATTTTGAAGCTTCTCAAAGCACTTAAATCTGTTCTCAAAGTAACCCATATGCCACCAGGAGGTCAAGACATGTTTTATGAAGTAGCAGCACTTTATTAAGCATTAAAACAAATGTATATTGATTAAAAAAGATTAATAAAAAGAAATTGAGCATCTGCATATTAAATAGGATTAATTATTTTTGTGTATTTATTTATTTATATACAGTTGAACCTGAAATACTCTCTGGCAAATTTGGACTTAATTACTTGTATTCAACCAGCGTTACTGAAAATGACATGGGCTTCTCCCAAACAAATCTCAGCATTTATTTACATTTGAACAAAAGCTTTAAGTCAAAATTTGCAAGAGTTATGAATAATTTCGGGCTTGACTGTATTTATTTTTGTACAGATCTCTTATTGGCTGATTGAGAACGGCTTCACTGTGCTGATCGCGGCCTGTGACACGTTCCGCGCCGGAGCGGTGGAGCAGCTGAGGACTCACCAGCGCCGGCTGAACTCTCTACATCCACCTGAGAAACACGGAGGTCAGCCGGCCGTTCAGCTCTTTGAGAAGGGCTACGGTAAAGATGCTGCAGGGATCGCCATGGAGGCCATTGCCTTTGGTAAAATACATGTGATATTTCACCTTTTTCATGTTCTGAACCTGCTTAAGTTTCTTTTCTGTTGAACACAAAAGAAGATATTTTAAAGAATGTTGGAAACCATTGCGTTTCATTGTTTGCTTTTTTTCAAGGGATCGTTCACCCAAAAATGAAAATTACCTCATTATTTACTCTCCCTCGCGTGGTTTTAAACTTGTTTAGGTTTCACAAAAGAAGATATTTTGAAGAATGTTTCTTGTTTGATCGAACTTTTCCTAGGCTGTTTATCTGATTTTCACCTAAATTGAATCACGTGATCTACAGACCATGCTGACCAAAAGTTACGGAACTCAAGTTAATTCGATGTACCATTTTTATTCAACTTGCGAACAAATCTAACGTAGAGCTTGCGAAAATGTACTTGAAGCAATATCTCTGTAACGCATTGACGTATTCACACCAAACTTGGTGCATGTTATGTCAACCATGGTCTGAGGTTATCTGCAGTGTTTCGCCGCACTGCCCCCTAGTGGTTCGGAGATACAAAAAAATGGCTTTTTTTGCTTCTTAACCGTAAATTCATAAACTTGGTCTCTTTACATCCGGCGGAGCATGCTGAGACTGACGATGTCTGATTTTCCCAGGTCAACCATTTTGTCCGTCGGCTATTACATACTTTAAATGTATTCAAAAACTCATTGTTTCACTTTGTCTGATTCTTCTCACTAACCTTGTTGCTTTTGGCCTCTGGACTGCTTTGCTCATTCTGGCTGTGAAGTGCTCTGCCCCTTAATGGCTGCTTGCAGCTATATTTTATAGTTTTTGTCTTGTTTCTAGTCCAAAAATATCTAAAATTTACAAATTAAAAAGCATTTTCTAATTGGGGAAAAAACAGAAAGCCCTATTAAACAATGGCTGCAAGAATTGTCTCATTGTTTGGCATTAGAATTTCCCTTTGAGGAGAGTCCCTTTGCAGGATTTCTGAAGGAAGCGGATGCGAATCTTGTAATCACCTTGTAACTTGTATCACCTGCTGCTAATATATCATCGTTTTGGTACCTTTATATTGTATGTCTATCTAAATGCATTTATTTATTTATATACTTGCAATTGTAATCTTTTTGTAAATAATTTAGTATGTTTTGTTTTCTTTTAGTACATGTTAAAACTTCCTAAAAATAATAAAGACAATGATTTAAAAAAACAAAACAATTCTAGACTCGCAAAACATATCATTTCAGAAATATTAGTCAAAATCAAGTGAGTTTTTCACTAAAACAAGCAAAATAATGTACAGATTACTGTAAACTTTCACTTCAAATGAAATTTAAACTTTCGAAGTGTTCATTTGCTAACATCTTTCTGTGTCTGCAGCCCGTAACCAGGGTTTTGACGTGGTGTTGATCGACACCGCAGGCCGTATGCAGGATAACGCTCCGCTAATGACTGCTCTGGCCAAGCTGATTGCCGTCAACACCCCGGACCTAGTGCTGTTTGTTGGAGAAGCTCTGGTGGGCAATGAGGCTGTGGATCAGCTGGTAGGTGCATATTCAGAAATGGCCTCTAGAAGGCGCTGTTTTATAGTGCAAATCGTTTGAAAAGCCCAGCTTGTTTTTTGCTACTTTAAAGGGATAGTTCACCCAGAAATGAAAATTACCCTTGTGTGGTTTGAGTTTCTTTCTTTTGGTGAACACAAAATAAGATATTTTGAAGAATGCTGGTTGCTGTTGGCTTTTATAGTAGAAAAAAATACTATGGAAGTCAATAGCAACCAGCATTTTTTTAAACATCCCTTATGTGTTTAACCGAAGTTTTGAGCAAGTGAAGGGAGAGAAAATGATGACCATTTAATTATCACTAAATTATCACTAAATTGGTTTTCAAAAGTAATTTTTACATTAAAATATATTTGCTTCAGCTTTTATTTCTCATGATTTGTTTATTGTACTTGTTTTATTTATTTTTATTATTTAAACTATATTATTTATGTTTTTATTTTCATTAATGCATAGCCTAGATATTGTTTAAATTCTTTTATTTTTAAATAGAAAATAATAATTGTAATCGACTAAAGTTTTGATAAAATATGGAAAATTTCTTTTATTCTATTACAAAATATTTAATATTATTAATAACAATAATAATAAATGCAGTGCTTTTGATATTCTGCTCATCAAAGAATCATGAGAAATAGAAATTACACAAAAACCATTTTAATTTTGAAAGATTTTGTAACTCATGAAAAATATTGATTATTGAGGAATTCTTGTTTTGGTAAAAAATTTTATTGATCGTTTTTTTATTGATCGTTTTTAAGTTTTAGTAATGACGTCATTTTTTTGTGTGTGTTTGTGTCAACTTGATTTTTATTTCTGTGCATACATTAAGGCCCAATTCTAATTTTGTACCCCTACCTCTACCGCTTCCCCTGGCCCTTGAAACAGAGTGTGAAGGGGAAGGGCTTCAAAATTTACCCCTAAGAATTGGGGCAGCACTACAGCACCTGCTCACGTCATCATATGTCATCACGATCTCTTGCTTCATATGAGATCGACGATTGCAACTGCTGTAGTTATTCCAGTTGTGTTATTTTTTGGTATTTAACTTCAGGAAATCACTGAAGGCATATATTATGTTATCATAACGATCTAATGTGGCAATAAGATCATAACTATACTGTGCATTTAACACAGTGGCCAAATTCATCAAGTAAACACACCAAAAACAACATTACCATTATAGCAGACAGTGTAAAACGCTCATTCACAGCCACTAGACATTACTGACAGGGTATTCGAGAGTCATCGAGTGTCAGAATGTTGTGGGACTGCTATACAGGAGTTATTATTAGGGATTATAGATAGCCAAATTGAGCGGTTTTTATTTTAGTTTTTTTTAAGCGTGACGGTAAAACACAAAGCTGTTATAAATGTATTAAAACATGTGCTTGTTTTTTTGTACAAATTCATAATAATGACAAAACAATACTCATTTGTGGATCTCCTGACTTCCGCGTGCAGCTATGCTGCCGTTGTGGCAATTTTCATACCTCTTGGTTTCGAGTGTGGTCCTGAAAAATCTCAGTTTCAGGGGCTATCTAGTCCTTCCCCTTAGCCCTACGCCTTCAAGCTAGAGAATTGGTAGACCCCTACCCCTTCAGGTGAACGTTTAAAACAAGGGGTAGAGGGGAAGGGCTAAGGGTTAGAATTGGATTGGGCCTAACTATAATAACTAATATAATTTCAAATATGATGATTTGTCCATTTTTAGCCCTGTGATAACTCATGGCAATTTGTTAGTATAAAAATAATACTGAAACCTAATAGTGAACTAAATTAAGCTTAAGGAAACATTGACGCTGCATAACACCATTCCTGACTTCCATCTTTCCATTTTGTTTTGTTAACATCAATATTGAGACAGTAATACATGCGTGTTTTCTGTGTTCTAGGTTAAATTTAATCGAGCTCTGGCTGATCATTCCAAGTCTGACAAGCCTAGACTTATTGACGGCATCGTCCTCACCAAGTTTGACACCATTGATGATAAGGTAAGACTCAATTCAGAATTTTTTGTTACATTTCTAGCGCTGAAGACCTGTCAAAGTTCTGTTTGTCTCAAGCTAAAGACATCGAACATTTTTCGTTCTTATTTAGTGAACTTAACCCTTGTGTACTGTTCAAATTTCGTTATGTTTGTGGCTGTTTTTGCCCTATTGATGCCCATTATAATGACATTTTTTGATTGCAAAGTGTTGACACTAGGGTTGGGCGATGTTGACCCATTTGGCATTGTGTAATGTCTAATGTGAAACATTGCGATGGACGATGGCATCGTTGTCGTAGGCGGGGGTGGTTGTTGTTAAATATCATTTAATTCATAACAAATTAATTAATTGTAGCCTACCGTTTCACAACCTGACCCACATGGTCTTTGCTTACCCATAACCAAACCATAAATAAATAAAGTTACACACAAATGACCACCTGTCACTCACTTTTTTTCTGTGTCCTTATAATGGCTTTTTCCCACAGCTGGTGGAGGAGACCAGAGTTCTTTTGGAGTTCACTGTAATTTGTATTGTGATTAATGATAACTTCCTTATTTTATTATTATTATGAGGAAATAATAACAAGTAAAGATGCTAGGGCTCGACCGTTTTGGTCGCATATGCGCCCGAAATTTTATGCGACCTAAAAGTATATTTGGAAGCATTTGTGCTAGTGCATAAATTGTTGCCGTTTGACCTGTTTTCACTGCAAAATCCTCACCCCATCCGCGGATTTAGGAGACATTTATGCAGGATGCATCTTTGCACCTAAAGACGCCAAACGCAGCGCTCAGGAACAGATTAAAACAGTTGTTATGTGAACTTGCTGAAGTAAAAAAAGCCTGCAAAACTTGCCCCGCCTTTGTGCTCTTGTTATTGGCTCATTGCTCTAGAACTGAATGCGAATGGATTGGTTAATATCAGCTGTCAATCACTCAGTCAATGCCTTCTGCCTTCACATGACAGCGAGCAACAGCCGCGGAAATGTGAAGCGCTGAAGAAGAGAGAATGAAAATAACACTGACAGATTTAATTTTAGAAACCATCTGAAGTTACTAATAATGGCACATCTTATTAGTGATCATGTGCTGAATGTTAATCCACCATTTACACTTTTCCAAGAGTGGATAAAAGACTTCCAGTGGCTTCAAGTCCGCTATGAAAATAACTAAAG
This sequence comes from Danio kyathit, assembly GCA_903798195.1. Lineage (NCBI taxonomy): Eukaryota > Metazoa > Chordata > Actinopteri > Cypriniformes > Danionidae > Danio > Danio kyathit. The sequence goes on along the minus strand of LR812536.1, from coordinate 59,505,444 downwards.
CCATTCACTGTAAAGTCTGTGGGACGGGGTTTGCAGGTAACAGCGTTTGCTACTGAATCTACACATTTTAAGCGCGAGAGGTACTGTATAATCCTTCATTTAATCCTCACGATGCTGTCAGCCGTGAAAGCGGCAGCTATATAAAATTTAACACAGCTCATGAAAAGACCATTATTGCTATTAAGATGACATGCAAATAATAAGTTATATATCAATATACATTTGGGGCGGGGCGATGGATCACGATGCCAGCTCATCATCGTGAAGTTTATCGGCCATCGGCGATGGACAATGGCATCGTCTATCGGCCCAACCTTAGTTGACACTACATATAGTCATTCATTCTTGATTGTTGGTGGTTTTCCCTGTTGCGAAGAGGTACTATTTGTCTTTTTTTTTTTTTTTACTGTTGATCATTATTTGGCACCTTTAACCCTTTAGATCAGTGCACAACGATCTCTCTCTCATACACGAGCATAAAAATGACAAATTTGACGTATTCCCAACAGAGAAATCCACCAACAATCATGACATGGCTTTGCATTTAAAAAATGCCATTATAATAGAAGTCAATGGGGTGAAAACAGCCCCGAACACAACAAAAGGGTAGTCAATTTGACCACAGTATATTATTGAGTTTTTCAAAGCATTTTCCCAAAATATGTGCCAAAACAAGATTTGTGACCAAAAATCACTCCATTTGCTGAATTTCAGAAAAAGTCGTGGGCAAATTAAGACTCAAAATCAACAGCACACAAGGGTTTGGGTGAAGTGTCCCATGTCATTCTTCTGAAATTAATCTTTAGGGCAGATTCCCACGCTTCTTGAAAGTACTTGAATTTCAGACATACAAATTCACGGCCTGGAAAGTACTTATAAACAAACGTAGTTCATTGAAAGTGCTTGAATTTAAAGTTTGTGGTGTTGTTTCACAATTGTACGTTGCTGCTTTCAAAAACTGAACAAAAAAACAAAGAAATTCTTAATCTAAAAATCTTCCATTTGATATTACCAATATTGAATTCAACTAATGCCAAGTTCAGTCTCCATGATTTTAGCCCCGATTTTGATTCACCGAATCAAAAATTGCTGACAAATGCCTGAAATCACAGGCAAATCGGTGCTCGTTCACATGAGTAAGGGCTTACTCACACTAAGCTATCCGAACCGTGCCCAGGCCCGTTTCCCGGATCGTTTGAGAAGTGTGAGTGCTCTGAATCGGCTCAGGCACGGTAAACTTGGGTGGCCCTGGCCCGGTTGGAAGAGGTGGGCCAGAGCGCGATTCACTTGGGCTCAGGCGCGGTAAGCTTACAGTGTGAGTGCAAGCGTGCTTGAGCCCGAAACTGAAAGCGAGACGTGACTTTTAAGGGACTGTTTGATATGGATTAATTAATCATTCTTACTGTTCAATGAACGCAAACTGTCGTAGATTATTAAAGACGCAAACCCCTCACTGCACGTCAGCTGCGCCTTCAGAAAACTTCCTAATTTCTGCAGCACGAGGACTTTATGATTGTTTATGAGCGTCTAAAGTGGCTGATCTGTTCGGCGAAATATTTGACTGCGTGTCACCGCATATCAAACGAGTAAAGCCGCGGTCACACTGGACTTTACTCCCTATAGACTTCCATTCATACGCACGCGAATGCATCAGACCGGAAATGCAGGGTCATGCGTCGAGTTTCTGCAGGTTGCTGCAGTGCAAAGTTCAAGCTTGGTGAACTGACCTGCGAAATCGCATCACTTGACTGCGTGAGACCAATCCAGGATCAAAACATGACCTCTCTGGACAGAAATTTTAATCATGGAGCAATCTCTCGCTTTTTTTAACGTCTAATCATCTTGTTTTATCCCGCCTCTTTTCGTAGCGCCGTACGACAGAATTTCGCAAGCTCAAACTCTAGTGTGACTTCGGCTTTAAACGATATAACTAAAGAAATCTCCACTGTGCTGAGCGAGAGCGCTTGCTGAGCAGCGCGTCATTGATGACGTACACGCGCCCAGGCCCGAATGTAATGTGAGTGCGGGCCGTCGGGGGAGACGGGAGGGGGGACAAGCGTGCTTTGGCCCGGTTCAAGGCAACTGTACATAGTGTGAGTACGGCCTAACAATCACACAGTGTGAACCATCAAAGACGCCATCTGAGAGAATCGCCGATGAGTCAACGACACCGGTCAGATATTTGGCATGTTAAATACCTGAAGCTCTCAGCGATTCAAATCATCTCATGTGAAATGTGATTAATTGTATTAAAGTTCTTTGAACATGACTTTAAAAAAGTCAACATTTATGAGAACGACACATTCAAAACATCATCATTAATTATTAATTAAGTGTAAGTGAAATGTTTAGTACAGGAGGGGCTTTCATGTCACTACATATGCTAGAGGTGTGAATTACAAAGGTGCTCAGTTTAAAAATGATTAGTGATTTAAAAAGTGCTTGAAAAGGAGTGGGAACCATGTAAGAGAAACTTGCCGCTGTTCCCTATAGGTGGGAGCTGCTATCTCTATGACGTACATCACGGGTCAGCCCATCGTGTTTGTGGGCACCGGGCAGACGTACAGTGACCTGCGCAGCCTGAACGCCCGGGCCGTGGTGAGCGCACTGATGAAGGCCTGAGATCATCCGCTTCTGCTGGCTCTCCACAGTGACCCTCTCAGCCTACGTGTTGAAGTAATAGTTGTTTTATTGCTTTCCCACAGGTTTAACTGAAATTCAGTTCATATTTTGGACTTTTGTGTTTTTGTTCCAGGAAAAAAGTGTTTAATTCAGTTTAATGAGTGGAAGGAATATCATTTGACTCGATTTCACCTCAGCAAACCATTTTTGATTGACATGCAGCCCAGCCAATCAGAAAACAGCGGTTATATATGCCACTTTTTACATTTAAGATGCTGATAAGTATTTTTGCACTTAGTTTTGTTCGATACAAACAAGTGTTCTTATACTTTCTGCCTCCCAAAACAGAAATAAAGATGGACTGAGGTGTTTTCAGATGTTTCAGATATACAGTAATATATTCTAAATGTATGTTTTGTCTATTTTTATTTGATTAAGTAAGTAGGTACATTCAAGATGACCAGAAATCCAAACCGTTTCATGAATTCACTACCATAGTGCCTCGGCTCATTGCATTACAGTTGTTCCTGAATCGATTCCTTACATAAACGCTGCCTTTTCTCATTCTTTTTTTTTTTTTTTTACTCAGGCTTTTCATATCGCTGGATATGAAAGGTATTAAAAGGTATTGAAAGATCTGGCGCGTGAGGTTTTCGAAGGCGCCTCAGTAAAGACTTTAAAAATGCTGCGTTAAACCAAACTATCCCTACAATGTTACATATGTTTTAATTCATCAGTGACTGTACTGCCATTCCCCCTTTATCGTTTTATTTTAGAACAAAGTCAGGTCTTAAGTTTCTTGCACCTCTTATTAATTTGTGCTAGCACAAAGGCAAGACTGGAGAGCTTCATAGAGAAGATTTGTCGTACTTTAAGAATGTGTAATATTTCTTAAATAAAGCTGCTATAATAGCCTGTATTAATGACTCGGCTTGTTTGTTATTAGTGGTATGAAGTAATTTTCTTTCTGTACTGCTATGATCTTTTTCCACTAATATAAATGAGCAATATCAGACGAGTAGCAGTGCGATGCACTGGTGGGAGGCGTGCGTTGGCTCAAGGCTGCAGGCCGAGTGCCTTAGTGTCCCACCAGTGACGATATACAGCCACATCGCACTGCTAAAAGTGTGATATTGAATTTATACAACAGCTCGACGGCATAATCGTGTATATACAAAAGATAATCAAACACAGGGAGTCTCAAAAACCCTTTTGTAAGAGGAAATACTTTCTTCCACTGTTCATTCACATCTGCGGCTGACCTCAGAACAGCAGAAACCGTTGCTCATTCACAAACGTCACTTTAGACCAGAGATGCCCAAAGTAGGGCCCGCGGGCCAAAGTTGACCCATTGTAACCTTTGATTTGGCCCACCGTCCCATCTGAGAGGAGAATGATGGAGAGGGTTGGAGCGAATGCCTTTAACACAGAGATCGTCATTTCTAATTTGACGTAACCTTTTTTTGTTTGTTTTATTGCTTTTTATTTATGTTATTTAGAGCAAAATAAATTGTTTCAATAAACTGTTATAAATGAATCCTTTTTTAAAATGCAAATACTGTCACTCGATGGATAGAGGACTATGCAAACGACATCAGTGAGCAAATCAAAGCAAAAACTAGTAGAATTCTGTTATAAATGAGATTATTTTATCTTTACTGTAATAAGTTCATTATAAAATGTCAAAAACACTGTATTCGTTAATATAAGACAATGTTTTCTAGTCATTGTTAATCATTATGAAATAAATTAGGAAATTACCCATGGCAAATATGACCCACTAGCCTCAATCCAGTTTGGATTTGGCCCTTCATGAGAAAACGTTTGGGCACCCCTGCTTTAGAGCTAGTGTTTGAATGATTCTCTAGCGTAATGTCTAAAGTGATGACAAAACCAGTCATTTTGCTCACATTTTAATATTTTAAGGCTGAACGACATGAAATACCATCAGTCTAGAGACACTTCTCAGTATTTCTCTGTTCGGGATATAACAATAATTTACCAAAGCAAAGTAAACACTACCAGAATACTATGGTATGAATACAGCAATAGATCGACTTAGAATTTCACTTAACTGATTTATAAGGATTTGTTCAGCTGTAGTTTGAAACGTACGCTGAAAAAATGCTGTTTTTCCCTCCCCTAAGGACTTATGTGGTCTCTGTCGCCATCTTGTGGCCGCCGACACACTGAATCTCCAAAATTATTAATATTTAAAATAGGCACTGTCCTTATAAATAAACTGCATAGCTGCAATCTAAATGACTACATTCTCACCTAAAAAAGCCTCAGAAGTACATTATATTGTCCAACAGCTGCAATATTTGTCAAACTGTAGTGTCCTCTGCTTGCCACTCGTGTGGGCGGAGTAATACACAAGGGTGAAGAGGCTGTACGAGTGCTGATATTACTTTAATCTCACCGCTATCAGCCAATCTGATTCGAGAACCAGACAGAACTGCTGTATAAATATATAGACTCCTGTTGAATTGTATAGGAGATTCTTATGAATCATTTAAGAAATTAAAAGATTCTTTTTATTAATTTTGGGTTTAAATCACAGTTCTCCAAATCCATCTAAGGTAATAAAACCAGAGGCTTCATTCAAGTTTCAAAACCGCAGATCCCACTTCTTATGTAAATTCCTACAAAATGTATTTGCTTACATTAATGATAACAACACGTTTGGTACCAAACAGATGTTTTATTTTAAAATAGCATATAAATACCTAAAAGACAATTGTAGACAGAGCTGATAAAACTGGGGAGTTCAAATACAAAAGGTGTATAAACAACTGTGTATGTCTTTTTTTAAATCATGTATGACTATAGAAGGGATCTAACTGTCAAAGTGCAATAACATCTACTGAAAGAAGCGATGGCGTAATAATATCATCCTCAATTTGGTGATGAGTTCAAGTAGTTTGATGGAAGCTGAGATGCTTCTACAGGTAAAGCTTGAGGAATCACGTACGTTTTGATTTCTACATCAGTCACCCTGACAAAGAGTGTATTGCATTTCCTCCTTGCAGGACAGGTTTGGTTTTTAAAAATGTCTCAAGTCCTATTTCAGTCAATCAAAAGACATAAACATGATGCTTTTGCGAGAAGTCTCCTTCAAAGATACAGCAGAAATAGTAATACTGTGACCGAAACATTCTTAATTAGTTTTTAAAAATCGAATTTTCCATTATGAAATGATTTTATTCATGTGAAGTCAAAGCTAAACTCTCAGTCTTCAGTGTCCTGATCTATTAGAGATCTGTCTCATATTATTATTTGCGAGCAAGTGGTTGTTACATAATTATTGATCATAGTTCTTATCGATACACCGTAGAACCCAACAGTCAGCTTTATCAAATGAAATGAGTGAAGTTAACTCAATTGACTGAAAGTTAACTCTACTCATTTGAAAAGAGTTTTGAACTCAATTCAGTTCATTAAATACCTCATTACTTCAGCTTAAATGGAGTAAGTTCACAGTACTCATATAGATTAGTTTTTTAACTCAATGGTTTGTAGCGATCAGTTTCCTCAAATGGTTTGAGTTGCAGTTTGTTTTACAGTACTCAGTTGGTTTGAGTTCTCTTCATTTATCAGGTTTTTTCAAATTGCTTCATTTACTCAAATAGATTAAGTTCACAGTACTCACTAGGATAACTTTTTGAACTTCAATGGTTTGTTGCAATCGGTTTCCTCAAATGGTTTGAGTTCCCTTAACTTATTGGCTTTTGCAGTGTATTAAAAGAACAATCATGAAACCATGGCTGTTAGATAAACAGTAATTTCATACATGTCATCATAACTGTAGGATCTGACTGAACTTAATGCGATTGCTTAATAGCAATTTTATAATGCATTTTACAATGATTTATGAAGAACCATATCCGCTTGTTAAGTCGTGATGCATAGAATACTGTTTCTGAGAAAGTAATTGTTTATGACACCTTTGTAGCCACTTCGCGTGACATCACACTTAAGCGGATAGCACTGAAGACTAATTGCCCATTTTCACTGAGTGGTACGGTACGGTTTGACATAAAGAACTTGAGCTCATGACAATAACATGCATGAATGAAGTGCTTCTGACATCCTTTCAGAAACGGATAAAACTGAGAGTGACGTGTGATAAAACAAAGGAGCAAATGAGTCTTTCAGCAACCTAAAACATGAACAAACTGCCATGTTTAGTTAATATCGCCTTTTGTACTATTATGAACTAAAAATGACGGAATTACTTTTTAAATAGATGTTAATGTTATATGTGCTGGTGAAGAAAGATGAAAGGTTTGTACTGACTGTATGCGTTTTGTATTGTTTATGTTTTGGATTTATTTTGTAATTGGTAACATTTCAGAAACTATAAGGCTCTGTTGGTTCATATACACTTATCGGCCACTTTATTAGGTACACCTTACTAGTACCAGGTTGGACCCCTTTTGCCTTCAGAGCTGCCTTAATCCTTCGTGGCATAGATTCAACAAGGTAATGAAAATATTCCTCAGAGATTTTGGTTGATATTGTCATGATAGCATCACGCAGTTGCTGCAGATTTGTCGGCTGCGCATCCATGATGCGAATCTCCCGTTCCACCACATCCCAAAGGTGCTCTATTGGATTGAGCTCTGGTGACTGTGGAGGCCATTTGAGTACAGTGAACTCATTGTCATGTTCAAGAAACCAGTCTGAGCGGATTCGCGCTTTAAGGCGCGTTATCCTGCTGGAAGTAGCCATCAGAAGATGGGTACACTGGTCATAAAGGGATGGACATGGTCAGCAACAATACTCAGGTAGGCTGTGGCGTTGACACGATGATCATTTGGTTCTAATGGGCCCAAAGTGTGCCAAGAAAATATCCCCCACACCATTACACCACCACCAGAAGCCTGAACAGTTGATACAAGGCAGGATGGATCCATGCTTTCATGTTGTTGATGCCAAATTCTGATCCTACCATCCGAATTTTGCAGCAGAAATCGAGACTCATCAGACCAGGCAACGTTTTTCCAATCTTCTATTGTCTAATTTTGGTGAGTCTGGATATTTTCACTATTTTGGGCCATTCCCTGTAAACCCTAGAGATGGTTGTGCATGAAAATCCCAGTAGATCAGCAGTTTCTGAAATACTCAGACCAGCCCGTCTGGCACCATCAACCATGCCATGTTCAAAGTCACTTAAATCACCTTTCTTCCTCATTCTGATGCTCGGTTTGACCTGCAGCAGATCATCTTGATCATGTCTACATGCCTAAATGCATTGAGTTGCTGCCATGTGATTGGCTGATTAGAAATTTACGTTAACGAGCAGTTGGACAGGTGTACCTAATAAAGTGGCCGGTGAGTATTTCTTTTATATAGTCGCAGACGTTACAGTAGGCTATTTCGCATTATCATTAATCTGCAGCTATAATCGAATCCTGTTCATAGAAAGTTTAGTTATTAACATTCATACACAAGTAGGCCTGTTTATGTGTATAAAGCATCTGTTTTGTATATGATATGTGAACGACCTGTAGAGCTTTACTTTGACATCGAGTGAGAATGACATCGACTGCAATTTTCTGTCGTACACCATGCCCAGCAAAAGGGTACCATTTGGCAATGGAGACACAAGCCTGTAAAGTTGAACCGTACCACCCAGTGGAAAAAATGAGGCATGAAGTAATGATGCTGAAAAATCATTCACATAAATTACATTTAAGGAAAATTCCAATAGAAAAAGTCTTTTAAATATAATAATAATAATAAATGCACAATAAAATGCAGTAATAAAGTGAATTCTGGCTAACATGGGGTGTTACTTCATACTTTCTTCCCTTTTTCTCTGTCTTTAATGTTGGAATGAAATACGACCTGGACATTTCTTGATCATTTCATCACTAAAAAGATATTGCTGGTGCATTTAATGATGTGAAGAATGTGAAACTGCATTGCTAAAACTCTCCAGTTCAGTTCATTACAGTATTTATCTAGCACATTTGACCGGTCAAACTGTTTTAGGATCAGACCGGCCTGTCCTGAACGCCATCTTGGTCCACACTTCACTTACCTGATTTAAAATAATAATAATAATAATCTCCCTCACTCACTTACATAAAGCGTTTCAGAAAGGAGTTCACAGTGGTGTTTTTACTGACGCTTTCCCCCGCATGATGCCACCCGATTGCCACGGTGCTCAGAAAACATGAGGAAAGAGTCTGTTGTGCGTGAAGATCTAGTCGAACCAGACCTGAGCGGAAGGGGGCGACGGAGCTGTGGGACGTCCCAGACTAACACTTGTGTCACGAGTGGTAATCTGGACAGAGAGAGAGGAAGATACAGTTGAAGTTATTAGCCCCCCTGAATTATTAGACTCCCTGTTTATTTTTTCCCCCCAATTTCTGTTTAACGGAGAGAAGATTTTTTTTAATCACATTTCTAAACATGATAATTTTAATAACTCATTTCTAATAACTGATTTATTTTATCTTTGCCATGATGACAGTAAATAATATTTGACTAGATATTTTTCAAGACACTTCTATACAGCTTAAAGGGACATTTAAAGGCTTAACTAGGTTAATTAGGTTTACTAGGCAGGGGTGCGTTTCCCAATCAACGACGTAACTCGCGGCTGAACTATCATAGTGCGATGCATCGTTTGGCAAAAAAACGATGTAGTGACGAGTGTTTCCCAAAACCGGTAGTTTCTCTGTCGCAGATCCATCGCTTAAACCACGTTAGTCATAACCTAGAATGCCCATAATGATGCTCTAAACAGCGTGGAGTAACTTCTTTAGAGAACAGCCCCATCATTTCTTTGTGCAAACTATATTGTTTTAATCGCACATGCATTTAAAATAAAATCCAATATTAGTTTTGGTAAAAACATGCACTCGCTTTCCATATTATTTAAAATATAAGTAAATGGCACATATAGGGCCAATGTTTGCTTTACTAATATTATTGAGAAGTTGAACATTACATATTCTATTCTAAAACATAAAATCACTTACAAAAGTTACACTATTCTACACTATTACACTATTCTAATATCATATATAAATCATATAAATAAATAAATAATGAGGCGATTTATTATAAATATATTTACTTTAATAATAATATTAACAATATTAATGATGATGATGATTATTATTATTATTATTATCATCATTATTGTTATTATTTAGCATATTGTTAATTAATAAAAAAAAAATACAATTTGACACATGCAAACCATTGAAGAAAGTTCTTACCAACAGACCTATGTCATATACAGCAGAGAAACTTAATAAATAACCCACTATAAAATAAAATAATTAACGTATGCTACGTTTTTTATTTTCACAAGCTTTGGAGATGTACTATAACATAATTTCCGCTTTTAAATATACCTATAGCTTTCGCTATGAGGCTGTGTTCAAAATGATATCAATGTTTTCAAAGTGCACTGTGAAGGGAGCACAATTGTAAACATGAAGATCGCTAAAACTGAACTGTAAAAATACTTTGAAAGCAAATTACACCTAAGGGAGATTAACTTAATGCTTTTTTATTTTTAATAATTCCAACTTTGAATGTTAGAATATTCTAAATGAATAGGGCATAGGGGGGATAAGTGGGAATAGAACACAGCCAAGAAGTATGCTTTTAACTACAGCTCCAGAGGTGTCGTTTCAAGTGCTCAAGTTTGCGACGCAGTTTGCGAATGTTCGTTAGAGCGATGGATTTGGAAAACAGCAAATCAACTAACTATGTTTGTAACGACAGAACTTGCGACCTTATTTGGCTAACGATGGTTTTGGGCAACGCACCCCAGGTTAGGGTAATTAGGCAAGTTATTGTATAATGATGGTTTGTTCTGTAGACTATCGAAAAAAATAAATAGCTTAAAGGGGCTAATAATTTTGACCTTAAAATGGTTCATAATAAATTTAAAACTGCTTTTATTCTAGCTGAAATAAAACAAATAAGACTTTCTCCAGAAGACAAAATATTATCAGACATACTGTGAAAATTTCCTTGCTCTGTTAAACATCATTTGGGAAATATTTAAAAAAGAAAAAAAAAACTCAAAGGGGGGCTAATAATTCTGACTTCAACTGTAGGTGTAGTGAACAACAACAGAAGCTCTTGCACTGAATTCATCTCTATGTTTCTATTGTTCTAGAAGCATGCACTGAAGGAAAGCAGGAATGAAGTATTTTAAATGTGTCGTCATGCTATATCCAAGTGCCTTTAGCATGCAATAGGGAAGCGGTTCTAACCTTGCTGGAGGTTTTTCTGGGTCGTGAAGCCGTTGTGACTTTCTTCTGGTGAGATGGGAGATCCTAAATGAATAGAGTATAGAAATCAATGAAAACCTATAACATGTTTAGAAATGAAGGACAGAAGGGATGCATGATGGACCTTTTCACAAAACTGTTATGATGCGTTTAAAGGTCATCAGCATCCTAATCCTTGAACGGTTTTAATATTGATTAAAAAATAGAACTTACATTTATATGCATTTATGCATGTATGTATGTATGATATCATCTGTGTCAAATGACAAAAAATGAATTACTGCTATATATTAATTTACACTGAGGAAGGGCTGAGGGGCGCTGAAGAACTACTGAGAGATTTCAGCTGCTGTGTGGTTAGGGCTGCACGATTAATCAAAAAAACATCGCGATCTCAATTTGACCCTACACATGATCTTAATTCGCCTACGATTACGGCAATTATACATTCACGGTCAGGAGAGAAGCATTTAGGCGGGCGCACAAGTCTTCACATTGTTTTATATACGTTGTCCAGCAACATAGACACCTCCAAATGATGTCAAAAGTCCCAAATACTCTATTTATAAGGTATAATTCACCCAAAAATGTCATTTCTGTCTTCATGTAATGATGCATTTGCGGCTGCGAAATCCCACATGAGCTGATGCACTGTTTGTTTACTCCAGAGAGGATGCGTGTGTGCCAGCCAATGACGTCTGCTTGCTTTAGTGTACAGAACCTGTATCAGGGTATATGCAGGAATCCTAAAGGAAATTTCAATACCTTTTAAAGACCTTCTCACAATATTTTAAGACCTCGTCGCCACTTCAAGTTCTAATCAGTATCAAACTTAATAAAGAGTTGTTAATAAACAGTTGCAGTTAAATAAATCAATGGAGCACAACAGAACTCAGATATACTCGAAGGAAACAAAGCTTGAAAGAATAAATGATGAGGTTGTTTTCAGCAACAGGCTTCAGCCACTGTTTAAACTCGTCTTTCTCCCGTCTGTTTAGCTGTACTGTATGGTTTCGATGTCTTGTTAAGACCTTGTAAAAACGTGATTAAGACTTTTTAATATCTTTTAAGGGCCTTAATTTTCTCATAATTGATTTATCCACTTTTAATACTTTTTAAGACCCCGCGGACACATCTGGGGAAAATAACCTTTAGAAATATATTTTCTGAGAAAAATGGCGATGTGTTCAATACTTATTTTCCCCACTGTATAACGTTCTGGCGACGCAGTGGCACAGTAGTTAGTGCTGTCGCCTCACAGCAAGAAGGTCGCTGGTTCGAGCCTCGACTGGGTCAGTTGGCGTTTCTGTGTGGATTTTGCATGTTCTCCCTGCGTTCGCGTGGGTTTCCTCTGGGTGCTTCGGTTTCTCCCACAGTCCAAAGACATGCGGTACAGGTGAATTGGGAAGGATAAATTAACCGTAGTTTATGAGTGTGAATGGATGTTTCCCAGAGATGGGTTGTGGCTGGAAGGGCAATAAATTAAATATTTATATTCAATTCCACCTCTTTTCCCCATTCCTCAGACAATAAATCATATCCTGCTGTCGGCTTTTATTGGCAGTCTTTTGGTTTATCATCTCAAACAATATAAAGTAATAAAGTTTCACATTTATCAGCAAATATTCCGAAGTTTCCATACCAGTGCAGATCTTACCCCAGCCATTGGTCACTATGTCCCGCTCCACATCCCGGTTGCAAATCTCATTGGCCAGCCGTTCGAAGTACTCGGGCAGGTCGGCGTATTCGTTGCCATACGAGATGACCTTAATGCCCTTGTCCAGCATGTTATCTCGGAGCTTTTTGAACTCGCCCACGTCCTCTCGCCGCACCAGCATGAAGTGCTCAAGGTCAGACTTGTGTTTGACTGCCTCGAGAAACAGCGCCTGGAATGTGGTGTCGTCCACCGTCCTGCCACAGCCCAGGAATACAAAAGACTTCGTTTCATAGAGTTTCTGGATCTCCCTCTGCAAAAAAAAAAAAAAAAAGTACCACAAATCAACTTCATATCTGTGGCGAAAAACAGGGGAGGAAATGTGAATTTTGTATATTTTATGCAGATGCATTAGCCTACCAACTAGGGCTGCACGATATATTGTTTCAGCATCGATATCGCAATGTCAAAATCCCAAGTCAGATCCGTTTAAGTTCAATTTTAGTTTATGCATCCATTAGAAAAGTGGGGATTATAGTTGATCAGAAACCACATTGTGAAGTTTAAAGGAGCAGTATGTAAGTATGACACCCAGTGGTTGAACTAGGTATTGCACTCCTGGATCAATACACATTTTCACTCGAGTCCACACAAGCGCAGGTTACCAGATTGACGCGAGTGTGCCTGACTATTGAGCCTAAAGGCTGATTTTAGGCTAATTTTAACCGTTTTCTAGCTAAAAGCAACGGCACGCAATACAATAAATATTTTCCACACTAAAAGGAGTTTAGTTCTAACCAACACCTGAAAATTCTATTCTAGAAACAGCTTCTATTTTCACAGGTGAACAACAGGAGAAACAACGATCACCTCAGGTACACCTCATGTGCTTTATTCAGTATTAAATGCTAATAATGTGAGTTTGAATGTCATTTTACATGACATTTATTGTCACTACTGAAAGCAGCAGCAGATAGTTCACCTCAGATCTCGAAAATACAAAAACTTTAGAACTGTGATATCAGTAATTCAGCATGTACATTTAATAATGTTAAAGAGGTTTATTATGTATTAATTAGATTATAAACTTTATCATTTGGGGTGCAGTAAGTGCACTATTCTGTGCTTCTGAATGGCTGTATTTAAATGTCTGTCGTGTTTTGTCTGGTGCAAACAGTCAAATTGCTTATCACTGCGTATCTCATCACGTAGCGTGTTGTTAGGACACGGGGTTACAATGTAACCAGCTCGCCTAATGTTTACGCTCGTAATATTTATATTATTTACTAATTAATAACCTCATGTGCAACTCTAAATGTGCGTCTCATTTCAGAGTCTGCTACTGTCCACTGGAGGGCGCATTTCGGTCGCGGATGCATACTTTGAGAGCCGTCCTGATTAATGAAATACCCGGTTTTCCTTCAAGGCAACCCGGGGTGCTGAAATATAATTGGCTACACTGGCATTGGGCGGGTTAAAAGAACCAAAACAAAGACACAAGTGCCGGCACGTAACACGCATGTTTTCAAAGCAGAATATCTGACTTTTAATGTTCACTTAGCATGTTTCTTAAATATCTGCAAACATATTATGGCATTTGTATGCTTTAGAAGAGTCAAAAACTTACATACAGCACCTTTAGAGTGAAATTCTTATTTGCTTGTTTGCTTGGTTTTTAAGGCCTATGACTGTGAGATTTTATTTGTATTTAAAGCTTTTGTGTATAAGAATTTCTAACATTTGTAGAATTATCAAAGATTAATTGTAGTTTTTTTTATAGAATGAAGACGCAGATGTTATTTATTTACATTTGATTCATTCATTTCTGTACCAGAATCTTCAGAAAGCCATAAAATGCTATCTGTTTAATTTATGCAGGTTAATTGTCTTACAAAATTCTCCCAATCGATATAAAATCATGAATTCTTTCCAAATTGAGCTTTTCAAGTCATTTGGTGAAATTATATTCATATCACAATATACAATTGAAGTCAGAGTTATTAGCCTTCCTGAAATATTAGCCCCCCTGTACATTTTTTCCCAATTTCTGTTTACAAACAAATTTTTTTTTTCCAACACATTTCTAAACAAAACAGTTTGAAACAATCGAAAAAAAATAAAAATTGCATAAGAGGGCTAATAATATTGGTTAAAAATTGGTTTTTAAAAAAATTAAGAACTGCTTTTTTTTTTAGCCGAAATAAAATAAATAAGACATTCTCCAGAAGAGAAAATATTATCGGAAATACTGTGAAAATTTCCTTACTCTGTTAAACATCATTTGTGAAATATTTGGAAAACAAAATAAATAAATAAATTCACAGGAGGGCGAATAATTTTGACTTCAACAGTATATATCACAGAAAAATAAAGCATCGCAGTGTCAGTTTCTTCCAATATCGTGCAGCCCTACTACAAATCATCCTAATCAGCTATGAATTCTTTCCAAATAGAGTTAACTTGCATCGTCTTGTAAAATTATATTGCAGAAAAACCAGATATTGCAAAGTCAGCTTTTTCCCAGTATCGTGCAACACTAGTCCTCCACTTGAGCGAATAATCAAAGCTCCAGAGGTTTGACTTTATATTCTCCATCCACTCACCATGACTTCTGTGTTCCTCAGAACGTTCTGGTAGCCAGCAGGATGCAATACGATACCACTAGGGTTGGTGTAGACGCCGTGAATATGGAGTACACTCAGTCTTCTCTTCTCCTGAGCCCATTCCAGAACCTGCACACACACACACACACACACACACACACAAACACAAACACAGCTATTTTATACTCCACTGCTTCAAATCCGGTCTCCACCAGGAGCGTCCAGCTGCCTTTAATGACTGCGGCTTCTAATCAAGAGGCATTTGATGGAAAAGGTGCATAAACACCCTGCCTAAAGGCCACGCTATGGAAAAAGCACACACGGCCTGATGAATAAAGACGCAGGGAACTGAACATGCAGTCACTTGTGCTTCCGAGGGCCCTTCAGGTGAGCTGCTGTAGGGTTTACATGCGCTAATGCACTACATGACGCTTGGCCGGGACCATAAGGCTGATTTTATGGCTAATAGCTGAAGCTTCCAGTGCTTTGTGCTGAGGGAAATTTATGGCCGAAGGCAAACAGAGATGAACCCAGTGCCCTGATCCTCTGAGGAACATCTTTTCACAGCTTTATTTTGGAGCAGACACTGACTACGTTTACATGGACATCAGCGGTCTTAATTATTTTATAAGACAATAATAGGATCAAGGTTTTTACATGAGTTGCTTTTTGAATGTTCCTTTCATGATCCCGTTTTACATGTTATAGCACATAGATCGATTATTACGTCACCATTCAATGTTTCCTCTGGCGTTTTACGCAACAACAGTTTGATGTTGGGCATTTCATTTTTAATTTCGCAACAAGTTCAACTACAGATTAAACCATAATTAGGGGTGTGACGATTATGGTTATTACCGTCATCGCCACCTATTTTTAGATTATTTATTTTTGCTTGTAAAACTTTCAGGATTGTATAGAAAAACAGAATAAACTAAATAAAAAATAAAAGGACTGCCTTTATTTTATTTAAATTACAAGTTTAGATTACAAAACAAAAACACTGACTGAATCCTTTTTAATAACCGGCATAGTTGTTTTTGTTTCCTAATAAGTTTATTTTTTTCTCCGTCAAATAAATAAAGCAGGCCTAATAACTCAAATCAATCGCTCCACAGAAAATAAGCATTTTAAATGCACCACTGTAATTCCTATATCACAAACCTCTGTCAACATTTTTGATACAAGTCATTATTTTAAAGATTATGACTTGAGAATCAGATTTTACCTCAGCGCTGTACTTTCATTTTGTCCGTCTCACATCCGGTGAGTTCAGGTGACGGAGTGTTTTGAATTAGTTAAACTATCCTCAGTTTAGTGTATAGTGTCAAACTGGCACAGAAATATTAGTATAGACTTATTCAAAACAGGTATCAGAGATAGTCTGGTCAAATGTATGTTTTTTTTTTTTTTACAGAAGTAAACAGATGCGCATGCTGCAGCCACAGTGATAAGAGACAACAAGTCGCACATATGTTGACTTATTTAAAGTAGGCTTTAGGCTACTATAGCATATAATAATTTTGTATAAATAAGTTTATAAAAATGTAGCCAATATATATCACAGAGGTTTGTGTAGCAACAATTACAGTGGAGCATTAATTAAATCCTTATTTTGCATGATCACATCCCCAGCCGGGGGGTTGTAGCGCTCACCAGCGCTCCTCCTCTATCCTCTGACAAGCTATCTCTGGGGGCTCCCATCGCTCTCACCCTGAAGCCTTCATAAGCCTTTTCAGTGCTGCGCCCAAAGCGTGCAGCAGCCTGCCTTTGTTTGACTGTGTGCCTAATAAACTGTCCTTATTTTGCCCACACCCCTGGTGTATTGTCTGTCCATTACAAAATGGAGGAAGAAACTAATCCAGGAGCTGTGTACTGATAGATCGCCCATTGTAAGTGTGCAGATTTCTGAGCCACTCCTTTCCCTCACACTTCCAATAATATCCAGGTAAGCACAGCGTCTTCATGACTCATGACTTCAGGATCTGTTTGTCTTTGCTGCTGTGTTAGTGGGGGGGGGCCGCAGGTTTAAATTAGCACGCGCAACAATTGTTTCGTATCCACGTCACACCGAAACGGCTAAAGACTCGTTATCAAGACGATTCATTTACACCACTATGAGTCGACTCTTATAGATGAATCAATAGTTTTAAAAACTGTCCACTTTCAGATTTAAGCCTTAGCTGGATATTTCACTTCACTTAGAGCTGTGTTACACACTACATGAAAGGTCATTTTCAAAAACCCATAATAGGGGCTCATTAATGTCGCCAAGGCCTTTAGATGACCCAATTTTGGTGTTGATCTGATAAAATCCCTAGGAGTTTGTTTGTTAATATACAAGGCCTGGAAATGGTATAAACTGCACTTTTTCTGCAGAGGAAGTTAAAAATATCTGACTTCCTGTTGGGTTTGAGATTTTGCTCCAAGAGACTTTTTTGGCATGTTTGATGTGTGCGCCAATTTTCGTATGTGTGCGTGAATCGTAGCTCGGGGGCCAGTCCGTCAAAAAATGTGCATAGGTGGCGCTGCTGAGCTATTTTGCCACACCGACTTCCGAAACCTAAAACAAACGTAAATTTTCGCCACTTCTGGTTTAGACCCTTAAAATCGCGATTCATTCTTGAGAATGTATTTCTGTTAACTGTATGATCAAAAATAAAAGAGTAGCCTATTAAACTGTTTTCACTGTGCATGACAACAGCATCCATTGATCTGGTCAGTTTTGCTTTTGTTTAACCAAATCGTTTAAACATTTTAATATTCTAGACAAAGTAGTTAAAAGGTTGCATAACCAATGATTGATCTTATCCACCCACGACCCATCCATAGTTAAACATCATGTAGCCTGCTTTTTGATTACCTGCCTGACCCGCATATTAACAGCTGCACCAGCGGATATAACCACCCATAACAGGGTTTTATGCACCCCCAATACCAAGACAGTGACTCTATAAGATAACATAACAGCACACACTTGATTATTACTTTATTTTGTGAAGCCATGGATGCGCGTCACAGCGCAAAGCATAACTTCTTCTTTAAATGTCCATGCTTAATCAGGTCATTGATAAGGTCTATCGATTGAAAGGGTTACCGACAATCAGTTGAGCTTATATATGTGGTTAACCAACCTACTGCTTGATTTCTTGCTTCATCACTGCAGTAACAAAAAATCTGTTACCGTCACAGCCCTAACCATAATGCTTATTAACCTAATGAAAGTTCATTTTAGAACAAAGCAGCTACCTTCTTCTCATCTGTGAGATCCAGAGACTCCAGCTTGGTCCCTTGGTGGGCGGCGTAGATCTCTAAAAGGTTGTCAAAGTTGGTGGTGAGCACCAGCGCACCGCTCTCCATCAGCTGCAGCACCGAGCGGAGGAGATGCTTCCCAGCGTTCTCCATCTTACACTCCAGGTCATCAAACACCTCGTACAGGCAGTCTTTAAAAAAGGTGGAGCGTACATTTCCCGTCCGCTACAGATGGGGGAAAAAAAAACAAAGAAATCTGAGATGTCTAGATAAACAAATCAACTTCAGAAGAATTTGAATAACTCTTCTGTGAGTTTAAGGCAATGTTACATTGGGAAACCAAAGCAGATCAAACCAAATTAGGTACTTCATTCATATATTTACTTTAAATTGTAGGAGATTAATATTAGCTTAAGTTTGACATTTTTCAAGTGACACTCTTCTTATTTTGATAAGCTAAAATTGCTGATTTCATATGTTTTGCTGTAAAAATATACAACACAATCATACAGTTGGGGAAATAAGTATTTCTCAGAAAACTCTAAAGGTGCTGTCGACTTAAAATTTTCACAAGATGTGGAAAACAACCCAAGAAATCCATATATGCAAAGAAAACAATATTAATTATTTTACAAATTAAGTTTTTAGGGAGGTGTGGAAAGGAATGGAAAGCCCAGACAGCAGCTGAAATCTCTCAGTAGTTCTTCAGCAACCCTCTGCACTTCGTCATTGTAAATGAATATTAGCTGCTTCAGTCCAACATCAGGATGATGAAGATGAAACCAGGGTGGACATTTCAGCAAGACAATGATCCAAAACACTGCCAAGGAAACTCTCAAATGCTTTCAGAGAAAGAAAATCAAGCTGTGGAATGGCCCAGCCAATCACCTGACTCGAATTCAATAGAGAATACAAAGTAAAGATCAGATTTGATAGACAAACCCCACAGAACCATCAAGATTTATACACTCTGTTGAAGTCTGTGAAAACCTCAAACCTGAGCAATGCATGTGACTTCCTTCTCCATATGAGAAGTGTCTTTAAGCTGCCATCACCAAAAAAGTTAGTTTAGTTTTACATTTTTTATTATTATTATTATTATTTTTTTTTTTTATCAATCAGAACCGTTTTGCTTACCACAACTAACTAAATGTAATCACTAATCAGCAATAACAAGACACAATGCATCTACGGCTACTCTACTGAGTAACAAAATCCAGGAGGAACTGATTTCCTGTGATGGTGGCATTCGGCCAATCAAACTTCAACCCTCATAACAGTGATCTCAGAAGAAATAAAAGTACTTCAGGGAAAACATTTAGTGTATATATGTAGTAAATTAAGTGCTGTTGATACTTAGAGCACAATTTGATTTCAGGCTCTAGAAAGTACAAGCAGATTGAGAAGAGAGCCTTGAAAATAGAGCAGTGCTGACAGCAGTGCCCTTGCCCTGGTCAAACTCAATCTCATTACACTGAGCTGAAGTCATTCTCTGAGCCTGGCAGAAGCACATGGAAAACTGGAGAGAGAGGGAGAGACAGAGAGAGAGAGAAAGAAAGAAAGAGAGAGAGAGCTCCTATGAATAGCCTGCAGAATCCACTTTCTCAGGAAGCCAATTATCATCTCCACACCTGATGTGAGCTAATTCCTCAAATCTCAGGCCCTGTTTACACCTGCACTGCATCCGAAATCGCATTCTTCCATACTATGTAGTACGTTTAAAAAAACAGTCAGAATTCATAGTATTCAAAAAACAGTATGCGAGAAGTACCCGGATGACCTACTACTTCTGGCGAGATTCTAAAGTGTGCATCCGATGGACGCTAGGCTATGTCATAATGCGAATGGGAGTGATGTAGATAGTATTAGTAAACCACTCAAAGCACATATTCCAACCCAGGCTCAATATGGATACGTACCCCTGTCTACATTTCTGGAGAGCACAAAATACGTCCCAGGAGGTAAATTTTTTTGTTTTCACAAATTCACCAGAGGCCACTGTGTACGTTTTTTCAGATCCAAATTTTTTCTCGCGAGTGCTATTCGCGCCTGCTCTTCTCGCGTAAATCCACCAGAGGCTGCTGTCGACTGACTGACTCACCGACCGACCGATACCCCCACCCACACCCTTCCCTAAACCGAACCAATAGTGTTTTCAAAAGCACCGATTGACCCGCCCACCCCCTTCCGTAAACCCAGGGAACTGTTCTTCGCCGGACTCGAACCCTGTCGTCTGCTCCACCTCCCAAGTCCGCCGACGTACATGGTGAGCTACTGGGCAAACTGGTAACACTGGAAAATCCAATATATATTGCGATAGGAATACAATTTCACTAGATGACTTCAAAATCTCTTTTTGGAAAGAATTTATAATTTTAGATTGATTGGGATGATTCTGTAGAGGATTGCATATTTGTAAAATATAAGAAACAATCTACAAGCATAGATAAATTCAATAATGAAAAAGATACAAATTACATGAACAGCATTTTATTGTTTTCC
Organism: Danio kyathit; assembly: GCA_903798195.1. NCBI lineage: Eukaryota > Metazoa > Chordata > Actinopteri > Cypriniformes > Danionidae > Danio > Danio kyathit. Next base: position 59,484,544 of record LR812536.1, on the reverse strand, counting down.
AAGGAGTCAAACTGTATTCAGGTATACAGTAACTGAATAATCCAATGTAAAATAATACTGCGTAGTCTAATCCAGACTCAATATTGCGTATACTCACGATGTGACTGTTGCGAATGATCACATTGCGATATCGATGCTAAAACGATATATTGTGCAGCCCTACCCCATAGCATTAATTTTAAATATGAAATGCAGCTATGGTTACATAATGCGTGCTCTCCTGAAATGTAGATGGGGATAGGCATGGGACAAAAACCGTTTTCAAGGTATACCGGGGTTTGGAAAAGTCAAAGTTTCAAAACCGCCAAAATTTTCTGTTATATCGTTTCTACGGTATATGTAAGATTTTTTTTTTTTTACTTTTTTAGGACAACAGTATCGCCAGCAGAAAAGATATCCAAAGATGCAGTTTTAAATTGAACGAAATCTGTGTTTTTGAAACAAATGAAGACAGCGAAAGTCAATGATTCATTTATATGATTTAGCCTGACATGTTTACTCTTACAAAATATTTTAAATGTTTCTCAAACTAAAACATATTGGTCCAAAATCACCTACTACTCAGTAGGTACTACATTTAATCTTGAATTTACTACTCGACCGATAGAAAAGTACATTCTATACAGTATAAATGTGAGTAGTATGAATGAGCTAGGACATACTACAAATACCATTTTTTCATCATCATGTGACATACCCGCTTCATTCCCATTAATGAATTATCTCATGGGATCCATCGGATGCACACTTCAGAATCTCACCAGAAGTAGTAGGTCATCCAGGTACTTCTCGCATAATGTTTTTCGAATTCTATGAATTCAGACATATTACTCTGCTCGCATACTGTTTTTAGCGTACTATATAGTATGAAACTATGTGATTTGGGACGCAGCCATTGTGTTCAAAACGGAAAAAAAGTTCTTGTTTTTTACCCAGACATTTAAAAAGAATATATTTTAGAGCAGTAATCACAATACCGTGAAACCGTGATATTTTTATCCAAGGTATCATACCATTAGAATCTAGGCACATGCATGTATCCATAATGAGCCCGTGTTGACATATTTAGTTATCAGCATTTGAAGTGGATCCAAACCGTTAATAACAGTTGTCCTAAACTTTTTAACAACCCCTCTTCAACTGTTGACTACTGTATAAGTGCTCCAAGCTGCACCTTAAACCTATTTGCAACTAAAATACTTTTTACAGACATGATATTTTTGATGCAATCCCTACTGTGCATGTCATGCTCATCACATGATGTCTTGTGAGAGACACCGCACATGGGAATTTCACTAGGAAAAAAACTATTTTAAATCTGACAGGATGACAAAACAAGCATTTAAAAAGAATTAAAACCTAAGTTTGTTCTTACTTATTCATTCACTCATTCATTCATTTTCTTTCGGCTTAGTTCTTTATTTATCAGCTTTCGTCACAGCGGAATTAACCACCAACTTATCCGTCATACGTTTTACACAGCAGATGCCCTTCAGCTGCAACCCAGTACTGGGAAACATCCATACACACACATCCACACACACACACACTCATACACTATGGCCAACTTTGTTTACCTAATTCACCTATAGCGCATGTGGACTGTGGGGAAAACCGGAGCACCCTGAGGAAACCCCCACAAACATGGGGAAAAAAATGCAAACTCAACACAGAAATGCCAACTGGCCCAGCCGGGACTCGAACCAGTGATCTTCTTGCTGTGAGGCGACAGTGCTAACCACTGAGCCACCGTGCCGCCCACCATTGTTACTTATTCGCACTTATTTTGTTGTCTGCTTTTGCCAATGGCTCATTGACAGTTTAAAGTAAGGGTAGCACTATATTTCATTTTTGAGGCTGTGAAAACAGAGTACAGTCTGTTCAATGGAATTTTCAGTTCATGCAAAAACACATACAGCAGACAAAATCTCTATTCAACTGTTTTGAAAACTCCATGTGCTGTGCTCTAGGACCTTTATATACAGCATTACTGCAAATTTACTTATTTTCCTCTGCATAAAATTCAATATGCTGTCTACCCTGACTGAAGTCTATTGATTTCTTTTATTCTCTGAAGCCCTGATTTGGGTAAAATCACTCTTTGTGCTTATCAGCATTCAGCTAACTCAATAGTTTGAATCAGAAAAGCAGTCGAAAGTCTCAACCATGACTTACACATTCATGTCCAAACATGTCAAAGGTGGAAACGTACATTTATTTTCTCCAGAATCCTCCACCTTCCAGTGAACATTGAAAAGAAGGTGTTGTTGAAACCATTTCACTTGAAAGCTGTATGAACTAGTGTCTTGCACGTTGTTTTTGGAGGTGGGAACCTTGCATGCACATTCAGATTAGTCTCATATTTTTCAAACGGGTCATTTCAAGAGTTCCCACTTAGATATGCTTAGCATTTAAGCAGGTTTGGCATGCTGTCCCGGGAGAGAACCCTGAGCTCGGAGATACTTGAGCCCAAGGCTCCCGCCTGGTCAATAAGCATATAATGGGATCCGAGATCAGGTAGGTCTCGAGAGCTCCCCCTAGTAAAGGGAGGAAAAGGAGGAGATGGGGTGGAAGGGGGGATTCTTCCAAAACGAAGATAGAGCAGTAGGGAGAAAATGATCCATTATAGTAAGCTTGCATCACACTGATCACACTGATACTGATTACAGATGAGAAGCCAGACGTGCTTAATCATATCACGTGCTCCTCTCGAAATTAGTTTGTGAAACTTCACTTTGTCACTCACATGAGACTCAAAACTCACACAAGCAAGTTAAACCTTAAAAAAAAAAAGACCTGTGGAGACTTGAAACCTTTCCACCAGACAACTAACAATAACAAACTAACCAAGATTGGAAATTCACAGGAATGGAGGCTGATGTTTTCCTAGGAGAGCTGTTTTGTTGATGCAGATTGTTCAGCTATGACTATTCCAGGCAATGAAACGCCAGCATTGACGCTGAAATTCATTACCTAACTCCCTTTCACATGCCTAAAGCCGTTTAAATCCTCTAGCAAAACTGGTGGGGTTTGGATGCAGATGATACGAGGGATTGACAATGAAAAACAGGGATAAACCTCGGCGCGCTGTTTTGACGGGGCGACACAAACAACAACACAGGTGGTACATGACTCTGTGCCTCATTCTGGGTGGAGAGAACAGTACAGACCAATGACGGACAAGTTGTGTTTATCAGGGCTCAATGATAAGAATGTTTTTTTCTGATTCATCTATGCTCGGCCAACATTTTCACAGACCCTACCTCTAAAAATGTGGCATGTATAACATTGATTTAATGTTACATTTTGCTTTACAAGGGTGGCACAGTGGTTAGCCATGTCGCCTCACAGCAAGAAAGTTGCTGGTTCAAGTCCCAGCTGGGCCTGTTGGCATTACGGTGTGGAGTTTGCATGTTCTCACTGTGTTAGCGTAGGTTCCTCCGGGTGCTCCGGTTTCCCCCACAGTTCAAAGACATGCGCTATAGGTGAATCCAATAAATTAAATTGGCTGTAGTATATGACAGCATGTGTGAATGTACGAGTGTATGGTTGTTTCTCAGTAATGAGTTGCAGCTGGAAGGGCATCCGCTGCATGAAACATATGCTGGAATAGTTGGCGGTTCATTCCGCTGTGGTGACCCCTGATAAATAAGGAACTAAGCCGAAGGAAAATGAATGAATGTTGTTTTATATGGTCACTACCAAGCTGCAGATTGACCCATAAAATCTGCTGACTAATCTATTTGCAATTACAGACATATTACTATGTGCTCACAATTTTGTCTTCATAAACAAGAGCTAAAACGACTAATTTAGTGATTATAGCAGGGGATTTTGCATAACTTGCACTGGACTTTCCTGGAGTTTCCACTTGCTTTTGTTTCAGTCACAAATTAAAAACTGTTTAAATAGAAAATTTGACAGTGACCTTCAATAGAAGGCTTGTGTCAATTCTAAAAAGCTTTAACGATCATAATCAATGATGTTTACAAGAATTCAGTAGCCATATACAGGATTTCCAGTCTTTTATAAACAGTCGATTCAAGGACTTTTTAAGGACATTTTAAGTGAAGTTTAATTTTAAACTAATTTCGAGAGGAGCATGTGCTCATGATTGACCCAGCTGGCCCACATTAGCTAATCATGATCTTCCAATCAAAGCACCCCAAGTCACTATATATATATCCTTATTTCCTCTCTACATCTATCTTCATTTGGAAGAACGCTTCCTGCTACTAAAAAGCTCTAGCTCTAAAAAACTTTTACAGCATTACACTTTCAACCTAGCAACATGGACATAACCAACAAACATCTACAACTTCAACCAGAGCCCTGCTCTCCCTGAAACTTCAGCCACAGCCACTGCAATGAAGCCCAACTCTTACTGCTCTCTTAGCAGTCCACCTGTGGTAACGTACATAGCATGCCTTAAGGGGAAGCCTCGCAAAATAACTACTCTCCAGCAAGACTAAACGTTTTGTATATCTTTACAAAGGCGTGACTAGAATAATTTAAACCTTTTTAAAAAGACACAAACACTATGGACTAGTGTCCTCCATTGAACTGTGTCCAACCAGCAATTATAACAAACCAAATAAACCCACCTCTCAAGCCTCCGGCCTGTCCAAAGGTCCATAACATTTTAACTGCTTAGAGTAATTCGACTGCAAGGATCAAAGCAGTCCAATCCATAAAAACATTAGTCCATAACATTTTTATACGTTGATAAACATCCATGGATGCACTGCTGTCATCAAAAATAGTCACTGGAGTGCGTTCAGTAAAGTAGCATCTTGTAGACAAACACTTGTAACTTGGTCTACAAAATGGCCGCTGACCTTTGCACTTTTGATTGACACTCCATTGAGCCAATAGCTGAAAGGAGAAGTGTCACTATTCAAGAGCTCTCAGAACATGAGATAGTCCCGCCCTCTCTCCTGATAGTTCATGAACAGACTCAGTTGCAAAGACTTTGTGCAAAATTGGGTCAGTTATGCTTCTAATTTTAATCATGTTAGGATTCCAAACGTAATGTTATTTAATCATGTTTTAAAGTAAAGCCCATAGCCAACATTCCATGGACACAGTTTCTAATAAGTAAAGTTCAAGTACAAATCAAATGTCAGCATCGTTTTTGAAGTCAAATCAATAAATAAATTAAAAAATAAATAAAATAAATAAACAAACAGATAAATAAACCCCGCCACTTCCGATAGCTATTTAACTTCTAAAAATTACCCGGCTCATGAAAATATTCTACACATTGAACATTGAAGTCCGATTGTAATACGCCCCAAGGATTTAAATTTATCACTTCACCTACTCTGCCTTCAAGAGGTATTTCCAGGACCACCAGCCAAGCCATGCTCCATCATCTCGTGGGGGGACAAATGTCTACCAAAAAAAAAAAAAAAAAAAAAAAATTTAAAACTTTATCTGTCGATTCCTGTAAATATTCCTCACCTTGCTAGAGAACTGCGTTCTCACCCTGACACTAATCTTTCTGACTTTCTCATTTCAGGTCTAACCCACGGTTTCCACCGGGCATCTCAGCTCTCCCTTCCATTAGTCTTTGTCCTTATCTTTAATCAGCTCTTGCAGAACCCGAAACTGTCGATCATCTTATTTAAAAAGAGATCGACAACTACTTTATGATTGGACCATTCTCTGCCCCACCATTCAAGATTTTATGCATTAGTGCCATAAGCAGTGCAAGTCGCAAATTCTCCGACAAATGGATTCTATCTAATAATTTCAGAATCCCCCGCATCATCCAACTTTTAGATGATATTCTAATCATCTCTCCCCCACATCGCTTCCAGCCAAACACCTAGAGATCACCCAAAAGGTTTTCGCCAATCTAGGTATTCCTCTCACAGAGGCTGGACCCAATACATCTATAGAATTTCTAGGCATCAACTTGGATTCGCAAACATTTCCCTTCCTAAAGAGAAAATTGACCAAACCATTTCTCTTTCCCTTATATTTCAAGAAAAGGTCACTTATTTACAACTTACCTGCTCCAGCTCCCTATCACAGTCCACAATTTAGAAGACACAATTTCTCTCACCAAACCCACCCGAAATGAACTCAACTTATGGATTGCCTTCCTTAAGCTATGGAACGGCTGTTCCTTCTACAGCAATTTTGTTCTCACCCCATTAGTCATTAGCCTATATACTGATGCTGCCCCATCAGTTGGGTTCAAAGATTACTCGTAGGCCACTAGTTTGCCACCACATGGCCCCCTCAATTGATTTCCACTCCAGAAAACCATTGTTCATCAGCTTTCTTCAAACTGTACCCAATGGTCGCTCCTGCCATACTATAGGGAGACGAATGGTCCACCTCTAGTATTCTCATTCATTGTGACAAAGAAACACCGTCCAATGCATAGAAAAAGGCTTTCCTACTCCCCAACCTTTAATGCTGCTTTTAAGACATCTTATTTTGACATTAGCCAAAAAACTATTTATCATGTCTGCTGAACACGTGCCAGGTTGCAAAACCAAATCACTGACTCTTTCTCATTTTTCTTTCCAGAACTCTGGTCATTGGCTTTAGAAGTGGACCCCAACCCAACGCCTGTCCATCCCTTTCCAGAAACGACATTACCTTAAGCCGCCCCCTTCCACCAAACCCCATATCGCTTATCTTCCAAGTAGAAGCCCTCAGAGCCCTTCAGTCACACATCACAGCATGGAACATATTCAAACTCAACCCCTCACTCCACCCCACCATTGCAGATCTAATTTTGTTCGATGAGGAAATATAGGGTTTCCTCATCCTGCAAAGTAAGACAGATCAATTCAACAAAGGATATGTCATTTACATCTCCAACATCTCTGCCCTCACTCAGCCCCTCATAGCATACCTACACTTGAGGTGATCACAAGAAACAAACCCCCTAGCCCTCCCCTTTTTACTGACGACGCTAATCGTCCAGTATCACGTCTCTGGTTCCAGAAACACCTCAAAGTCCTCCGCCTCTCACGATTCCCTCCTTAACCATTTCCCAGCCATTCATTCAGAATTGGCTCTGCCACCACAGCAGCCATTAACAGGCTTTCCCAGCATCAGATCCAGACCCTCGGTCAATGGTCTTCTGAAGCTTTTCAAATCCTAAATTTGCCTCAGTCTTTTTATTTCAAACCCCAGTCGGTCCTATTAAACCTCTCAGCCCAATCTTGGCCACCCCTTTATCCTCTATCCAAAGCCATCTATCTGTCCATCCCTAGCAAACCCCCTCTATGGCTCAGACTTCTGCAGGAGTCAATCTGAGCTTAGGCTCTGGTAGAGCCTCACCTATCACCCTCACCTTCCTGTTCCTCTGCCAGCATTGAGTGCTTCCGCTGTTCCCTCCCAGCTCTTTACCCCTTGCCTTTGACTCTCGTCTAACCTCCTTGCTCCATCAGCACCACCACAAGCCCAGACTCCCGCAGGGGTCAACACGAGCTTTGGCTCTCGCAAGAGCCTCACCTATCACCCTCACCTTTCCGTTGCCCCTGCCAGCGTTGAGTGCTTCCAGTGTTTCCCTCCCAGCTTTACCCCTTGCCTTAGACTCTCATCTAACCTCCATGCTCCATCTTAGCATTATCCTAAGCTCAGACTCCCGCAGGGGTCAACACGAGCTTTGGCTCTCGCAAGAGCCTCACCTTTCACCCTCACCTTTCTGTTTCCCCTGCCAATGTTGAGTGCTTCCACTGTTTCCCTCGCAGCTCTTTACCCCTTGCCTTTGAATCTCATCTAACCTCCTTCATCCATCTAAGCATTACCCTAAGGTCAGACTCCCGCAGGAGTCAACATGAGATTTGGCTCTCGCAAGAACCTCACCTTTCACCCTCACCCTTCCTTTCCCCTTGCCAGCATTGAATGCTTCCGCTGTTCCTTCCCAGCTCTTAACCCCTTGCCTTAGACTCTCATCACAGGAGTCAGCACAAGCTTCTGCTCTTACAACTCTTACCTATCCCCCTCACCTCCCTGTTTCCACTGTTAGCATTGAGTGCTTCCGCTGCATCAGTTTATTTATTCTGTATTGTCATTCACCAGTATCTACATTTGTTTATTCTGCATAGTAGCTCATTAGCATTTCATGTTTATTATATTCTGTATTTTGCATAGTAATCTCATTACCTCCAACAGCCTCTCCCCTTTTCTTCCCCCCTGCCAGCGTTGTGTGCTCCCGCTGCTTTAGTATCTTTCTTATTCCATAGTTTGTATATTCTGTATAGTAATTGTATTGCATATTTGTGTTACTTACAGCTGCTCTCCCCCTCTTTTTTCCTGCCAGCATCAAGTGCTTCCGCTGCTTTTAATTAATTTATTCTGCATAGTAGTTTGCTATTGTCTTCTATGTCTTATATTGTGTCTTTTGCATATTAATCGTATAGTACTGTATATCTGTGTCCACTTCCAGCTACCTTCCTTTTCCCATTCTAGTCTTGAGTGCTTCCGCTGCACCAGTTTATTTATTTTCCATATAGTTATTCACCAACTGTCTACATTTTGTGTTTATTCTGCATAGTAGTCCATTACTATTTTGTTTATTATATTGTGTATTTCGGCATAATAATCATGTCACTTCCAGCAGCTCTCCCCTTTCTTTCCCCTTGCCAACGTCGAGTGCTTCTGCTGCCCAGCCCTTTACTCCTTACCTTTTTTATCCAATCTCCTTTCTCCACCTTAACATTACCCTAAGCTCCGTCTCCCGCAGGAGTTTAAACGAGCTTTGGCTCTCGCAAGAGCCTCACCTATCGCCCTCACCTTCCTGTTTCCCCCTGCCAGCGTCGTGTGGTTCCTCTGCATCAGTTTTATTCTGTATAGTTATTCACCAGTATCGGCAATAACCTGTTTATTCTGCATAGTAGTTCATTAGCATTGCATGTTCATTATATTTTGCATAGTAACTATGTTACCTCCAACAGCTCTCCCTTTTTCTTTTCCCTTGCCAGCGTTGTGGGCTCCTGCTGCATTAGTATCTTTTTATTGCTTAGTTTGTATATTCTGTATAGTAATAGTATAGCATATGTGTGTTACTTGCAGCCGGTCTCCCTCCCGTTTATTTTTTCTTCCAGGGTCGAGTGCTTTCGCTGCTTTAGTGCATTCATTAAGCATAGGAGTCCACTAGTATGTTTCATGTCTATATTGTATTGTTCATATATTTTATCTGTGTTACTTCCAGCTGCCTTCCCCTTTCTTTTCCCATGCCAGTGTCAAGCTACCTGCCAGCATTGAGTGCTTCTGCTGCATTCTGTATAGTTGTATATTCCGTACAGTAATTTTATAGCATACTTATGTTTCTTCCAGCTTCTCTCCCCTTTCTTTTCCCCCAGCAGCGTCGAATATTTCTGCTGCCAAATCTCTTCCCTCTTAATCAGCCAACTCCACACCCTTCTCTATCACCTCTCACAAACCTTCTTTTAAGCACTGACTCCCACAGAAGCCCTACTTAAGCTCCAACTCTCCCATGAGTCTCCCCCACCTACACTCCTAGCCACACTCAGACTCCCGCAGGAGTCAAACTTAGCCTCCAATATTTATTTCATAGCCACCAGACCTACCCTGGCCTTCACACACTCCCTAGAAAAGCTTATCCCCAACCAACTCTTCACGTTATATCCAGCAGCCGGATATAGCGCTTTTTTCTTTGCACTTTGGGGAGTTCCTGTTGTAAATACGCGGCTGCTGTCCCGAGCATTTATCATTTGCTTTTTGGGGAGTTTGAGATCGACCTGAGCTCAATTTCCCCTCGCCATGTGAAAGGGGGGGAGCCCTGGGCCCGAGGATCCCTTGAGCTCAGGGCTCTCTCCCGGGACAGCATGCCAAACAAGCTATGTGATAAATCATGAGCTAAGTGTGAACTCTTGAAGTGAAGTTTAATTTTAAACTAATTTCGAGAGGAGCATGTGCTCATGATTGACCCAGCTGGCCCACATTAGCTAATCATGATCTTCCAATCAAAGCACCCCAAGTCACTATATATATATCCTTATTTCCTCTCTACATCTATCTTCATTTGGAAGAAACCCCCCTCCTCCCCTTCTTCCACCTTTATCCAGAATGGGCGGCACGGTGGCCCAGTGACTAGCACTGTTGCCTCACAGCAAGAATACCAATGGCGTCAGGTCCTTGCTGGGTCATCTGGTATTTCTGTGCGGAGTTTGCATATTCTCCCCGTGTCCGCGTGGGTTTCCCCCGGGTTCCCCGGTTTCCTCCCACCGGCCAAATATGCTCTATAATAAGCCTAAATCTTTTTCTAATGTCTTACTCTCAAGAAGTTCACCTTGGCCTCAGCAGCGGGGGAGTTTGAGATCGACCTGAGCTCAATTTCCCCTCGCCATGTGAAAGGGGGGGAGCCCTGGGCCCGAGGATCCCTTGAGCTCAGGGCTCTCTCCCGGGACAGCATGCCAAACAAGCTATGTGATAAATCATGAGCTAAGTGTGAACTCTTGAAAGCACTGTTAAATTCAAATCAAGCACCATTGTGTGATTGTACTTTCAAGAAGCATGGGAAGCCTGGGTATGGTACACTCTCAGAAAAAAAGGTACACGGCGATACAAATAATGTTCCTTAAGGAACAGTTTTGTACCTTTGTAAAAGTTGTACATTATAAGGTACAGAAAAGACCTCTTATAATACTGTTCTTTACCTTTTATGGTACAATTGGAATGAAGGCACACAATTGTTCTCATAAAAAAGGTACATAATTGTTGGACAAGTCTTTATTACAAGATCTATGAAAATAAATATGACTGGAAAGGCAAAGTGATTTTCTGAATAATTTTCCTATTAAAACATGAATCATCATTTAAAAGCATATGTTTAAAGAAACTCATAAATATTAATTATTAGGTTCTAATATTACAAAACACTGATAAAACATAAAACTATAGGTATTGTAAACTAAACATTTAAGGCATTTTTAATAAACGTTTGGCAAGCATTTTCTGATAGTTTCATTATTGATATCCGCACCTTTTGGCGTTTGCTTTCCACTACGCACGTGAGCTGGCAAAAGTTCTGCATATGCAAAGTGTTCATGCAGACATTTTCGTATTGTAAAATCAAACATTGTGCTTATCTCGTTACAATACTTTTGCATAATTCTATTTCTATTTTAAAATTAAGTTAATTAAATTAACTTTTAAGTGATTACAAAGTTATTGTGTCAAAACTGGAGAAAAATAATGTTTTATATGGGAGAATGTGTTTCTGTAACATTTTTGTAAAAAGTATTTTGAAATGTTTAGCAAAAAAAAAGATCTTTTGATTTATGTTAATGTGATTTTTATTCTTTACTGTAAACGGGAAAAGTGCATTTACACACAACAAAAAAAAAAAACATTGTTTAAAAATGTTCCCAGAGATGGGTTGCAGCTGGAAGGGCATCCGCTGCGTAAAACATATGCTGGATAAGTTGGTGGTTAATTCTGCAGTGGCGACCCCTGATTAATAAAGGGACTAAGTCGAAAAGAAAATGAATGAATGAATGTTTAAAAATGTATTTGATGTTTTATTTTACTGAAAATAAATTGATGCATTTTGGATAAATCAAAATGCCTTTAAATAGTTTTTGAAGGTAGACATTTGACACTGTTAAGGTACAAAGGGTCTTGTCGCTGTAGTGGTACCTTCATGGATCAGATTTGTACTGTTGATGAAGGTACTACAATATTGTATCTGCAGGTTTTAAAAACCAAAGGTACATTTTGGTTTCCCATGGAACAAATCATGTCCTTAAAGGTACAAACTGCAATGGTACAAATTTGTTTCTTTGTCTTAAGGTACAATTCTGTTCCATAAAAAGGTACTGCCCCAGTGACAAGGGTTTGTACCTTCTTTGGTACAACATTGTACCATTTTTTCTGAGAGTGTAGCTGCAAAAAAATCCTGACTTAAGGATCCCTGGATCATATTATGTATTCATTATATTTTATTCAGCCTGTTATTTAATGCAGACTTTCCAAATCTTGTATTATAAATCCAAACTAAAGCAACTAAGAGACTATAAAATCAAAAGTGAATCTGAGGGTGCTTTCACACTTAGAAGTTTGTTTTGGAACCTGGCGCATTTGCCCTGTTATCTCGGTTTGCCTGGCATATGTGAAACCAGCAATAACGCTCTAATCTGTGCCAAAACAATTGGTCCGAAACCGCCTGAATGAGGTGGTCTCGGCTCGATTAAAACGAACTCTGGAGCAAATCGATTGTAGTGAGAAAGCAATACAATCCAATGAACTAACGAACCAGGCTATATCAGTGTATTATCGATATGTAATAGGCATATATGGCTATATGAAGAGAGAATTGTGAGTAGGGCGGGATGTCATCATTCCAAGCGGCAAATGTGCGTTTCATGTCGAAAGTAAAAGCATGCTGAACTATTAGGAAAATTTGGGCGACACGGTAGCACAGTGGGCAGCATGATCGCCTCACAGCAAAAAGGTCGCTGGTGCGAGCCTCGGCTGGGTCAGTTGGCATTTCTGTGTGGAGTTTGCATGTTCTCCCCGTGTTCGCATGGGTTTCCTCCAGGTGCTCCGGTTTCCACCACAAGTCCAAAGACATGTGGTGTGGGTGAATTGGGTAGGCTAAAATTGACCGTAGTGTATGTGTGTGAACGAGTGTGTATGAATGTTTCCCAGTGATGGGTTGCAGCTGGAAAGGCATCCTCTGCCTAAAACATATGCTGGATAAGTTGGCGGTTCATTTAACTTATAACGTCTTATTGCTCATCATCATAAATTAAAATAACGACGCAAGACAGCGGAGCGAGACTCTGAAAAATAAGCCCTGCAACTCTGACCAATGTGAGGAGAGTTTACTCGAACGTGACTTGTTTTAACTATTTTGGTCTGATTAGAAACTTTGCCGTGTGAAAGCGAACCGCACCAAGAACAAAAAGCAACAGTGTACCAATTTAATTCCTGTTTGGGAATAAAACAATCGATCTACAGGTGTGAAAGCACCCTAATATTCACTTTGAAGTTACTCTACCAAATGGGAGCATACTAACGTACCATCAACATTTCAAACCATAATAAAAGACTATGTATTTCTAGTAAGAAAAAAAAACAATCTTACAGGTGAAAGTTTCTGAATAAGGTCATGAGCAACGTGCACCAGGTTCTTGTCCTCTTGCAGACTTTTCTGGAAGCGCCGGCTCTCTTCCTCCTCAAGCAGATCAAAATCATTGGCAGCATCTAGCAGCGCCTGAATCAGACCTTTCCATGACCGCAGCGCGGGCACTTGAGGAGCTACGGCTGAACTCACACCTGTGCCAATCACCAAAACCAGCTCAGGAGCTCGCTTGGTCTTCAGGCTGGGCAACAACTTCCTATGGACGGCAGAGTGGGAGGAAATGTAATCAGGTCAGAGGAAACATGCATATGGATGAAAGTACGCTAGAGAGCTCTGTGCAAAAACATGATTTAAACTGACTTCGAAAATAGGATCTGAAACCAGGTGTTGTTTTTTTGGACAATCAAATACATTTAAAGCAGGGCTCGAAATTGCGACCATTTTGGTCGCACATGCGCCCAAAATTTAATCTATGCAACCTCATAATATATTTGGGAGCATTTGTGCCACTGCATATAATGGTTGTAGTGCGACCTGTTTTGATTTTTCTAAAAACGTGCTGAATCGGACTTCCCTGCCACTATATATTGCTTCACATTAGCTGCCAATCACTCAAGGCTTTCCACTGTCTGATGACAGGGAGCTTTTGTGACCGCGGGAAATGCAAACAGCTTAAGTCTGAAGAAGACGCAATGAAAAGTACACAGGTTTCCAGATGAGAGCGATCATGTGGTAAATGTTGATCCACCAGCCGAGATCAACTGAGTGTTTTCGGAGAGAGTGCTGAAAGACTCGGAGTGGATCAGCTGTTTAATGGGCCGAATCTTGATGCATTGCATTCATTGCGTGTTCAGCGCAAATGGCCCCTAAATGTAAAATCGAACATCATCGCCAAAGAAGCTCGACTCTACTAAGTTTAAACTGAAACTGCGGCTCATGACAAAGAACGGTATTGCGCAGGTGGTCATCGTGATAATGCTGCTCTGCCCTGATCATATATTGAACCAGGTGACTCGCCTGCTTTTTTCCACAAACACAGAAAAATGTAAATCGGCCATAACGAGACTGCGCATTTAAACTGACACAAACCGAAACTAAAACTTTTAAAGAGTGGTAGAAGTGAGACTTCTCTTCCTTTCTTTTGTCTGTTCTTCTATTGAGATGCATATTATTTTTCTATTTAGTTACTGATGAGTGCTTTGCAGCTTTCAGCCTTGAATTGAATGATTTATTATAATCTTACGTTTATGTTTTGTAGCAGAAATATTATTTATTAAATTGACGTGCATATAAAAACAATAGTGCAAAATAAATATTTCTTATTCAGTGCTTCATTTTTGTTTAATGCAAACCATAGATTTATTTAATGTAACAGTAGGACTTTTTATAGCAGATAACACATTCAAGGCAGCATGATAATAAAAGTTGTAGTTCATTGTATTATTGTCATCATCGTCAACAATATTATTTTATAATTATTAAACATTCATTGCGCAAATATCAATAAGTCATAACAGAATTAGTTAGATAGTTGTTTCTGGTTTTTGTTAGTCCTAATTGACGTAGTTTTCAAATACAATAAATCCATTAATATACAATTTGCTGTGGTGCGCATTCATTTTTGGTGGGTGCTCCTAAATTTTTTCTGATGCTCCTAAATTTTTGAAGTTGGGAGCACTGGTGCTACCAAGTAAAAAAGTTAATTTCGAGCCCTGTAAAGGCAAAAGACATTTAATACATTTAGAGACATTAAATACAGTTGAAGTCAGAATTATTAGCCCACCTGAATTATTAGCCTCCCTGTAAATACGAAAGATTTCTTCAACACATTTCTAAACATAATAGTTTTAATAACTCATCTCTACTAACTGATTTCTATTATCTTTGCCATGATGACAGTAAATAATATTTGACTAAAAAATTTTCAAGATGCAGCTTAAAGTGACATTTAAATGTTTAACAAGGTTAATTAGGCAAGTTAGGGTAATTAGGCAAGTCATTGTATAATGATGGTTTATTCTACAGACAATCTAAAAAAATATTGCTTAAGGGGGCTAATATTACTGACCGTAAAATTGTTTTAAAAAAAAATAAAACTGGTTTTATTCTAGCCAAAATAAAACAAATAAGACTTTCTCCAGAAGAAAAAATATTATAGGAAATAATGTGAAAAATTCCTTGCTCTCTTAAACATCATTTGGGAAATATTTAAAAAAGAAGAACAAATTTACAGAAGGGGGAATAATTTTGACTTCAACTGTACATTTAAAGGCAAAAGAGTATTTTTTTAGTAAAATATCCATAAACCACTAGAACAGGGTTATATATTTTGCTGACTCATGTACTTACAATGTTTCTAAGTGAGTTCAAATGCAGAGAAATAAGCTATTTTAACTAGTGACGTGGCCCATGTCTTGTGTGGCCATGCTAGTGTCAAGAGTTCACACTTAGCTGATGATTGATTATAAAGCGAGTTTGGCATGCTCTCCCGACAGAGAGTACTGAGCTCATAAGATCCTCAAGCCCAGTGCTCCCTCCCGTTTGCAAGGCGAAAGGGGAGTTTGAGCTAAGTAGGTCTCGAGAACCCCCCCTTTATTTAGGGCTAATGACAAATTAGGGATTGCAATGTAGAGATATACTGCTGGATAAGAGCTCAACTATAGTGCCAGTTTGGATTGGTCAATTCACCTATAGCGCATGTCTTTGGACTGTGGGAGGAAACCGGTGAACCCGGGGAAAACTCACACGAGCATGGGGAGAACATGTAAACTGTTAAGGGCTTGAAGTGACGTTTTTGCTGTGAGGCAACCGTTGATTTTCAATTTGATTTTATAGAAAACAGGGAAAAATACTGAGAAGTTTTGAGTTCTTTAGCTCACCATGAAAATGACGGACTGATGGAAAATGATGGACTTAAAATTATATCACAATGTTTTATGGTATTTATTGTGATAACAATATTAATGACGATAATGCACATGTATCCTCTCAGAGACCAAAAAAAGTCTTATCTTTATTTTTAAATTTTACAAAAAAAAAAAGGGTCAACTCTTTCATTCATACTGGATGCTAGAGGACACTCTTGCGCACAAACTCCACATATACTTTACTGACAAAAAGAAAAGACATCAGCTACCACTGCAGGACAGCAAATAGGAGATAAAAACAATAGAAATGGTTAAATTGATCAAAAAATACGCCTGTGGTGATATATGGATTATTTGTGTTCTTCAAACCATCTTGGCAATTTTATAAGCATGAAGTATATTTATAATGAAACGCTAATCGGCCTAGCCTTTAATATCGTTTTGAATATTATGAAATAGCATAATTTCCTCCTCATTCTGTAGATATTAAACCATGCCTGGTCACAAAATTGCTATTTCAAAAACATTTGACTGATGGTATGAAGTGAATTTAGAGTCAACGTATGTCAGTAAATCCTTTTTTTGCAAACAGGCTCAAACACACAAAACTATCACATGTGTCCTACTGTAATAATAATTAATTGCACAGGCTGATTACAGATTTTTTATAGACCTTTTTTAATGAATTTTATGGAGTTTTTCCAGTATATTGTAAATGAATAGATATCGTCCATCCCTAGACAAACTATACCTTTGTTTGTTGTGAATACACGGCAAAAATTACATACTGTGCCTTTAAAACCCTGGTTATATAAAAGTCAATATTAGTCAGCACAACCTAAGACTTCTCCTCATCTTATCTGAAAACGCATGTTGTAGATTATATTCTGGATGTTTATTCCATGTATATTTTATTCTTATTTTATTTTTAAGCCTCATAATGTTTTAGTAAAATGTCATGAGATCAAACGACAGACTGAAATTCATTACCTAACTCCCTTTCACATACTTAAAGCTCTCTAAATCCTCTAGAAAAACTGGTGGGGTTTAAACAACAACTCCCATGATTCCACACTCAGTCGCCGCAAACTATGGCTTTGTTTGTTGTGAACACACGCCCTCTAGTGGCAAAAATTACATACCATGGCTATTTAAAAGTAAATATTAGTCAGCACAGACTAAAACTTCTCCTTATCTTATCTGAGAATGCATGTTTTAGATTATATTCTGGATGTTTATTCCATGTATATTTAATTCTAATTTTATTTTTAAGCCTCATAATGTTTCATCAGAGTTTCATGGGATCAAATGACAGACAGAAATGCATTACCTAAGTCCCTTTTACATACCTAAAGCCGTCTAAATCCTCTAGCAAAACTGGTGGGGTTTAAACCACAACTTCCATGATTTCACACTCAGTGGCCGCATCATCAAACTATGGCTGCGTCCGAAACCGCCTACTACTCAGTAGGGACTGCATTTGAATTTAAACGTACTACTCGGCCGTTAGAAAAGTACGTTCTGTACAGTATGAATGTAAGAAGTATGAATGGAATTCGGACGTACTACATCCGCCATTTTCTCATGGTCAAGTGACCTACCTGCGTCAGTTGCGTCGATTTACTTCCATTCATGAATTCTCTCGCGGATCATCATGGGATAGCGCAGCGTGCATGGGATGCGCACTTCAGAATCCCTCCGGAAGTAGTAAGTCATCCGGGTACTTCTCGCATACTGATTTTCGAATTCTATGAATTCGGACATACTACTCGGCTCGCATACTGATTTTAGCATACTGTATAGTATGGAAGTATGCGGTTTCGGACGCAGCCTATGTCTTTGTTTGTTGTGAATACACGCCCTCTAGTGGCAAACATTACCTACGTTGCCTTTAAAACCCCTGGTTATTTAAAAGTAAATATTAGTCAGCACAAATTAAAAATTCTCCTTATCTGAAAAAGCATGTTGTAGATTATATTCTGGATGTTTATTCCACGTATATTTTATTCAAATTTTATTTTTAAACCTCAATGTTTCATCACAATGTCATAAGATCAAACGACAGACTTCTCTCTTCTATTGCGTCCATTCATTATATTCTAATGTGTTTAAAAGGGAATTAAAACTAGTTTCTCAGCCCTCTCACAACAACAGTCAGTTCTGTCTCACGCAATGCTCCATGCTAACAGAAATATTGATCAACTGATATTCTTCAAAGAATGTGAACATAACTTCCTAGTGAAAGCACTGTCAAGGGAAAGTACAGGTCTTTGAAAACACGTTTGTCAGAAGAACAGGTCAGAAAACAGGAGCTGACTGCAATGAAGACTATTTGGCTCAGCTTGGGAATGTGCTGGCAGCGAAGCAAGACACGAACATCTGTTGTTTTCATACCTGGCCTTCTTAGCCATTGTGTCTCCATCCTCGGAGTCAGGGGAAGGACGCTTCTCTGTCTTCACGGTGACAACAGAGGCCATTCGACTCCTAAAAGAGCAAATATCCACAAATAAAATTCATTTATAGAGCAACTAATATGATAGTCAGACAGATAATGTGGCTTTATTACATAATTCTGCTGTATAAACTAGGAGAATTTAAGATTAGTGTTGTTACTAGTAATTCAATAGCCTAACATCAAGGTTAATAAAGCTTAATTGCCTAATTGTTTACACTGAAAGAGATTTATTCTACTCAAGGCTGGAGGAACAGGTTTTTGAGCATTTACATCCACATGATGAGAGAAAGACAACTGAAGATGATGCTGCGGGGTTTTTGTTGTGCACACCTCCCTCTTTTGACATCTTTTAGTCAAAACATTTCTGATTTTTCTCTTTGTTTTCCTTTCAAATTCTAGCCAGACATATTGGAGTGCACTTTAAGGATTCAGAAAAATCAATCACAACATACAACAACAAACTCTGGCCATAAAGCCAAGACAGCCACTTTAAGCTAACAAGCTAACAGGTTAGCTACATATGTGACTTTTAGCGCCTAAATTAATCTAATTACTATGTAATAACTTAATTAAAAACTAACATTGCGAGTACCATACACGTAATTATAATGTTATTTTATTAATATCAATGTTATTGTCCGTTTTAGCGGGAAGGTTAACGTTAAGTTGAACTCTTCAATCACCTGTTGCTTTTGTTCCATATGTGACACAGTTCGGCTTTAGCATTCAGGCTAATATTACACTATTGTCTACAAGGATGTAATATAATATCTAAATTTAAACAATAACAAAAAACTAGTAATGTTATATCCATTACGTTATCTCGGCATTCAAACAGGAATGGCGAGATAACGGGAAAGACGAGGTTTATCAATCCGCTAATGTAACCTTACATCAAATTTGACTTAAATAAAATAGATAAAAGTAATCTACAGAAATTAGACTTTGTTTATAAAAGCTCCAAAATCCACTTACCCAGATGAACAGAGAAAATGAAGATCCGAGTGCTTTGTTATATAATTCAAAGCGTCATCAATGATAAAACAAAGGACAAACTTCTTTATCAAACACACGTTTAGTGGTGTGATCTTAATGCCAGTAGGGTATCAGTACCAGTCAGTCTCCAAAGAGAAACAATAAAACCGATAAAGGCCTTTAATAAATCAGGACAGCCTTTAGAGAACTACCTGTCCAGAGACTCGCCTTTGCGGATCCTTCTGTACACAAGCTGAAGCTTTTTACACGTGTCCGCGCTGCGCATCACAGCGGATGTGCGCACCCCCGCGCGCGTGCATGTATGTGTCTGCGGGATGTGAAAGTTTAATCTGCCAGACTAGACAGTCAGTCGCACGCGGGGACAAAAGCAATACTTAACATTTGAAAAGCTGGAATGAATTACTTTAGATGCTTTAACAATGCAGACTGATCCTGATGGGAGTGCTTGTTCAAAGACTTGAGGATGCAAACGCATTAGGCTTTGTCCCATACTTGTCTGGCAAGATTTTGATTATAAATATTAGATTTTTTCCCCTTCTTTGTCATACGTCTGCGATAAAATCGCCACAAATATTCTCTAATTCCTACATGTATCACTATAATCTGTAATTTGCAATGTTATTTATTTATTTTATTTGTGTGTGGGTGCGTGTGTGATCTTTGTCTATTTAATTTTTGCTGCCATCTTGTCCAGGTCTCACTGGAAGATAGTAATATCTAATAGTAATATCTCAATGAGCTCAATGAACATTCAGTACACGTTGTCTTCATTCAGAAATGGAAGTTTTATTATCTTCAAATCATAAGCACAGAGCACTTTGAATAATAAATACACTCACCGGCCACTTTATTAGGTACACCCGTCCAACTGCTCGTTAAGGCAAATTTCTAATCAGGCAATCACATGGCAGCAACTCAATGCATTTAGGCATGTAGACATGGTCAAGATGATCTGCTGCAGTTCAATCCGAGCATCAGAATGAGGAAGAAAGATGATTTAAGTGACTTTGTGGCATGGTTGTTGGTGCCAGACGGGCTGGTCTGAGTGTTTCAGAAACTGCTGATCTACTGGGATTTTCACGCACAACCATCTCTAGGGTTTACAGAGAATGGTCAGAAAAAGAGAAAAAATCCAGTGAGCGGCAGTTCTGTGGGCGCAAATGCCTTGTTGATGGCAGAGGTCAAAGGAGAATGGCCAGACCATTCCAGGTAACAGAAAGGCAACAGTAACTCAAATAACCACTCATTACAACTGAGGTCTGCAGAAGAGCATCTCTGAACGCATAACACGTCCAACCTTGAGGCGGATGGGCTACAGCAGCAGAAGACCACACCGGGTGCCACTCCTGTCAGCTAAGAACAGAAATCCGAGGCTACAAGTCACACAGGCTCACCAAAACTGGACAATAGAAGATTGGAAAAACGTTGCCTGGACTAAGGAGTCTCGATTTCTATTGTCTTGGCACACTTTGGGCCCATTAGTACCAATTGAGCATCGTGTCAACGCCACAGCCTACCTGAGTATTGTTGCTGACCATGTCCATCCCATTATGACCACAGTGTACCCATCTTCTGATGGCTACTTCCAGCAGGATAACACGCCATCTCATAAAGCGCGAATCATCTCAGACTGGTTTCTTAAACATGACAATGAGTTCACTGTACTCAAATGGCCTCCACAGTCACCAGAGCTCAATCCAATAGAGCACCTTTGGGATGTGGTGGAACGGAAGATTCGCATCATGGATGTGCAGCCGACAAATCTGCAGCAACTATGTGATGCTGTCATGACAATATGGACTAAAATCTCTGAGGAATATTTCCAGTACCTTGTTGAATCTATGCCACGAAGAATTAAGGCAGTTCCGAAGGCAAAAGTGGGTCCAACCCGATACACTAGCAAGGTGTACCTAATAATGTGGCCAGTGAGTGTGTGTGTGTGTGTGTGTGTGTGTGTGTGTGTGTGTGTATATATATATATATATATATATATATATATATATATATATATATATATATATATATATATATATATATATATATATACACTCTGTCTATACTGTATATATTACAATTTAACTAAAATGTTGTTTAAATGTGTTATTGATGCATCATTTAATAAAATGTATGCAAATTTAAATGCATTTCTAGAACAAAAATCTGAAAATGTGTCAGGTTTAAAATTCCTTTTTTATATGGCGAAAAGTCAGAGAAAACAAAAACATCTAAACTTTTTGTAAATATATAGTAAACTAAATCATACATGAACAAACCTCTGTAAAAATCTTCAGAACACAGATATAAAACTGAATTGTGGTGTTGCTGAAGAGGATTTTTAAGGGAGGGTCGAGGGGGTGGTCATTAAGCAGCCATTAAAATACGTATTGTAATTACAATCTAGAGAAAAATAAATCCTTTTTAAAAAGTGCATTTTGGTGTTTTCTTCACATTAGTTACATATTGAAAAGTCAAAAAGCCCAAAACTCAAAACTGACAACTGGATTTTTGCCTTTTTACAAAACAATTACTGGCATTTTCGAACATGCAACTCAATGGCAGATGGCTGCAGAAAGAGCTCCTGTCTGTAAGTCGCTCCTTTTATAGCTCCTCATAGGCAGGGAAAGTAGGATATGTTCCCAGTCGAACGCTGCCTACCATAAAAAAAAGTTAATGGGTTAATGACAGGGCATGCTCTATTTTGGACAGGTCATGATGTGCCTGTGCTTAATGAGGCATCACATTTTTTATAGCTTCTTATGTAAAAGGCACAAGAGCATTCAGTGCTTCCTTTGACTGGCCATGTATTTGATTGCTTCTCCTCACTGCATAATGTTAATTAAAGGGGTATTTTCATCCAAAAAAAATTAAAAAAATTCACTCTTTGTTTACTCACCTGCAACCTTTATTAGTTTCTTTATTCTGTTGTTAAACACACAAAAAAAGATATTTTGAACAAAGCTAAAAACCTGTAACCATTTACTTCCATTTTAGGAAAAACAAATGCAATGGAAGTCAATGGTTACCGGTTTCTAACATCTTTTTTTGTGTTCAGCAGAATACAGCCAAACAGGTTTGTAACAAGAAAAGGTAAATAATGACAGAATTTAATTTTTATGGACAAAACTTCCCTTTAAAGAACAAATGTTGGTAAAAATGCAAAAACCGATGACCTGAAAATATATTTTTTTTAATTTCTGGAAATTTGTAGGTTATATTTCTAGATTTAAAATCCTCAGAATTACTTTACTGCCCTTAAAATGTATTACTTCAGCTGATGAATGATGTCCTATAGATTAGTACAAATAAATATCCAGTAGTTTAGATTCAATTCAAGTTTACTTGTACGGCTTTTTTCACAATAATTATCATTCCGGCTTCACAAAAGGTGCACATCATTACGTTACTGTCAAAATCAGAAAAGTTAAGGAGTTATGTAAAGGGTTAGTAAACATGGAGCCAGATCAGTCTCATAATTAATACATTTATAAAATAAAATTCATACATGTGCAGCACAATTCACATTTACAAAAGTTTAAAACACGATTCATAAACACACAAATCCAATTCGTAAATTGAAAACACGATTCATAAATATCCAAATCGTAAATTCAAAACACGTTTCGTAAATATCCAAATCGTAAATTCAAAACACGTTTCGTTAATATCCAAATCGTAAATTCAAAACATGTTTTGTACATATCTAAATTGTAAATTCTAAACACGATTCGTAAATATCCAAATCGTTAATTCAAAACACGTTTCGTTAATATCCAAATCGTAAATTCAAAACATGTTTCGTTAATATCCAAATCGTAAATTCAAAAACACGTTTCGTAAATATCCAAATCGTAAATTCAAAACACGATTCATAAATATCCAAATCGTAAATTCAAAACACGTTTCGTTAATATCCAAATCGTAAATTCAAAACATGTTTCGTTAATATCCAAATCGTAAATTCAAAAACACGTTTCGTAAATATCCAAATCGTAAATTCAAAACACGATTCATAAATATCCAAATCGTAAATTCAAAACACGTTTCGTTAATATCCAAATCGTAAATTCAAAACACGATTCGTAAATATCCAAATCGTAAAATCAAAACACTTTTCATTAATATCCAAATCATAAATTCAAAAACACGATTCATAAATACACAAATCCATATTGTAAATTCAAAACAAGAATAGTAAATATCCAAATCGTAAATTCAAAACACGATTTGTAAATATCCAAATCGTAAATTCTAAACCCGATTCGTAAATACACAAATTCTATTCGTAAATTCAAAACACGATTCATACACAAATCCAACTCGTAAATTCAAAACACGATTCATACACAAATCCAACTCGTAAATTAAAATCTCGTTTCATAAATATTCAAATTGTAAATTCAAAACACGATTCATAAATACATAAATCCAATTCGTAAATTCAAAATACGATTCGAAAATATTCAAATCGTAAATTCAAAACACGCTTCAAAATACACAAATCCATTTAATAAATTCAAAACACGATTCAAAAATACGCAAATCCAATTCATAAATTCAAAACACGATTCATAAATACAGAGCCAATTCCTAAGTTCAAAACACAATTCAAAAATATGCAAATCCAATTAATTTGGCAAAAATATTTCTGACTTTTACTCGTGAATTTACAAATTGTGTGTTGTATTAATGAATTGTGTTGTGAATTTACAAATTGGATTTTGTAAATGTGAATTGTGCTGTGCATGTATTTGTAAATATATAATTTTTGAGACTGATCTGGCTCCATAGTATATAAACATAGTTAACCTGCAGTTATGTAGTATGTAACTTTATATATACTATATACAGTATATATACAGTTTATGTGGCAGAGACTGACATCTAGTGGTGTGTTTGTAAAAAAAACTGTAAACATTGTTCTTCAGATAGGTTTATTGCATCAGGAAGTAGTGGATGATGCCAAAAAGATCAATCACAAACCGAGGAGAGGCATTAAAGGTATGTTCAAATCTGCAAAAACACAACACTGCATTTCCAAAAGTGTGTGAGGATATTACTTTGGTTTAAATATTATGATATTTTTAGATACGCTGCAAAAAATACCTTTCTAACTTAGACTTTTCACTTGTTTCTAGTCCAAATATCTGAAATCATGAAGCTTTTTCTAGACAAGTAAAAATATTGTCTCGTTTTTAGAAATTATGTCAAAATTAAGTTTTTTCTCAAAGCAAGCAAAATAATCTGGGGTAAGAAAAATCATCTTATTTCAAAGCAAAAACAAGATTTTTTTGCTTATCCCATTGGCAGATGGATATTTCGCTTGTTTAACGGGAAAAAATGACTTAATTTTGATATTATTTCTAAAATCAAGACAGTATTTTTTTTTACTTGTCTAGAAAATGCTTCATGATTTAAGAATTGTAAGATATTTCAACAAGAATCAAGACAAAAAGTCTAAGAAAGAAACACATTTTTAGCAGTGTATTAACTTATTTAATTCATTAATGTTCACAATAACTGCAGACAGAGTTCTTACTATCAAACCTCTGTTTCTCAGTTTCACATTCAGTAATTACAGGCACTTTACCCTTCAGCATTATTATGTTATCAAGTCGCGATATGTGCTTTAAAATAATCATTTTAGTCAATATTTACGTTACCGCCACAGCTTAAACCTTGAAATGCTTTCTGATTTTACAGTACAAATACAAATATACAGAGTAAAGGCACTGCGTTTGCTCCTTTTCTTCTAAATGAGAAAGTACTTTCATTATTACAAATGCACATCATATTTCAGCCCAAATCAAAACAAATTAAATAGATCACTTTATATACATACGATATTTGTGTTCATTTGAATAGAGCACATCAAACATTACCATAGTGTATTTGAATCCAAATTAAATAATTGAACTATTATCTATCTCCCTTTTTGGTTTTGCGTTCATAATAATGGGATGAGTACAATTATCATAGTTGATTTCACATAAATTATTATTTATTTTGGTTTTGGGATGACATATAACCCAGATTAGTCACATAAATGACTTTTAATGAGCATCTAATTGTTGCTTAATCAGCTGAATCCAAATACCGTATTAAAGGGTGTATTTATCTTGTGGTATATTGCGAACACAAGAAAGACTTTGGGTATCTAGGCAGGATGGTGCACACTAAACTGAGATTGAACCTTCCCTAAAGTTGGTCTTTCCGATCAGGACGTTTAGCAGAACGGCTTTTCCCTCTTTGCACTCCTTCTGCGCCTTCTTAATGATGTCTTCAAGCTGCGACTCATCTTCTCGGCCAATCAGGTAACCCTTGCCCCCGTAACCATCAGCTACAACATGGTAATCTGCAAGGAAGAGATTAAAACTGGAGATGAGTTATCAATATGCAATTTAGCCCCTCGGAAAAGAGCTTTGTCTGGATCATTGCTGGAGGTATTGAACATTCGTTTTACAGTTTAAACAAATGCACTGAATTGAGGCTTAATGAACTGTCTCACCTGTAAAGGCAAGACCGCAGGCGACGTTGCTGCCGAGCATAGGCACTTGTTCTCTGGAGATCTGACTCCAGCAGGCATCATTTCCCACCAGAGCAATCACCGGGGTCTGACATGAGACGACAAATAGGCAAAATTAGAGGGAAGCCACAGTAGTTGTTGTTACATACAGGTTACATACAAGCTAATTTACAGTATCCTATTCCAAAGATGGTCAAATAACATTTTTGATAAAAAACGTAAAAACCTAAAAGCGCAGTATGTCATTTTTGCCACCAAAGGGCGCATATTCACAACAAACAAACATTCTTTGAAACATTTGGGTTAATGTAAATCAGTGTTGCCAAGTGCACGGTTTTCCCACGAAATTAGGCTACTTTTGATGCGTGTCCGCGGGTTGTTTTTTCATTTCACTGGTTGCCACTAATCTTTTACATAAAAACATAACTAATCTTAAAGCTTACTTGGATGAAACTACTTGATTCAGATAAATTACTTTAATTATGTCCTAAACTTTTATAATGATTTTTTGAAAATGTCAGTGCAAGTGAAAGAAATCATTCAGATTTTATTACAATAAATCTTATTTTAAAAAAAAAAACTCAAATAATAAAAAAAAACCTTTTTAGGTTTTTTAGGTAAACTTATTTTTTAATCCATTTAGCCGATCTCCATGGGCCTGTTTCAGTAAGGAGGTTCAACCAACCCTGAGTTTAAACTTGAACTCTGAGTTGACTTACCGAGAGATTAAAAAACTCAAGAGTTTTCGGTTTCAGAATAGCTGATCTGGCTTGTAATGTGATGTAATGTAATGTGTATTTATATAGCGCATTTATTGTGTATGGCCATACACCCAAAGCACTTCACAATCATGAGGGGAGTCTCTTCACACCACCACCAGTGTGTAGCATCCACTTGGATGATGCGACGGCAGCCACAGGACAACGGCGCCAGTGCGCTCACCACACACCAGCTATTGGTGGAGTGAAGAGACAGTGATAGAGCTAATTCGGTGGATGGGGATGATTGGGAGGCCATGATGGGAAAGTGCCGATTGAGGGACTTTGGCCAGGACACCGGGGTTACACCCCTACTCTTTACGAGAAGTGCCATGGGATTTTTAATGACCACAGAGAGTCAGGACCTCGGTTTAATGTCTCATCCGAAAGACGGCGCCCACTGACAGTGTAGTGTCCCCTTCAATTTACTGGGGCAACAGGAGTCACACAGACCACAGGTTGAGCGCCCCCTGCTGGCCTCTCTAACACCACTTCCAATCAACGGTGATGGTTGGGTCAATCAACTTTGAGTAGACCAACTCAGAGTTAAGCGTCACACCGCAACTATATATATTTAAGTATATTTAAAAAAGTAATGTCATGTGTGACGTTTATTAAATTTTCATTTGAAAAAGTGGGGAATTGGCCATAATTTTGAAATTATTTCAGATGTAATTGCATTAAATTAAATAGGCTACTGCATAGTTTCTACAACAAATTTGACAAAACAAGAATGCATATAACCTTAGCTTAATGTTCAGTGGAAAGTTTAATTTAAGATTCTTACACACGTTGATCAGTTTTAATAGATTTAAAAGTGCACTTGTGTGTCTGCCTTTTTTATTGATCGAGTGGTAGAGGTTGATATGACATTTATAATGTAAGCAGAACTAAAAAATAGTTTTTAGAACGAGTAATAATCCCTTTAATCTAGTTAGTACATGTCCCTGTGGAAGGTCAGTGAATTTAAGCTAATTAATTATTAAAAAAGGACAAGCCATTCTCGTACACATCTTTGTTCTTTGTGTGACTGAAATGTAGGGAATAGCTACGTTTCCATCCAAAAATTCGAAGTAAATTTATGTGCACAACTGGAATATCGCATAAAAGATATGTGAATAAAGCAGCGTTTCCATCCAACGAATCAAAGAGAACAAAGTCGTCACTTCCTGATTAACTGCTAAATATCAACAGGAAAAACAGAATTTGCGGTACCTGTAGAAGAAGCTGCGTGAATCTGTTCTTTATTTAATAAATGACTTGCGCCTCAGAAGACAATGCCGACACACAATGAACGCGTGGGGGCGTTTGAAGCCATGAGACGCGGAGAACAGACGCTCTTGACATGCTCCAGACTCTCTGGAGGTCATTAATATTATAATAATACTGAAACGGTTGAGCCGTTTTAGAATGACCAAAACAACATTTGAGATGTTTTACAGTGTGCTCAGCCTGCTGGTTTGTCTATTCAGACACATTTTCATCATTCTCTTAACAAACCTTTTTTAATGCGTATAAGTAGTTCAGTAAAAGTGTTCCCATAGTTTATCCGCATCTTTTCTTATTGAGTAAATGTTTATCCTACTCAGTTATGCACATATGTTTTTTATGCCTATTTTCAAAAGTTCTGTGCATATTGGCGTTTTCATCAACCGATTTTTTTATGCACATCTCCAAAATGCGCATAAAAATAGGTGGGTGGAAACATAAGGCTAAGGCGAGAAATACTGCTTCATCTTTAAAAAAAGGGGAGGAGACCGACAGAAACTCTGAGTTTAGAGAATAAAACCTGCTCCTGACCAGGTTAGGTTCACAGAATAAGTGACTACGGTAACTGACTGTGAGTAAAAGTTACCTCTCTTTCAGGAACAGGCTTGACTTACCCTGCTTTCTCGAGTGACAAACCTGCCATTTTGAAACGGAAACCCAGAGTTTCTCTCATTTCAGGGTTAAAATACTCTGAGTTTTCACTTAACCTCCTTTCTGAAGCATAGATCATGGAATTGGATTAGATCATTAGCATCACTCTTGCGGGTTGTCACGTTGTCATGTAAAGAACATAATAATTAAGGCCACTTAATATAAAGTTATTTAATTTACTTTTTTATTTACATTAAAAACATTGAGTAATCACAAAGCTTACTTGGATTAAAGAATTTGATTGAGATAACTTTTATCATGAAATTTTTCGAAATGTCAGTGTATTGAGTGAAAAAAATTGCTCAAATTTTATTAAAATTTCCTTATTTTTAAAGAAAAACTCCCCTTTTTTAAAAAATAGGCTCATGTTACAGCTCACCAAGTGTTAAACAGTTGAGTTTTACCATTTTTTAATCCATTCAGCCAATCTCCAGGGCCCTCATGCATCAACGCTGCGTACGCACAAAAACTTTGCGTACGGCAGGTTTCACGCTCACGTTTGGATTTACTAACGATGAAATTAACGTGAGAATGTGTGTTGGTCCACGCCAACTTCATGTCTGGCGTACGTGTATTTCTTGTGTGCGTTTGTTTTATTTCCATTCTAGGCGACTCCTAGAGGCAATTATGTTAAATTGCACATAACAAAATATCACATTAACACATGTGAAAAACATTGCTATTAATTTATAATTGATAAAATGGGTTCATTGACACAATATTTAATTTTTTTTACCAATTATGTGATTTAGAACATATAAAAGCATTTGCAAATGTATACAATATTGTGGCAAGGGGACCTTGGTCAACCCATGATTCATTCATCCTCACAAAAGCGCGATGGGTGGCTTCTTAGTGAGTGATGTATTTAAAGATATTATTCCAGCTAAGTTTTTTTAAAAATGTAATTTAATTTTATTGAGTTTGATTATTATCAGGATACCGCGGTTATCCATTAAAGACTTGGCTGTTAACCGCCCTCAACAACTTACAAAACTGACCAAGAGCGCAGATACAATGATGCCCATTCTCGCACTCGGTCAGTTGTAGAGCGGGCGATTGGGCAGCTGAAATGCCGGTGGCGCTGCCTTGATAAGAGCGGAGGGTTGCTGCTATACCGCCCTAACAAAGTGTTCCTCTAAAACATCTGTGTCTCCCACAGACACAGATACTACTCCAGACAGTAAAGTGTCGCCCACAATTGAGGCAACTCTCTCCTTAAAGGGTGTTAGTTCAGCATCCCCTGTTCCCCCGCCTGTTCGGTGACGGTGCGCCGCTGTTCTCCTCTTAACCTGCACCTTTACATCGGACCATTTCTTTTTTTAATTCACTCACAGTGCGATGTTCAGACCCCACTGCGTTAACCGCGTCAGCTAAACTCTCCCACTCTATTTTTTTGTTATTAATTCCGAAGGACAAACTTGCAAATAACACAGTTTTTCTCTGGTCTACCTCTGATAGGAGCACCTCCAATTCATTTTCTGTGATGTTTCTCTTCTTGCTTGCTTTTGCCAATGCTTTTTCGTTTGGTTTTGCCAAAGTGGAGTCATTACCATATTTATACGAGTGAGGAGGCAGGGAGGGGTTTTATGCTCAATTTCACGTTAATTCGGATGTACAAAGAGAATATGCGTGGGATTCCGCGTGCACAGTGTTTCATACATCTGATTTTTTTACTGCGTACGCACATTTAAAGCTAGTAATTAAGGCCACTTAATATAAAGTGATTTTATATACTATATTTACAGTACATAAAAAACATTGACTAATCTTAAAGTTTACTTGGATTAAACTATTTGATTCAGAGAACTTTTATTATGTGCTGAACTTTTATTATAAACATTTATAAAACGTCAATGCATTGAGTGAAAGGCTCAGATTTTATTCAAATTCCCTTATTTTTAAAGAAAAACTCCACTTTTTTGAAAACAGGCTCATGTTACAACTTCCCCAAGAGTTAAACAGTTCAATTTTAGCATTTTTTAATAAATTTAGCCCATCTACGGGTCTGGCGGGAACATTCATAGTTTAGCTTAGCATAGATCATTGAATTGGATTAGACCATAAGCATCTCTCTCGCAGGTTGTCACCACTCAATGGTCAGATGTTATTCAAAATCCCCATATTTTTAAAGGAACTCCAATTTTTTACACTTTGTTACAACTCCCCAAACGCTGAATTTTACCATTATTAACCCATTCAGCTGATCTCTGGGTCTAGGAGAAGCACTTTCAGCTTAGCTTAGCTTAACATAGACCAATAAATCGGATTAGATCATTAGCATCACTCTCAAAAATGACCAAAGAGTTTTCACACAAGCTAGAGTTTTGTCTTAGCAAAATACAATTCAATACATTCTTAACTTAATTCTGTAAACGTTTTGTTACATTTATTATGGATTCTACCTTGTGGCGTGTGAAGGTATCAAATTCAGCCACAGTGTATCCGAGAGAACCGTCGCCATAAACAATCCATACCTGCAAATGACATATTAGTTTTTACATGGTTCACATAATGAGATTGAGGCTGCATATAGGATTAAAGCAGGAAAAAAAAAAGAAAGAACAATAATCAAATTTTACCTCAGACTCAGGTCGACAAAGCTTTGCTCCCAGAGCAAATCCTCCTCCAACACCCAGAGTCCCAAAAGCCCCTGATGCACAGAGAAGCCATGATGAACACAAACACTGAATGCCTTGGTTTGACAAACAGGCCTTATCATGACATGTCAATAAAGGTCTCGTGAAATTAAAATAAAAAATATTTTAGATCTTAGTTTGAGGCTGTTAGTTTTAAGGATATCTAGTAGTATTTGTATTTGTTAGCTAGTATGTTCCAAAACAGTGACAAAATAAGCATTTAGAAAATATTAAACTGATATAAAACATGTAAAGCTTGCAGTATGTCACTTTTGCCTAAATTAATCAATGTTTTTTTCTCATCACCTCATACTTCAGTTTCTCATCAAATCTTGACCAATCAAATGCTCTCTAGTATCTGACATAACCCGCCCCCTTCAAGATGCTTCACATTTGCTTTTTATTTGATGCGCTTGAGCTCAAGGGCTCTCACTGGCAGAGCTGTAATAAAACAAAAACGCTATTGGCTGTTTTTTAAAAAGGGGAGGTGCTACACTATGTCCCGCCCACTCTTCATTTTTCAGTTGAGATCACATCAAATGTCGAATAAAGCAGTTCACAGGACCTTTAATGTAGTTGCAATTAGTTGTAATTTCTATATTATTTAGTCATTAATGTTATATGTAAGAGTGTGCAATATTTATCTTTTATGATAATGTGCTAATTATTACATTTTTCTTTTTGTATTTTGTTCTGTTTTTATTTTTACATATAGACCTAAGAGTCTGAAATAAAAGAATTACAAGAAATAATAATAATGATAATAATAATAAATGCCTCTCTCTCACCTGGGTCCAGCCAGCAGAGCGGGCCGCGGGGTCTCATGATATATGCAGCGCTGCCCACGAAATCCCCCCCGTCGGCCACTATGATGCTGTCCTCCGCCAAGAGCTCATCCACACGATGTAAAACACTCAGAGGATTCAAATGCCTCTCTGTCTTCTCATCTGCTTTGGCTCTGAAGACAAAAACAGGCATTTACTAATATATTAATATACAAGTAATATACAAGTTAACGGGTGGTACGGTGGCTCAGTGGTTAGCACCTCACAGCAAGAACGTCGCTGGTTTGAGTCTCAGCTGTGCCAGTTGTCATTTCTGTGTGGAGTTTGCATGTTCTCCCCGTGTTGGTGTGGGTTACCTCTGGGTGCTCCGGTTTTCCCCACAAGTCCAAGGACATGCACTATAGGTGAATTGGATTAACTAAATTGGCAGTAGTGTGTTATTGTGAGTGTGTATGCATGTTATCCAGTACTGGGGTGCGCCTTTAATTCCTTCATGTTGTACCAACACAAATCGATTGTGTGGAACCCAGCATTTTCCTTACAGTGTACCCTCAAAAAATTAGTTTGCCGTTTGTTCAAGCTACGATCATGTTCAGCATTTTTTAAAAATAGAACAAGGACACACCAGAGTAATAAACAGCATTTTAAAGTCCCCTCAAATTATCTTAAATAAAGTGCAAATTATAACTTCACAAATGTTACAATTGTATTAAAACGTGTAATTTTTACATTAATAGAACCCATGGAAACAAATTAGTAAACAGTAGTATTAGTAATTAATAATAGTTACGTTAATGGTCTCTCGGCCTTTCATGTGCACATTCGGTCTCTCTCGCACGCACACTCTGCCCCTCTCCGTTCGCTTGACTTTTGTCCAGTCTGGTGCCTCATAAGTAGGCCCACACGGAATCTGCGCGCGCAGAATTCCGCAGATTTTCTGCAGATTTTCCGCAGATTTCCGCAGATTTTTAGCCCATCATTAATTCTGTTTATTTACTTACAGTTAACTATTTACAGTTAATCTAATTGGATTTGCATTTTAAACATTAAATACAAGTTAAAAAGGTATTATTTTTTATTTAACATATTAAGGTTTTAGTTATGATACTCCCAAAATAATTCCGCAGAAATCCGCAGATTTTTACCAAAATTCTCCGCAGAAATAGCAAAAAACGTCCGCAGATTCCGTCTGGCCCTACTCATAAGCTATGTTTCCATCCACCTATTTTTATGCGCATTTTGGAGATGTGCATAAAAAACCGGTTGATGGAACCGCCATGATGCGCATAAATTTTGAAAATGCGCATAAAAAACATATGCGCATAACTGAGTAGGATAAACTTTTTATTCGATAAGAAAAGATGCACATAAACTACGATGGAAAGACTTTTACCGCACAAATTCCAGTGTGCGCATTAAAAAAAGGTCATGTGATTTTGTTATAAGAGATCATGTGATGATAAAAATGTGTGTAAATGGACAAACCAGCAGGCTGAGCACATTATAAACCATCTGAAATGTTGTTTTGGTCATTCTAAAACGCCTTACCGTTTAAAGATTAGTGTTATTATATTATTAACGACCTCCAGAATCAAGAGCGTCTGTGCTCCGCATCTGACACCTTCAAACGCCACCGCACGTTCACTGCGTGTCAGGATTGCCTTCTGAGGCGCAAGTCATTTATTAAATGAAGAAAAGATTCACGCAGCTTCTCCTACTGCAGCAAATTCAGTTTTTACCATTGATATTTGGCGCCAGTTAATCAGGAAGTGACGATTTTGTTCGCTTTGATTCACATGTTCACATGTCTTTTATGCAATAATCCAGTTTTGCGCATAAAGTTCATTCGCATTTTTGGATGGAAACATAGCTATAGACATGCGCTATAGGTGAATCTGATTATCCAAATTGGCCATAGTGTGTGTGTGTGAATGTGAGAGTGTATAGGAGTTTCTCAGTACTGGGTTGCGGCTGGAAGGGCATCCACTGTGTAAAACATATGACGGAATAGTTGGTGGTTCATTCCGCTGTGGCAACCCCTGATAAATAAGGGACTAAGCCGAAGGAAAATGAATGAATGAATGAATAAAAGTTAATGTTATATATACATATATTAATTATTAATCAGATATATAATATTAGATTAATAAACACTTTTGTAGTTGTCATTACAATAACTTTAGTACGACTAACTGATGTTAACAAATTGAACCTTACTTTACAGAGTTAAAGAACAAAAGACCTATAATTAGTCTCAGAATTTTCAATAATGTAAACCAGATTAACATGTGAAAAGATCACCTGTTAGCTTTCTCTTTGACGTTATCTCCCTCTTTCAGACTCTGCGGCCATTCCTCTGGGCATCTGTGTCCTTTTAGGGCTTTCGAAAGATTCAGCAAAAATGAACCAGCATCGCCTGAATTAGTGGAAAAAACAAAGCCTTTTGATGAACTGGGTAATTTGAATTTCTGATTATTAAGCTACTAGTATTTAAAGAGCTTTATTAACGTACATATGAAGTCAGAATTATAAGCCTTACTAAATTTTTACCCCCCCCCCGTATATTTTCCCTCAATTTATGTTTAATGGATAGAAGATGCTTCAACACATTTCTAAACATGATAGTTTTAACTCATTTCTAATAACTGATTTCTTTTATCTTTGCCATGACGACAGTACATAATATTTCACTAGATATTTTTCTAGATAATAGTATTCAGCTTAAAGTAACATTTAAAGGCTTAACTAGGTTAATTAGGTTAACTAGGCTGGTTAGGCTAATTAGGCAAGTCAATAGGTGCGTTCGACTTCATGCAGCGCTGCGCAGATCGATCGAAATCTGTCTTAAAGTGGTGCATGCTGGTTAGAAATTTTGTCAGGATTGATGCTGCGCCGACGCCATGTGACTGTCACATGTGGCATCAAAGTACCGTGACAGCTCTCCGAGATCAGACGACTGAGTCAGGCCATGCAGCATCTGAAGAGCGACTGCACGAGCTCTGATGACGACACCGATATTACACGATTGGCCGAGTTCACCGCATGACAACAACAACGTGTGATTCAGGTTTATTATTGGACAACTTCCGTCTCACAAATTTCAAAACAAACAATTAACTCTTCATACCCTATCTTGTATATATCATGCTTATTAAAACACTCCAAATATTTTACTGCAGTAATCATCTTTTGTTAAATAATCTGGTTATAGGCTAGATTGTTTGCACAGGTTTATTTTCGACCTTTTTTATAGAGACTAATTACTGCATTCAGCTCCATGAACGATTTAAATTATATATTTTAGTAAATAACCTAAATATTAACTCAAAAGAGTCTTACAGACTTGAAATAAAATTATTATCATCATTGATCCTGACACCCCTATAAAGGTTTCTTAAATTAAGTTAAAGAACTATTTTATTAAATAATTATAAAATGATTTTATGATTATAAAATATATATTTTATTTCCTGTCTAGCCGTTTATACCTGGTCTTTCTGGGAAACTTCTACTTAAAGTGTAGCTCAATTATTTTAGGACTGTCCTTTTGTTCAATCTTTTTAAATTAAAGTGCTTTTTTGAAAATGCTTTCATTATCCAAAATAATCTTAATCATAGTTTAAAACTTAATCAAAACACCTTGTTTTGGGTTTTACACTAATATATATTGGAAGGTTTTATATCTATAAATGTAAATAAATGTAAACCCCTTTTTTAGCATATTTAAACAAGAAGTATTAGCCTAACGAGTGATGTGTAAACTCCTAGAATTTGTGCTTTGTATTTAAAGGGCCTGTTCGTTTTTATGTTTATATTACCCTCTCGTTTCCCCTTATTTCTCTCATGCTTTGAAATATATTTAATTCATAAATCACTTATTGTTTAAAAATGAACTATAGTTTGTCGAGACTGTATTGTGTTTTATTTGTAAATCTTTTTTTGTTAGAAATAAAAAAATAAAAAGATGATGATGACGCCATGTAATCGGTCATCATGACTGCCGCAACTTTGAACCCCAAAGTGTCCGGCTTCACGGCTCCGTTTTCACCTCTGCCCCCACCTGCGCTCGGCTAACCTCGTTGATCACCGGCTGCAGCTGTGCTCCATGTCGAACGCATCTAATGTATAATGATGGTTTGTTCTGTAGACTATCGAAAACAAACATTGCTTAAGGGGGCTTATAATATTGACCTTAAAACGTATTTAAAAAATAAAAAACTGCTTTTATTCTAGCCGAAAAAAATATTATAGGAAATACTGTAAAAGAATCCATGCTCTGTTAAACATCATTTGGGAAATATTTAAAAATAAATAATAATAAAAATTCACAGGAGGGCGAAAAATTTTGACTTCAACTGTATGTGTCCAAGAAGAGCCCCAAAATGAACAGAATTTTGGAAATTAAAATGTAAACAGTTTTTGTGTCTATATTTTGATTGTAACACTTCTACATTTTACTATACAGGCAATAAATAGATTAGTTGGTAGTATACTTTAAATGTAACTATAACACTTTATGTAAAATTAAAATGTAGTTGTTAACCTTGAATAGCTACAGTTGGCTTCCAGAACATGTCAGAGTTCTTCAGTAGCTGACTCTTGTCTCTGTTCACTGCGATGATCTTGCTCCGTCTGTTCAGCACTCGTCCATAACTTAGTCTGAAGTCACACACCGTGCCTATCCACCACAACAAAGATATTCAGGAACAAGAACTTAAAGTATACATGAAATCAAATCTAACCATATTGACTTTAGTAGCTCACATTGCTAGTTCTGTGCATGTCATTAAGAAAATTTCCCTTGTAATCTTTCATTAAAATCTGAAAAGCACTTCCTGTTTGGTTTCAGTTCAATTCTCAGATTACGTCTGTCTGAGGTAGTGGGCGTGGCATACTTAACCACGCCCCTCCAACTTCTGACAACAAACAGAAATGGTGAGGAGGAGGAGTCTGTTAGGTTGTAATAACTCTCCCCAAACCCATTTCCTAAACTTTCTGAATGAAATGCCAACTTTACTACATCCAATCAGCTCGCAGTAAAAACAAACCAAGCCACGCCCTCTGATTTTTCTTTCTTTCTTTTTTTTTTT
This sequence comes from Danio kyathit, assembly GCA_903798195.1. NCBI lineage: Eukaryota > Metazoa > Chordata > Actinopteri > Cypriniformes > Danionidae > Danio > Danio kyathit. The sequence goes on along the minus strand of LR812536.1, from coordinate 59,447,433 downwards.
TTTTTTAAACTACCCAGGTTCTGCAGGTTGTAATGTCCCAAATTTTGCTTGCCAATCTTAAGCCAATTGTAATGGATTGTTTTGGTTCAATTTCGAATTTCCCCAACCAGCGCAGAGCCCGGGGGACCAGAGTGAGTGCTCCGACTTGGCCCCACCCCTGGTTTGATTCTCATTTAATATTCAGTTTCTCCAGGAAATGTGTCATAATAGGAAAAAAAAAAAAGTTGCCATTTCCGGTTCATGTGGACTTTAACTGAGCAAGATACAAGGGTCACATTTATTTTCAAAATTATTTATAAACCGTATAACTAATTTTTTTCCATCTCTGAAAAATCCCAATTAAAAAACTCATACAGATAAGGATGTATAGTAGGGTACATAATTCTGTATATATTCCAACTGTACAGCAGGTGGTGCTGTTTCTCACCTGCCAGCAGGACGAGGTCGGCATCTTTTAATGCGTCTCTTCTGTTCTGTCTGATGTGCAGTGGACTGTTCTTTCCCAGCAACCCTCGGGACATCCCACCCAGAAAACAGGGAATGCCTAAAGATTCTAAAGCTTTTCTGTAACAGACATATACAAAAAAAAATGCAAAAAAAACAAACTTGTGACAAAAAATCAACTTCAGTGAGTTATGGATGCTTGTCAGAGGTAATCTTCCAACAGTATTGTTAATAATTTATTGTCATTTTGGACTTTTTGGAAAAAACAAATGCATATCATTCTTTGACCAACATATTCGTTCATTCATTTATTCTCCTTTAGCTTAGTCCCTTATTTATCAGGGCTTGCCAGAGCAGAATGAACCGCCAACTATTCCAGCATATGTTTTACACAGTGGATGCCCTTCCAGCTGCAACCCTGTACTAGGAAACACCTATACACATATTCACATGCACTCAAACACGTCTGCCAATTTTGTCTACCCAATTTACCTATAGCGCATGTCTTTGGACTGTGCGGGAAACTAGAGCACTCGAAGTAAACCCACACCAGCACGGGGAGAACATGCAAACTCCACACGGAAATGCCAACTGGGACTCGAACCAGCGACCTTCTTGCTGTGAGGCGACAGTGCTGACCACTGAGCCACAGTGCCACCCACTAACATATTTAAAATATTTGGATATGCATACTGAATTTGCATTGCTTTGGAAAATAGGGGACACTATCGTATGTACACTCAAAAAAATTAGGCTTAATAGATAAGATGTATGCTGATTGCACATCAAATTTCCATCTATTTGGATTACATACTTTTAACATTCATTCATTCATTCATTCATTTTCTTGTCGGCTTTGTCCCTTGCGGGGTCGCCACAGCGGAATGAACCGCCAACTTATCCAGCGCGATTTTACACAGCGGATGCCCTTCCAGCCGCAACCCATCTCTGGGAACTTCCACACACACATTCACACTCATACACTACGGACAATTTAGCTTACCCAATTCACCTGTACTGCATGTCTTTGGACTGTGGGGGAAACCGGAGCACCCGGAGGAAACCAACGCGAACGCAGGGAGAACATGCAAACTCCACACAGAAACGCCAACTGACCCAGCCGAGGTTCGAACATGCGACCCAGCGACGTTCTTGCTGTGAGGCAACAGCACTACCTACTGCGCCACTGCGTTGCTCTACTTTTAACATAATTTAACTAATCCACATGCAATTGAGATTTGTTAGGAGTATAGAGCTACATCAATTTTGCCCCTGAATATCAAGTAAACCATTCTCATAAAACGTAACTAATTGGATCTGGCTTTTTCTACAGCTAAATAAATTTATCATATTCATATTTTTTAACTGATTACATGGAATAATAAATTTGAACAGATTTAGATTGATTCTAAGGAATCTGACAACATACATTTAATAAAACTGACTAATATAATAACAATGAATAAATCAAAAGGTTACAAAAGGTTAATGATAAACTCCATCGTGATTAATTTTTTTGAGTGATAAGTATAAATGAATACACCCCCTTATGAAAAATAAACTTTTTATGCATTTCTTAGTGAATATAGCTAATATGTTCGGTCCATCTAAACAAAACAGTTTTATTTAACACTTAAATCCATTAAAACAAGATTTTGGTCACCTAACATATTTAGAAACAGAAAGATAATACATTTAAATTCAAACAAGTTATTGCAAAAAAAAAAAATAATTACAAACTTCAAATTTTCATATAAATTCAATATTTTTATAATATAAAATCTTATTTGATATTTTTCCCAACATATTTATTTGGATGTACCAATTATTGAACTGTGATTTTAAGATTTTTGGTAGATTAGTTTCAGTTTGGGCTTTGGCACTGACTAATCTAATGTATATGCACAAATATATTATGCTAAAGCATCCTGTAGATATTTCGATAACATACTTCCACAGTATTTATTATCTTTTGTGTTATCTATTATCTTATTAAATATTATCTTTTTTTGTAAATGATGACAATTAGGTTTTTTTGGCTGAGCTATCCCTTTAAAACCCTGCAAAGACTGTTCAATGAACATCACTGGAATTGAATTCAATACGCTAAATTTACCTGATATCATCAGCTGGTGTTGGGGGTAAAGTTGCCTGACTGCCTAACAATATGACAGGCTTTTTGGCTCTGCTCACCAGTTCCACACACCTTTGGACCTGCGAAGAATAAAACATCAAGTCATCTTATCTTCAGCATTTGGGGCAAAAGTCACATATTTCAACTTTTCTTCTTCAGCTTCGAGTTTGTTATACGCTCCGCTGATGATGAAGCAAATCTTGAATGATTATCAAATATTAATCAGCTGTAAAAGCAGCACGGTGGCTCAGTGGTTAGCACTATCGCCTCACAGCAAGAAGGTCGCTGGTTCGAGTCCCGGCAGGGTCAGTTGGCATTTTTGTGTGGAGTTTGCATTTTCTCCCCATGTTGGTGTGGGGATTTCCTTCGGGTGCTCTGGTTTCCCCCACAGTCCAAAGACATGCATTATAAGTGAATTTGGTAAACAAAATTGGCTGTAGTGTATGTGTGTGTGTGTGTGTGTGAGAGGGAGTGTATGGGTGTTTCCCAATACTGGGTTGCATCTGGCAGGGCATCCGCTGCGTAAAACATATGCTGGAATAGTTGGGGGTTCATTCCACTGTGGCGACCCTTGGATAAATTAAGTTTTCCTCCAAAAAAATTATAATCCAGATTTGTGTTGTTTCACCTCATTTTAAAGTAGTAGTTTGAACAAACAAATGTTTTTTTTTTTTAAGCGCCGGTTTCTGCACCTGATCGTCTGTGGCGTGAGGGATGTGAACAGGAAGTGGTGACAGATCACGGCTCTCCCAGGCTCCAGCAAATAAGTTTGATAAATGATTTTTAAGATACCTAGGGGATAACAAAAACAACAACTGTGTTATCAGACAAGCTAAATAATGCTCTGATTTCTCAAGTAAAAGCTGGTGCTGAAATAACAGGATGTTAAGAGTGAGAAACATTTATACCATGCAATGATTTTCCCCATCAGGCCTTTGGGAGTGTTTTTGGGGGCAAACTCTTTTTCCACCACATGATACGGGTACAGTGTGTCTATGGGAAACTCTATAAACACTGGGCCTGTGAAGCGATAAGGGACAAAAATAAACATAATTAGTAAAGCAATGATGAATGCAAATGCTAATCAAATACAAATAACAGATTATTGAAATATAAATGAAGCATTTGTGTTATTATATTAAAGGTGCAGTAGGTAATCGTCTTCAGAAACGTTTTTTGTTGTGCTGGTTGAAAGTCTCTTGTGTAGTCGCAGTGTAGTGCTTGATATGCTCACTGACCCTATTGACTGCCTCATTGAAACTGTTTATATGCCCTGATTTTTCTTTTTAATAATCAATTTTATTTATTTATTTTTGTTTATGTTTTTTTATTGTTGGGTAATTATTGAAAAATGTAAAACTAATAAAAACACTTGTAAAAAAAGGGCATCAAGTGTGTAATGTATAATGCATATCAATGCTACTGTACCTGGTGTTCCAGACTGTGCAATGGCCAGGGCTTTTCTAACAGTGGGAACTATTTCTCTCACAGTCCTCACTGATGCACAGAACTTACAGAGAGGCTTGAAGAGAGACATCTGGTCGATATCCTGCAGTGCACCTCTACCCTACAAAGAAACACAAAATCTTAAACATATTTTTAGGACATATTCAGTAGGGAAGGGGGAAAATATCGATACAGCATACTAGTATTGTGATATTTACTGCTGCAATACTGTATATTTGTTTTGCCTTCTCTCTTAGCAGCAAATAATAACAACTGGCAACTTGGATTTAAACAAAACTAACTGTTTACTGCACTAAGCATCATAGGAATTTAGTTCTTAAAGGGGACCTATTATGTCCCTTTTTACATGATGTAAAATAAGTCTCTGATATCCCCAGAGTGTGTATGTGAAGTTTCAGCTCAAAATACCACGCAAATGATGTTTTAGAACTATTTGAAATTGCCCCTTTTAGGCTTTGATCCAAATTGTGCAGTTTTGGTGACTGTCGCTTTAAATGCAAATGAGATTGTGCTCTTTTCAAAAGAGGGTGGAGCTACAAATGCCTATGTGTCAGCATAGTGGCAGATTCAAAAACAAGACTAATGTCCTATGAGAGTGAGATTGTCACTGATGGGCGGGGCTTTCTCCCTCTGATGACACGTACAAAGGGAGAATGTCAATCAAAGTGTTTCTGTAGACTGTTTATATGAAATGTGATTATAAAAAATTAAATTAGTATATTTTACTATTAGAAGCTGGTTATATTTACAGACTGTTGCCAAACAACTGCATTAAGTGGAGTTTAATATTAAACTAATTTCGAGAGAAGCGAGCGCTCACGATTGACTCAGCTGGCTCACATTAACTAATCATGATCCTCCAATCAAAGGATCCCAAAATTCCTACATATTCAGACTCCTCGCATTTTACAACTATCTTCGTTTGGAAGAAACCCTCCTCCTCCCCTTCTTCCACCTTTTATCCAAACAGGGGGCAAAGCGGCCATTCCAACGGCTCTGGCCCCTCGCCGGGCCATCGGGTGTGTCTGCATAGAGTTTACACTATCTCCCCGGTTTCCTCCCTATGTCTAAATTGCTCCACATCATAAAACAAAATAAGCATAAATCCCCTTTTCTTTTTAGTCGGCTCGCTCTCGGGAAGTTCACCTCAGCCTCAGCTGCGGGGGAGTTCTGAGATCGTCCTGAACTCAATCTCCCCTCGCCCCACAAAGGGAGGGAGCCCTGGACTCGAGGATCCCTTGAGCTCAGGGCTCTCTCCCGGGACAGCACGCCAACCAAGCTTCTTTAATCGTGAGCTGACCGTGAACTCTTGAAACCCCTTATAAAAGTGATTTTTGCATATTAGGTTCCCTTTAAAGCTGAACGGCATATTTAAATGTCGAGAGTACTTATTTTACATTATGACTATAAAAAAACAATAAATGAAACGTTAACTCACCTTTCTTATTGTCATACTTGAATTTAAGTCACAACAATATTAGTCCATATTGATAAATCATCAACATTTTATTATACTATTTTATTTACTATTTGATTTATACCAAATAATGGTCAAACTGCACCTGACGCAAGCTTTTACTTTGCTAAAGAGGCTAGAGTTTCATTATACGCTAGCTATCATCATTATATCAACATAGCAGTGCTATGGAGTAAGATTTAGATGCAACATTTCTTGTTGCTAATCATTTTGCCTTCAAATGTATAAAAATATTAATAATTTGAATTGAGTTCAGCTCTATATTATAACTTAAAAAATGAAAAGCTGCTGCACGGTGGTGCAGTGGTTAGCATGTTCGCCTCACAGCAAGAAGGTCGCTGGTTCGAGCCTCGGCTGGGTCAGTTGGCGTTTCTGTGTGGAGTTTGCATTTGGACATGTGGTATTGGTGAATTGGGTAGACTAAGGCCCCGTTTACACTAATGCGTTTTCGTTTTAAAACGGCTTTTTTTATCAAAAACGATCCGCGTCCACACTAGCGTTTCATCTAGCGTTTCTAAACATATCTCCGTCGACATTACTCCACCAAAAACGTATATCACGTGACCATTCGCGCACTCTGGGCATGCGCATTCAAGTATAAACAGGAAGCATGTGTCTCGCTCGGCATTTGGTGATTGTTAGTCAACAAACGCTGGTTGAACGATGAACGCGAGCGATTAGCGAGTGCTCGAACAATAGCTTGCCTCTTGCGAATATGTGCAGCAGCTGTAGTAAAAAAGGCAGAGTTTAACTACACAATGGCGCCTGAAATGGACAATAGTGCAAACAACGCTCCCATTTCTGTGTCCATGTTGTTGTTTACAGTGAAGGCTGGTCTGCCGTCTTCCGGTAGCGTTATAGTCATGTGATAGGGGCTTGACAAATAAGGGAAGGATACGCAATGACCCAAAAGCCCCAATCAGGTAGCGAATCTCAGCAGCCACGCCTCCGTTTTCAGATGTCTCCGTTTTTCCCCATCCACACTGAGACGGAGCAGCAGCGTATCAGAATTAAAACGTGCTCTTCAGCGTTTTCAAAACGCTCCGTTTTCGGGGCTCGAAAACTCCGGCGTAGTGTGGACGGATGGCGTAACCGTAGCAAAACTTGTGCGTTTTAAAACGAAAACGCATTAGTGTAAACGGGGCCTAAATTGTCCGTAGTGTATGCGTGTGTATTGAGTGTGTATGGATGTTTCCCAGTGATGGGTTGCAGCTGGAAGGGCATCCGCTGCGTAAAACATATGCTGGATAAGTTGTCGGTTCATTCCGCTGTGGCGACCTCAGATTAATAAAGGGACTAAGCCGTAAAGAAAATAAATGAATGAATGAAAAAATTAAAAGCATAAACCAACGTCGATCTGATCATTCTGTCTGCTCGTATAAACCCTTTTGAAAAAGCTAGACAGGTTTTGCACAGATACTGTACACTGGTGACAATGTTGGAGTCTAGTCAGTAAACAGCAGGCCTGTTATTACCACCTTTTGTTTTGCTGGATAACAAACAACAACACAGCAAATGATATTGGTAGATTGTGTGGCTTGTTTCATACGCAAGTAAGTGAATCTGAAATGGTGTGAACCAAATGACCCACAGCAACTCAAGAGTTGTGGCCCAACCAAACCAGTTGGGTAATCTCCAGGTGGGGTCATATCCTTTGTTGTAACTAGTATAAAGTAGTGTCTTACAGACAGTACTTTGGGTTAAGATACTTGAAGGACGACAAGATAACATCCCTGCTGGATCATTTTACTGCACCGCCTTCAATAAACTCTTCTCCCCACAAGAGGTCAGCTTACTTATTTTATGTATTAGAGTCATCGTAAAGGGCACCTAGGTTACCCCTTTTTCCAGATTTAATATAAGTCTTTTGTGTCCCCAGAATGTGTCTGTAAAGTTTCAGCTCAAAACACCCATCAAATTATTTATTATAGCTTTCACTAGTTTGTATTTTATAGCTCTCAACAGATTTTTGCTGTTTTTGTGTACTGCGCCTTTAAGGCTAGTCCTCCCCGCCCACCGTTCCCATGTGCCTGTCAGCGTGCCTCAGTCTCCGCCCTCGGCTGCTTCAGACAACTGACAGAGATAAAGGAAGCAGATCTCACGTAATGTTTGTGAGGAAAAACTACAGTAAGAACTTTACCAATGATTATTTGATGCATTTGTTGTGGAGCTGCAACGACGAGTCACACACAATGTCGTTACAAAGTTCACGCACACACACAGACACACACACACACATACAGCGCGCGCATTTAGCTTTGCACGCAAATGTGACAGGATACAGGTTAATATCCACTGTTGTATGGATATCTGTTACGTTAATGTACAAAATAAACCTGATTTAATGTCCACAAACTGGGATTGAAGCGTCTTTTATAATTGTTCTGACATGCGGCTGTGGTGATGAAGTAAATCTGAAGTAAATCGCTGTAATTCATTACACACATGCACTGTTTTAAAAGATTTTAAACTTGTAAAACTCATTCTTGATCACATTTGATGATGATTGATGATCCTAGCAAACTGAACAGACCTTTTATTCCTGGTTGCTTTGCGCACGTCCTGTCTTGTTAATATGATAAGCGTTACTACGGAGACATGTTAATACGCAGCTGTCAATCAATTCGGTGGGCGGGGGGACCGCACTCCTACATCAAGTTGTGGTCGGTCTCAAAACCGCTCCAATTGGTCCACCGTTTTTATGTTGTTAAATTGAAAAAAAAAGGACTGAGTGTGTTTATATCACCCCAATATGACGGTCTATACACTATACCTACACATATGTCTGTCCAAACAGCTTAGGTGCATAGGTGCCTTTTAAGGTCCATTTAACCATTTTAAGGTCAATATTATTAGCCCCTCGATTGTCTACAGAACAAGCCAACATTATACAATGATTTGCCTAATTACCGTAACTTACCTAGTTAACCTACCTAATCTCGTCAAGCCTTTAAATGTCACTTTAAGCTGAATACTAGTATCTTGAAAAATATATAGTACAAAATGATTTACTGTCATCATGGCAAAGATAAAAGAAATCAGTTATTAGAAATGAATTATTAAAACTATCATGTTTAGAAATGTGTTGAAGAAATCTTTTTTTCGTTAAACAGAAATTGGGGAAAAACATACAGGAGGGCTAATAATTCAGATTTCAACTGTATATTATATTAATACACACTCCTAAAATTGGTATTTGACAATTCCTGTATATAGTTAAAGTTTTTATAATTTTATAAATCAATATTAGGCAGATAAATCAGCAAACTAAAGTTCTTTTGTTTGTTTTTAAGGGGCGGTTACAAATTATGGAAGTCAAAAGTACCTAAACAGGTTTACCACAAAAGCCATTCAGGTTTGAAAAAATAGGAGTATGATTAAACGATGATGTTATTAAAATTTATGGGTGAACTTACACTTTAAATCCTAATGCTCAAGGTTAGCTTCATAAGAATCTTACTCATTAAATGAGATACAATCTAGTGTTTGCACAAGACAGAATGAAAGAAGATAAGGCAGTGTTTGAGGCATAAGCCGACCAGAGCAGAGAGCAAATGCGCAGTTGACATGCGCACGTTTATGGCTCATAATCTGTAGGAAACTTCCTTACCTGCAGGAGAGTCGCAGCGGCTCCACCAATCAGAAGCAGAGGTGATTCAGCCATCTGAGCGTTCTTTACTGCGGTCACTGTGTTGGTCAAACCTGGGCCTGCTGTCACCGCAGCCACTCCAACGGTACCTACATCAGCAGAACAGAGGATTAATACACTTCTGACAAGGAAGTGACTGGCCGGAGCCAAGGGTGGTTCAGGTGGTTCCAACGACCCACCCCCCACCTGACAAAGGTCCAGAATTTGTCCAGTACATGAACATAATTGGGGGTGGATTGACTTCAGCAAATCAGTTTGTGTGAATTCAAACAATTATTTTTCATGAGTCTAACATCAAGCTATGCAACAAAATGTGCAATCTACATGAGACACGATCAATATAGGAGGCCTCTTTTATTTGTTAAATGGAGAAAAAGCATCTGAAATGTAGCGTATTCTTAAACTTAATTCTTATATTTCTAAATAAAAAAAAGGTCAAGCACCAAAAGAAGTTCATTTTACACTAAAATACATATATATATACACACACATACATACATATACACACACACACATACATATACGTATATATATGCATATACATATATATATACATATACAGGGAGTGCAGAATTGATAGGCAAGTTGTATTTTTGAGGATTAATTTTATTATAGAACAACAACCATGTTCTCAATGAACCCAAAAAACTCATTAATATCAAAGCTGAATATTTTTGGAAGTAGTTTTTAGTTTGAGCTATTTTAGGAGGATATCTGTGTGTGCATGTGACTATTACTGTGCAGAATTATTAGGCAACTGAACAAAAAACAAATATATACCCATTTCAATTATTTATTTTCACCAGCGAAACCAATATAACATCTCAACATTCACAAATATACATTTCTGACATTCAAAAACAAAACAAAAACAAATCAGTGACCAATAAAGCCACCTTTCTTTGCAAGGACACTCAAAAGCCTGCCATCCATGGATTCTGTCAGTGTTTTGATCTGTTCACCATCAACATTGCGTGCGGCAGCAACCACAGCCTCCCAGACACTGTTCAGAGAGGTGTACTGTTTTCCCTCCTTGTAAATCTCACATTTGATGATGGACCACAGGTTCTCTATGGGGTTCAGCTCAGGTGAACAAGGAGGCCATGTCATCAATTTTTCTTCTTTTAGACCCTTTCTTGCCAGCCACGCTATGGAGTACTTGGACGCGTGTGATGGAGCATTGTCCAGCATGAAAATCATGTTTTTCTTGAAGGATGCAGACTTCTTCCTGTACCACTGCTTGAAGAAGGTGTCTTCCAGAAACTGGCAGTAGGACTGGGAGTTGAGCTTGACTCCATCCTCAACCCAAAAAGGCCCCACAAGCTCATCTTTGATGATACCAGCCCAAACCAGTACTCCACCTCCACCTTGCTGGCGTCTGAGTCGGACTGGAGCTCACTGCCCTTTACCGATCCAGCCACGGGCCCATCAAGACTCACTCTCATTTCATCAGTCCATAAAACCTTAGAAAAATCAGTCTTGAGATATTTCTTGGCCCAGTCTTGACGTTTCAGCTTGTGTGTCTTGTTCAGTGGTGGTCGTTTTTCAGCCTTTCTTACCTTGGCCATGTCTCTGAGTATTGCACACCTTGTGCTTTTGGGCACTCCAGTGATGTTGCAGCTCTGAAATATGGCAAAACTGGTGGCAAGTGGCATCTTGACATCTTGGCAGCTGTACGCTTGACTTTTCTCAGTTCATGGGCAGTTTATTTTGCGCCTTGGTTTTTCCACATGCTTCTTGCGACCCTGTTGACTATTTTGAATGAAACGCTTGATTGTTCGATGATCACTCTTCAGAGGCTTGGCAATTTTAAGAGTGCTGCATCCCTCTGCAAGATATCTCACTATTTTTGACTTTTCGGAGCCTGTCAAGTCCTTCTTTTGACCCATTTTGACAAAGGAAAGGAAGTTGCCTAATAATTATGCACACCTGATATAGGGTGTTGATGTCATTAGACCACACCTCTTCTCATTACAGAGATGCACATCACCTAATATGCTTAATTGGTAGTAGGCTTTCAAGCCTATACAGCTTGGAGTAAGACAACATGCAAAAAGAGGATGATGTGGTCAAAATACTCATTTGCCTAATAGTTCTGCACTGCCTGTATATGTATATATATATATATATATATATATATATATATATATATATATATATATACACACACACACATGCATGCATATATTTGACAATTATATTTAGATATAAAATATAGTACAAAAACGGGCGACACGGTGGCTCAGTGGTTTGCACGATCGCCTCACAGCAAGAAGGTCGCTGGTTCGAGCCCCGGTTGGGTCAGTTGGCATTTTTGTGGGGAGTCTGCATGTTCTCCCCGTGTTGGCATGGGTTACCTCTAGGTGCTCTGGTTTCCCACACAAGTCCAAACACACACGCTATAGGTGAATTGAATAAACTAAATTGGCCATAGTAGTGTATGTGTGTGAAAATGTGTATGGATGTTTCCCAGCACTGGGTTGCAGCATGGAAGGCATCCACTGTGTAAAACATATGCTGGATAAGTTGGCGGTTCATTCCGCTGTGGCAACCCCTGGTGAATAAAGGGACTAAGCCGAGAGAAAATGAATGATACGTATTTAGTATATTGGATGCAAAAAAAAACCCTGCTTAATCTATGCCCAGAACTAATTAATATTATTGTTATTTTTATACTATTCAGATGGCCATATTCTGACTTTTGAGAACATATGCTAGCCAGTATGTTTTGCCTAATAAATGACAAGAGGCTGCAGCTTTTAATTTGAAGCAAGTTTTAAACACTCCTGAAATATTTGTATTTTTTTCTTATGGTCAAACCCTGTGTGCTGTAGCACTGTACACTATATTTCACACTTAATTTAAACTTTTACATTTAAATTACTAATCTCATAACATTATTTATAAAACTGTAAAATAAACTTGCAGTTTAAATAAATATTCTTAAATAAATTAATACCTCATAATAGTATGGTAAGCAATTTGACAAAATTTTAGAAAATATTTTTGGTAAATCAAAAAGCACGCTCATTATCAGCCACCAAGCTTCCAGGCACAAGCACAAATTAGTAGATAAAATGCTACTAAACTGCAGTTTTTAAGCCTCATAGTTAAATACAAAATAATGGGAAAAACTGCAAAAAGTGAGACGTGTTTTCTGCTGTTTGGGTTTAGTCTTACCAGAAAGTCTCGCTACGGCATCAGCAGCAAATACAGCTGTGGCCTCGTGGCGGGTGTCGACGACGCGGATGCCTAGCTTCTCACAAGCCACCAGGATGGGCGAGATGTGTCCTCCCACCAAAGTGAAGACGAATTTGACACCGTGAGAACGTAAAACCTCCGCCACACTCTCTCCTCCATGTCGAGGGCTCTGTCTCTCTGTCTGGGAATGATGAAGGTTTAAGTTGTGATGAAACAGAAAAACTGCTAGATTTTTCTCTTTTGTTTGACAAATATTCTATCTAGTGTAACAAATTATTGTAAAGGTGAAGAGTATGTCAGCAGAAAAAAGTCATTTTAACTGGAAGATCCACTTTGACTAACCATTCAAAGGAAACAAAGAGTATGCAACAAATTAATTGTTCATAATAAAATCAATAATGCATGTATTCTCAAAATAAATGCATGCATGCATTTAGAAAATGCTAAAAAAAAAAAATCATTTTATATTGTCTTAGGGCTAGAACTGCATGATATTGGAAAAATCTGACATTGCAACATTTTGTTTTTCTGCAAAAATAGTGAATAGCTTTATTTGAAAAGAAAACATTAATTTAGATTGATTGAGGGGATTTTGTATGGATGTAAATCATGGATAAAAAAATAAATAAGTTGCAAACAAAAATTATTACAATAGAAACAGTGCTTTATGGTTTTCCGCAGAGTCAAACAGTATTCAGGTACAGAAATTGAACATTGAAATGTAAAATAACGCTGTACAGTCTTCACCATATTAATTCAGTAAAATTGATCTTCATTAAAGTTACAAATGTACTTTGAAATGTAAACTCTCTTGAAATGTCTTCAAAACACATGCAAATCATAAAGTTTCACTCTGTTATGAATATACTTTGCAGTGACTTCACAAATCTCTTGTATTCTGTTTTACTGACAACTATAATCACAACTCAACATTGCATATCCTGCGATGTGACAATTGCAGACACACACATTTCGATACGGATGGATGGATGGATGGATAGATAGATAGATAGATAGATAGATAGATAGATAGATAGATAGATAGATAGATAGATAGATAGATAGATAGATAGATAGATAGATAGATAGATAGATAGATAGATAGATAGAGAAGAACTGTATTCAGGCACAGAAATAGAATAATTACAATGCAAAAAATGCTTTTCTTACTTTTTCTAACTTGCTGGTCTCATTTCTAGTCAAAATATTCTTAGATCAAGTAAAAATATTGTTTTGTTTTCAAAATTGAGAGGTTTTCCTTAAAACAAGCAAATTTATCTGCGGGAAGTAAAATAATCTTGTTTATGCCTTTAAATGTAGATATTTGAACTAGAAGCAAGACAAACATTATAAGTAAAAAAAAAAACATTTTTCCAGTATAAATAATTAAATACAATTAATCTTTATTACACCTCCAATCATCCTAATTTTTTGTGCCTAAATGTATAAAACTCTCTTGAAATGCTCAGTCACAGGTCTTAAAAACACATGCAAATTATAAACGTTTACTGTATTATGGTTAAACTTGGCAGTGACTCTGTATGGAGCCAGATCAGTCTCAAAAATAATACATTTACCAAATTAAATTCATACATGCACAGCACAATTCACATTTACAAAATCCAACTTGTACGTTCAAAACAAAATTCATATATACAAGCCACAAATTGTGAATTAACAAGAAAAAGTCATAAATATTTTTGCCAAAAAAATTTGATTTGTGCATTTATGAATTGTGTTTTGAACTTACGAATTGGATTTTGAAATTGTGAATTGTGCTGTATTGTATAAAATGTATTGTTTTTTAAACTGATCTGGCACCATACTATGTGGCTCCTGGTCAACAAAAATTCAGACTTAACATTGCACATTGCGATATCTATGCTGAAACGATAGATAGATAGATAGATAGATAGATAGATAGATAGATAGATAGATAGATAGATAGATAGATAGATAGATAGATAACTTAAACTAGTTTTAGAAGGCAGTCTCTATGACAACTTGTTAACAAAAAGTTGTTGCCAAATGTTGTGAAAAGTTTACATTTTATAGCGCATCTCTGTCACAATCCTCCATACCTTATGAAAGAGCTGGTAAAGTAAGCCCAGTTTATAGGATGCAAAGATCACACCACCAAGAGCAGCACCCAGAGAGCAGCCCAAATACATGGATATGTCCATTGCGACGGTGCTCTGTGACCTAACGCCCACCTGTCCTGCTAGAGACCTGTCAGACGACAAAAAAGAGATGTAAGATTAACAAAACCGCCACATACCTACAATGACGCTAGCTTCCAAATGGACTTTTTCAGTACAGTTACTTGACAAATCGCGAGACGGTGGTCATATTTCTACACGCTGTCATGTGTGATCTTGTTGTGGCCCGGTTTAAGGTCAGAAAAACACTGTACCTGTGCCAACTTTTCCTCCCCTGCTGCAGTCAGCGCTGAGGCCGATGAACTCACTCCTGTTGACGGGCCAGTAACGCAAACTGAAAGCTCTGAATGGACTGGGTAAGTGTGAGAGTTACGCAATATACGTAACAATCGCTCCGCTATTTGAGCAATTGACTGTACTCGCGCGGTCAGCGTTCTGTGGATTCATTTGGAGAATAGCAGTCTGCCCCGTAACATGATTAGCAGCGCAGTCATCCAATGAGAGTCCGAGACGTGACTGCGTTACTCTAGTAACGTACTGTACTACCAGGAAACTCGTGTCAATAATAACAAGTACATCTTTGATAATACTCGCATGTTTTCATTCATTTGTTTCAGGAGTGTTTTTATTGTTTTTACTCTAATTACGCGGGTGAAAATATATTTTAAAATTATGTAAAGTGATCACTATCAATATCACAAAGTAAATGACCTTTGTTCGAATAGCAAAGTCCTACATCTATAGTCTTTGCTAACAGTGAACAAAATAACCTTTGAACTTCGACAGCTGCCATCGCTCAGTATACCAGAATAACGTTAAACGTTAAACAATTAAACAACAACACAACATAAAACATTTGAACAGAATAATTTTTATTTTCATAAAAATGAACAAACCCTGGAACAGATCCCGCCCCAAAATGTGTAGTGTAAATGTGAAATGTCAGTAAAACTTACACATTACAGAGTTTTACTTTGTCAGGTCTGTTAGGAAGAGAGTTTGCGTTGATTATACACATTATATTATGTCTACAACATGTTTAGTTTGAAACAATATGGTTGCAAAACATGTTGCACTTATGTGTATGAACTATGATTAGTTACAACTAATACAGGAGGAATACAGTGCATGTGGAAAGTATTCATAGCGCTTCACTTTTTCCACATTTTTATGTTACAGCCTTATTCCAAAATGGATTAAATTCATTTATTTCCTCAACATTCTCCACACAGTACCCCATAATGACAACGTGAAAAAAAGAGTTTTTGAAATTGTTGCAAATTTACTAAAAATAAAAAACCTGAAAATCACATGTACATCAGTATTCACAGCCTTTGCTCAATACTTTGTTGATGCACCTTTGGCAGCAAATACAGCCTCAAGTCTTTTTGAATATGATGCCACAAGCTTGGCACACCTGTCTTTAGGAATTTTTGCCCATTCCTTTTTGCAGTACCTCTCAAGCTCTATCAGGTTGGATGGGAAGCGACAGTGTACAGACATTTTCAGATCTCTCCAGAGATGTTCAATAGGATTTGGGTCTGGGCTCTGGCTGGGCCACTCAAGGACATACACCGAGTTGTTGTGAAGCCACTCCATTGATATTTTGGCGGTGTGCTTTGGGTCATTGTCTTGATGGAAGAGGAACCGTCGCCCCAGTCTGAGGTCAAGAGCACTCTGAAGCAGGTTTTTATTCAGGATGTCTCTGTACATTGCTGCATTCATCTTTCCCTCTATCCTGACTAGTCTTCCAGTTCCTGCTGCTGAAAAACATCCCCACAGCATGATGCTGCACCACCATGCTTCACTATAGGGATGGTATTAGCCTGGTGATGAGCGGTGCCTGGTTTTCTCCAAACGTAATGCCTTCACTCCAAAGAGTTCAATTTGAGTCTCATCAGACCAGAGAATTTTGTTTCTTATGGTCTGAGACTCGTTCAGATGCCTTTTGGCAAATTCCAGGTGGGGAGTGGCTTCAGTCTGGCTGCTCTACCATACAGGCCTGATTGGTGGATTGCTGCACAGATGGTTGTCCTTCTGTAAGGTTCTCCTCTCTCCACAGAAGAATGCTGGAGCTCAGACAGAGTGACCATCGGGTTATTGATCACCTCTCTGACTAATGCCCTTCTCTCCCGATCACTGAGCTTAGATGGCCGGTCAGCTCTAGGAAGAGTCCTGCTGGTTCCAAACATCTTCCACTTATGGATGATGGAGGCCACTGTGCTCATTGGAACTTTCAGAGCAGCAGAAATTTTTCTGTAACCGTCCCCAGCCTTGTGCCTTGAGACAATCCTGTCTCGGAGGTCTACAAACAATTCCTTTGTCTTCATGCTTGGTTTGTGCTTTGATATGCACTGTCAACTCTGGGACCTTATATAGACAGGTGTATGCCTTTTCAAATCATGTCCAATAAACTGAATTTATCACTGGTAAACTCCAATTAAGCTGCTGAAACATCTCAAGAATGATCAGTGGAAACAGAATGTACCTGAATTCAATTTAGAGCTTCACGGCAAAGGCTGTGAATACTGATGTACATGTGATTTTTCAGGTTTTTTATTTTTAATAAATTTGCAACAATTTCAAAAACTCTTTTTTCACATTGTCATTATGGGGTATTGTGTGGAGAATTTTGAGAAAATAAATAAATTTAATCCATTTTGGAATAAGGCTGTAACATAAAAATGTGGAAAAGAGAAGCGCTGTGAATACTTTCCGGATGCGCTGTATGAAGGCAAAATACCACAGGTAAAAATATTTATGCACTTCCATAATGCTACGTTTTTCAAACTAGTGGAAAGTAGAAAACTTCTAAAATACACATGTATTATTCTTCATACATTATGGCTGCAGAATTTAAAGGTCCAGTGAAATTAAAATACCGTTTATTTAGATGTTAGTATCAGTATTTTAGCTTTTAAGGATATCTATAAGCTATCTATAAACAGTGACAAAATTAGTGTTTAGATGGACACTTCTTCAAGACGCTTCTCATTTCCTTTTTATTTGATTCGCTTGAGCTCAACCACTCCTAATGGCAGAGCTGTGATAAAACAAAACACTATTGGCTGTTTTTTTTAAAAAGGGGAGGAGCTACACCATGTCCCGCCCTCTCTTTATTTTTCAGAGATTACGTCAAACATTAAATAAAAAAATGCACATTTCAAAGCACTTCACGGGACCTTTAAATACAAAACAAGCCTTTAAAGACCATTTCTTGATGAGTTTATACCTGTAGATTCTATACACAGAGGGCTGTTTATATATCACTCACCTGATTTTCATATAAGAATACCTTTTAATACAAAACAATTTTCTCAATGTACTGTGATTACTTATCAGTAGGGCCACACAAAATCTGACCGTGCAGAATTCCGCAGATTTTTAGCCCATTATTGATTCTGTTTATTTACTTGTGTAAATGTGTAAATTTATATTTATTCAGTTTAAAAATTAATTTCACTAATATTATTGACTAATATGAAAATATTTATATGATTTACTTACAATACAGTTTGTAAAGTCATATTTTCTGTCTTTTAGTAGACATATTATATGAGAGACTTGCTTTGTTTACCAAATAAAGTGAATCTAATTGGATTTGCATTGTAAACATTAAATACAATTTAAAAAGGTTTTACTTTTTATTATATATATTAAGGTTTTAGTTATGATACTCCCAAAATCATTCCACATAAATCTGCAGATTTTTACCAAAATTCTGCGCAGAAATAGCAAAAAATGTCCGCAGATTCCGTCCTGCCCTACTTATCAGTAACATATCGCACTACGACGTCTCTGTGGGGATTTAAATTCAAAGGGTGTAAGTCTGAGATCAGGTTATTTGAGAAACCATACAGTACGTGTGTGTTTTTTTACATGAGGGTGCAAAACAGCTGTGTAGAAACGTCGATTGTCTTGCCAAACTCTGGATTTTCAGCAAAATGGATTGTTTCCGTAGCTTTGAATTCCTCAAAAACAGTAATCTAAATGACAGAAGAAAGAAGAGATCGACATGTATTATGATTTATTGATTTCATGCTGGATTATGATGGCTTTTGCCATGCTTCAACAAATGTTTATTTGCCTACACACAGCTGAAGACAAAAATGATTATCCTTCTAGTAAACTTTGTATTATTCTTTAAATATTTGCTGTTTAACAGAGAAAAGAGGTTTAATAACTCATTTTGATTATTTATTCATCCATTCATTTTCCTTCGGCTTAGTCCTTTTATTCATCAGGGTTGTCACAGTGGAATAAACCACCAACTTATCCAGCACATGTTTTAAACAGCGGATGCCCTTCCAGCAGCAATCCAATACATAATATTTTACTAGTTGTTTTGCAAGTTACTTTAGGTCATCCACCTAAAGTGCAATTTAAAGGCTTAACTAGGTTAATTGGGTTAACTAGGCAAGTTAGGCAAGTCATTGGACAACTAGTGCTTGTTCTGTAGCCAATCAAAATAAAAAGGGAGCTAGCAAAACTACACGAAATACGACTTTCTCCAAGAGAACTATAACATACATAGGAAAGCTGTGAAAAAATATTGCTCTGTTGAACATAATTTGGGAAAGATATGATTTAAATACCAAAAAAATTCACAAGAGGGCTTCAACTGTATACAGGTGAAGACATAATTATTAGCCCTCCTGAATTATTAGCCCCCTTGTATTTTCAACACATTTCTAAACATAATAGTTTTAATAACTCATTTCTAATAACTGATTTATTTTATCTTTGCCATGATGACAGTAAATAATATTTGACTAGATATTTTTCAAGATACTAGTATTTAGCTTTAAGTGACATTTAAAGGCTTAACTAGGTTAATTAGGCTAATTAGGCAAGTTATTGTATAACGATTGTTTGTTCTGTAGACTATAAAAAAATATAGCTTAAGGGGGCTAATAATATTGACCTTAAAATTGTTTTAAAAAAATTTAAAACTGCTTTTCTTCTAGCCAAAATAAAAACAACTTTCTCCAGAAGAAAAAATATTAAAGGAAATGCTGTGAAGAATTCCTTGCTCTGTTAAACATAATTTGGGAAATGAAAAATATATACAGGAGGGCTAATCATTCGGACTTCAACTGTATATACATGCAGTAATTCACCTCATTTTCTCCACTCTTGAGCCAGGGTCCGGGTAGATATAGCGCTTTCTGAGGACCAACCGACCAATGGCGTCCAAGATTTTGCCCATTCACAAAAACAACCCCTTTACTCCAATTCTGTGAGAAATATTAAACAACATTTGTGGTGTCTTTTGTATTCTACGGCTGTCAGGTGAGGATGAAAAGCAAATGTGAAAACACAGAATTTAAATAGTTATTGTTAGAAGGGATACAGCTGTGGCCGGAAGTTAACGAGAATTATTAAATTATCCATTAATTGTATTTTATTAACATCTACCCCTACCCCAACCCTAAACCCAACCATCAGGGTACTTATACCAACAGTAATTATACCAAGTATTATTCATTCATTTATTTGCGACTTAGTCCCTTTATTAATCAGGGGTCGCCACAGCGGTTTGAACCGCCAACTTATGCAGCATATGTTTTACACTGCAGATGCCCTTCCAGCCGCAACCCAACACTGGGAAACACCCATACACTCTTGCAATCACACATGTACACTACGGCCAATTTAGCTTATTCAATTCACCTATAGCACATGTCTTTGGACTGTGGGGGAAACCAGAGCACCCAGAGGAAACCCACGCCAACATGGGGAGAACATGCAAACTCCACACAGAAATGCCAACCAGTGACCTTCTTGTTGTGAGTGCTTCCCACTGCGCCACCGTAACGCCCCAGGTATTATTTTTAGAATTTATTAAATTATCCATTAAATTGTATTTTATTTCACATCTACCCCCACCCAAACCCTAAACCTCACAGTAATGTAAAAACAGTAATTACACCAAGTTTTTTTTTTATAATTTATTAAATAACCCATTAAACTGTATTTTTTTAACATCTACCCCACTCCAAGCCCTAAACCTAACCATCACAGCAATATAAAAACAAATATTATACCAAGTATTATTTATACAGTTTATTAAATTACCCATTAAATTGTATTACATTAACAGCTACCCCCACCCCAACCCTCACAGTAATGTACAGAGTCACAAAAATTATACAATATTGATTATTGATGAGCGACGCAGTGGCGCAGTAGGTAATGCTGTCGCCTCACAGCAAGAAGGCCCCTGGTTCGAGTCTCGGCTGGGTCGGTTGGCGTTTCTGTTTGGAGTTTGCATGTTCTCTCTGCCTTCGCGTGGGTTTCCTCCGGGTGCTCTGGTTTCCCCCACAGTCCAAAGACATGCGGTTCAGGTGAATTGGGTAGGCTAAATTGTCCGTAGTGTTTGAGTGTGAATGAGTGTGTGTGGATGTTTCCCAGAGATGGGTTGCAGCTGGAAGGGCATCCGCTGCATAAAACATGCGCTGGATAAGTTGGCGGTTCATTCTGCTGTGGCGACCCTGGATTAATAAAGGGACTAGGGCGAAAAGAAAATGAATGAATGAATGATTATTGATGAGAGTATCCACAGCTGTATCCCAGCTAGACTTCACTTTACCAAATGAAACTGACTGGAATTTAGCAGAATACTCACTGGCAGCTTTACAAAAGTGTCTGTGGGTTGATCCACTTTAAGAGATCCTCTGAAAAACGCAGGATAGGTGGGCTTCTCACCAACATGTGTCCATTTCCGAGACTGCAGTCTTAGAAAAATAAGAATAAAATAAAAAACAATCTGTTAAACTTTATGTGAACAGTTTAAGTCAACAGCTTTAGGTGAACTATATCTTTAAAATTAGGCTCATCACACTTTAGGGTAATAGAAAATACTATATACACAAAACTATGACTGTTTATCAATATGCGTTCTTTAGCGGACTTGCGTCCTCGTGTAACGTCATCATCAACTGCCAAAGTTCAGTTCCAAATCTCAAGACCGCAAGTACAGAGGACGCGTGAAACTTCCCGGATGTGTTCTTGATATTGAGGATGCACCGATGCAGACTTGAGCACCGATCTCGCTCTAGAAGTCCCAGAAGTCACTGCGATGAGGTGGGAAGCGCAGCATTTTATTTAGATTTATTATTAAAGTTCAGAGATATAAATTATTTACCTCAAGAGTTTCCCTAAATGAAACGGTGAATATAAACATTACCATGAACACCTTAATAAAGGAGTAAACACATTAAGGGTGTTTGTTTGCTGAAATTCGTATTAAAATCTGTTTTATTTATATTGTGCAACGTATATTTATAATGTTTTTATGCAAAGTATATATTTTGAAAAGGGGAAAAACAATAAATCGTTGTATGAATGCTGTAATGTTTAAATAATTTTCCATTTAAAACGCGTGAAGGTTACATGACCATCAGGAAGAACGCAGCATCTCATTTCTCACAGTATGCGTTCTCTGTTCTCGCAGTCTCCCGAGTTCGTTCTTCCGAGGACACCTGGAAAGACCGGTCTTTACAAGAACGCAAGTCCGTTCTCTGCGTTCTTGGAATTGAGAAACAGCCATTGTCACATAGTTTTGAATGGGGAAAAGTGTAAAGGTCAATGTGGCATATGAAGCCCCGCCTTCTAGTACAGGAGCCAATCATTGATCGTTATAGACTGAGGATTCTCCGGGGGAGGGCCTCTGACCAGACGCGAGTTTCTGCTGATTTTGTATGATTTGAATGTTTAGAAATGAAACTAAAGAGACAGTCGTTGTTTAATTTTATTGGTGATTCTTAATATGAAATTTAATCATAAGCTTGACAAGCAATTTTGTAGAATTTGATGTTTGCCCATTCAAACAGAATACCCGAGCATATTGCCCGAGAGGTGTTTCAAAGATGGCCACTGAGTGAAATGACTTGCCTTAAAGGGACTTTGGTAATCGTCAAATATTGAGTAGGTAGCACGTTCAGAAGTATGAAAGTAAATAATAACACATACATTTTAATTTATGTAGCAAATATACTGTATCTTGACTACAATTAGTCTGAGGTGAGGGGGGTTTTGTTTTAGATGCCAGATAAACCAGTTATATCACTTCCTCCCACAGCTTAAAGGGCACTTGTGATGCAAACTCTTTTAGAAGCTGTTTGGACAGATCTGTGTGTAAGTAAAGTGTGTCCGCTGTCATATTGGAGTTATATAAACACAATAAGTCTCTTTCTTTACATTTCCTGAGGTTAAAATAGGATCAAATTCCCAGTGATTTTGAGGCCCACCACAACGTGATGTAGGACTGCGCTTTCTCCCCCCATCGTATTGATTGACAGCCGTGTATTAGCATGTCTCCATATTAACACGTATAATCATGTCCACAGAACAGGATTTGCAAAGAAACTTGGATTAAAAGATCTCTTCCAACTCTCTGTGATTCGCTGCACCTCAAGAATGAGTTTTACAAGTTTATGACGTTTATTAATCGGTGCATGTTTGGGCGGGGAGAACCAGCTCATTTGCATTTAAAGGCACAGGCTACAAAAACAGCTACAATTTCCTCTGACCCCAAAATTGACATTTTCAGCAGGGTAAAATAAATTATCCGATTGGTATTTTGAGCTAGAACTTTACAGACACATTCTGGAGACACCAAAGACTTCTCTTACATCTTGTAAAAGGGGTAAAATAGAAGCCCTTTAAGTTACCCAGCACGTTAAACAGACAAATACTGATAATTAACCTGTTTATGAACCCCGGCTTCATGTCCAAACAGTGCATGGTGAATTTTTTCAGAGGTACATTTTCCAGAGTTATATCACCAACAAGGCCTGCGTAGATGAAAATAATGATTGAGGTGTCACTAGACACCCGCTCATACAGTATCAAAACAGTATCGTGATGTTAAAGTTAAATATCTGATTATTTAATTAAATATGAAAAGCCAAACCTTTCTTCTGACTGTCAAGGGCTGGACCATAATTTACTCGTCCACAGTTTTCAACCAGCAAACTCAAGGTCCTTTCACTCTGTGAGGTGCACAATAAATCCTTTTTAAAATTAGCACACAAATATATTGAAAATGTTGTAATATTTGCTGCAGGATGTGTTATACAGTAATAGCAATTATTAATATTATTAGTTAATTAAATTTTGATTAATATTAACTAAATTATAGAATTATAATATTATTTTTGATGTTGATGTTGTTTTTGGGGTACACTTTACAAATAAGTAAATGCATTAACTTCGTTAAATATGAACTTTTCTTATGACATATTCAGATGTGATATATTTATCACATATATTTATCACACATATATTTATCATTTCTTATGATATGTCAGATGATTCAAGTGTAAGATCCAACTTTTCACTTTTTTACTTCTGAATTATTTACTTGTTACTTTAAAAATTAAACAAATAACAATGATAAAAATATATATATTATGTTTTATTTCATAAAATTTTTAAAAAGTATCATATGTTTTTTACTCTCAGAGGGATTTTTTTTTGCAACTTTAGTTACAATATGGTGTAAGAAATTCTCATATTGTCTCAAATTCTTTGAATTATTTGTTATATTGATATTAAATAAATATAATATTAATGATAATAATAATAAATTAAAACAATATTATCCAGAAATGAATATAATCAATGTAAAAATCTTAAATTAAATTAATAAATAATTAATAAAAATTCAGATAAAGTAAATAAAAATTATATATAGATATTGTATTAGGAGCAGCACGGTGGTGCAGTGGGTAGCGCTGTCACCTCACAGCAAGAAGGTCGCTGGTTCGAGCCTTGGCTGGGTCAGTTGGCATTTCTGTCTGGAGTTTGCATGTTCTCCCCGTGTTGGTGTGGGTTTCCTCCGGGTGCTCTGGTTTCCCCCACAAGTCCAAAGACATGCGCTATAGGTGAATTGGGTAAGCTAAATTGCCCGTAGTGTATGTGTGTAAATGAGAGTGTATGGGTGTTTCCCAGTGATGGGTTGCAGCTGGAAGGGCATCTGCTGCGTAAAACGTATGCTGGATAAGTTGGTGGTTCGTTCCGCTGTGGTGACGCCTGATTAATAAAGGGACTAAGCCGAAAAGAAAATGAATGAATGAATGAATACAAAAATTAGTTAACTAGTATTCCTTAATGTTAAACTTAAAAACAAATAAATAATATTGCTAATAATATATTTTATATATAAAACATATTGTTTATTATATATATTAGTTCAGTTTTAAATAAAGTAGTTTTAAATATTATAGCTAACTGAGGATTGCAAGCAATAATTGTACTAAATAAAGTTCAGTGTCTTGTAAAGATCAAATGTTTTACATATACAGTATATGTATATATATGATGTATCACATATATGTTTTTTTACTCTCAGAATGCAACTTTAGTTCCAACATGGTGTAAAACTGTAATATACCAACAACAGAACCAGTGTGCAAATTACAGGGGGGTTTGGGGGGGTCCGACCCCCGTAAATAACACTTTATCCCCCCCTGAAGGACATCAAAACAAGATGTATGTGGGGGTCTGCCCTTTAATAGTCAAGACATAGTTTGCTCTGATGTGTATCTTAAATAACATTAATAATTAAAATAATAAATAACTTCAATATACATTTGAAAACATATGCTGGATAAGTTGGTGGTTCATTCCGCTGTGGCGACCGCAGATAAATAAAGGGACTAAGCTGAAAAGAAAATGAATGAATGAATGAATATACATTTGACCACCCCTATAGTGATACATACCATTGTGAATGCAAAAATATTAGTTCATCGGTTTGAAACCGGCAAATCTAGAGCACCAACAGACCGTGTAAATGTTCACAAAACATGTTTTTTTAAAAAAGCAAACCTCTCACCGTTTATTTAATATCACAAATATCCCTCAAAACACTGAAAACATAATAAGTTTGATTTATAAATTAGATGTAATTGATTTAAATATATACATTTGGTTCACTGAGGCATATAACCGAACATAACCGAAAAACTTGACCCTCCCCCGATCGTCAATGTGTAATTCGCATCCTGAACAGAACATAATATTTACCTTACTCTGAGGTATTTTAACTTTCTGAGTTCTGTAGTCCAAAACGCCAATGAGTTCTCTGTCAATGAACACCTTCAAAAGACAAACTATGAATTAGAGATCAATCCTTAATTGAATAATGTTAATCATCATAATATCCCATGTGACACACAGGCCAATGTGGAAAGGAAAAGATCTTACTAGAGCTCTGTCACGAACGTGATTTCTTGAGTTGAGTTCTCCACCTGAATAAATGTCCGTCTGATAGAGTGTGTATCCATAGGACTGACCATTATTGTTGTTCGCCGGAAGATTCTCCATACTGACAGGATCATCAGCCCTGAAACTCTGTTGAACAAATATTGGTTTTACTCCCTTTCTTCGATTTCTTTGTTCTATTTTTCCTATAGTACGACAATATTCAAAACCCTTTTCTTCCAGAATGTGCTGTATTTCTCAGTGAAACTGGGTATTTTTTTTATTTTTATTTTTATTTTTTGGAACATGTTTTTATTTGCTTTTTTCTTTTAGACATGCACAAAACAAAAATACAAATATAACATAAAATGCCTGACAGAAAACATAATTACATATACAAAAACATACATATGGCCAAAGCCATAAGCTATTATGTTACAAGTAATACAATATGGCGGGAGGAGTGAGAAATTTGATGAGAACAGAACACACATGAATGAATGTCCATCCGGGCATTATGTCATTCCCAGTTTCAAAATGTCACCTAAAGCAAGGTTTATATTGTCCAAATATGGTGACCAAGTGCGAATAAATGTATCAGTTGTGGAGTGGCTGAGACATGTTAAGTATTCCAGGGGGATAGTCTCTTGAATTATTGAATGCCATCCTTTCATGGAAGGGGACTTATCATTGATCCATGACATCAAAATGTTCTTCCTGGCAGCAAAAGTTAACAGGCAGAAAAGTCGTTGTTCATACTTGTTCTTAATTAGTTTGCAAGGAAAACCCAGGAGAAGGGAAAGGGGGTCTATATCTATGTCCAAACCAAAAATGTTGTTTATTTGGGCTACGATTCATTACAAGCAATGAATATAGTCCCCTATGTTTGATTTGCATTTAAGGCATAAAGGTGAGTGGGTTGCATTGAATTTATGTCTTAATTGAGGTGTGATATGAATTCTATGAAGGATCCTGAGTTGAATGGCTCTGACCCTATTGCAAACTGAAAGCTTGTTGGCTAGAGACCTAACCATCTCCCATTTTTCTTCCAAAATATCCACTCCAAGCTCTTTTCCCCAAATTGATTTGAGATGGGAGTTACAGACAGTGTTTTAAGAGGACAAAGCCTTATAGAAAGAAGAAATTAGCTTTTGTTTAGGAGGATTTGATAGAATTTTCTCAATTACTGTAAACGAGTATTAAGAAGTAAGTGTGGAAACTGGGTATTTTAATGATAAAACAATGTATCATTGATGAAACATAGGCTCAAATCAATTAAAGGTGCTGGAACACTCTGTTTGTTTTGGTCATTTAACCCGCCCAACGACACTTTAGCCAGTTATATTTCAGCACTACGAGTTGCCTTGGTGTGATTCATTCAGTCAGGAAGGCTCTCAAATCATGCGTCCAAGACCAAAAATGTGACCTCCGCTGGACATTAGCAGCCTCCGAAATGAGACTCAGATTCAGAGTTCCACATGAGGTTATTAATTAGCAAACAATATAAATATTACTAACATAAACACTAGGTGAACAGGATACATTGTAATCCTGTGTCCTAACAACACTCTACATAATGAGATTTGCAGTGATAAGCAATTTGGGTGTTTGCACCAGATGAAACATGACAGAAATTTAAATACAGCCATTCAGAAGGACAGAATAGTGCACTCACTGCACTCCAACGAAATGATAAAGTTTATACATTTTTAAATGTGGAATCACTGATATGTGTTGGTTAACACTGAGCCACAGTTCTGAAGTTCAATTTCAAATGGTTTATTTTATTTTCAGGATCTGAGGTGAACTATCTGCTGCTGCTTTCAGTAGTATAGCAATAAATGTCATGTGAAATGGCATTCAAACTCACATTATTAGCATCTAACACTGAATAAAGCACATGAGGTGTATCTGAGGTGATCAGGGCCGGATTAACTAATGGGCATTATAGGCACAGGCCCAGGGGCCCGTGCGCACTTGGGGTCCCTGCGAGGGGAAAAAAAAAATGCTGATTTTGGAGTGTCTATTTAGGCTAAGTGCAAATAGCGCACCTCGTTGTAATAAGCTAGTTAAGTGCTTCCCGACAGTGCCGTTTGATCGACAGAGTCAACATAACTAAAGAGCACGGTAGACAGCAGGTGGGAGTGGTGTAGCTCGTAAAGAGCATGGCTATGTGTTTTGAGGCGATCGATCATGAACTCGGTTCGAATCCAGCATCTGATGAACACGTTCTTATTTTTTTCCCCCCCATTACAAAGCAGATTGGAAATGCATTTATTTTCAATAGAAAGGAAATGTTTTTGTTTAAAAATTTAAATAAAGTATATAAAATATATCAAATGAGTCACAAGGTATTTAATAAGGATAATAATAATTATAAATATTCTATGAACAGTTATTTTCCACCTGGTGTTAAATGTAAGCGACATCTTAATATAATTAATCTGTATTTACAATGTTAGTCGCCCTGCTTCACCCATATTCTCCGACCTCATGGAGAGAGAGACAGAGAGAGAGACACAGAAAAAGCCCCTGACGAGGAGAGAGACAGGAGAGAACTGGTACAGTGTGTGTGATTTCGGATACTTTCAGCCTCAAAATCAAGTGCTTTTTGCCTACTCTTCTTCATCACGAGGGAGACAGTAGGAATCATTAATAAGTGTGTGTATTATAGAACACTCAGATTCATAGAACTGGACTGGAGAGGTGTTGTATCCAAATCATATGCATTTTAAGTTTGTTGAAGTTATACATTAAAAATACTCTTAAATATAAATTTTAGTACTGCTTCAGTGAACTTGAACATGTATATTGAAAACCAGTAATTTTCACTAGTTATATTAGTATTTTTATCAAAGTGTGCTTTAAATGCTTTTAAAATCAGGTAAATCTTTGTAGACTATAAATATATGTACTTTGTCATTTATTTAAAAAATGTGGGCAAAATATTATAGATAACTTTATTTTAAAAATATTATATTAATCTTATTTTTTAATTCAACTATAGAGGTGCGGCCTTGTAGGGGGGCCTACAAGACATTGTGCCCAGGGGCCTCTGAATTCTTAATCCGGGCCTGGAGGTGATCATAGTCAGTTTATCCTGTTGTTCAACTGCAAGAAATAGAAGCCATTTCTAATATATCAATTCGAGATGTTGGTTAGGACAAAAACTCCTTTTAATATGGAGAATATTCCTTCTATCGCGTGCTGTTGCTTTTAGTTAGAACATGATTTAAATCAGCCTTTATAGGCTCGATAGTCAGGCACACTCCTGTTAGTGTCGTCAATCTGGTAACCTGCGCTTGAGTGTTTTGAACCAGGGGTGCAATTCCTAGTTCAACCACTGGGTGTCAAATGTACATACTGCACCTTTAAATATGCACGCAAGACATGCAAAAAAACCCAATGAAGTTTCTGCATATGCAATATATGAAGAGCTCTGTGAATATACATCAATCCATATATGTGTACTTCAATAAAAGCCTGAATGGTTTATTTATTTATTTTTATAAGTATGTTTATTGGTGATATACATAACATTATGTCGGATGCAATAGTACAGGGATCACCAAACTTGTTCCTGGAGGTCCGGTGTCCTGCAGATTTTAGGTCCAACCCTAATTAAACACACCTGAACAAGCTAATCTAGGTCTAAAGCTGCGGTCACACTGGACTTTTCTCCCCATAGACTTCCATTCATACGCACGCGAATGCGTCAGACCGGTAACGCAGGGTCACGCGTCAAGTTTTGCATTTCGCTGCGGTGCAAAGTTCAAGCTTGATGAACTCTGACCTGCCAAATCGCATCATTTGACTGCGTGAGACCAATCCAGGATCAAAACATGACCTCTCTGAACAGAAATTTAAAACATGGAGCAATCGCTTGCTTTTTTTAATGTCTAATCATCTCGTTTAATCCCGCCCCTTTTCGCAGCGCCATACGACAGAATTTCGCAAGCTCAAACTCTAGTGTGACCGCTGCTTTACTAGGTATACTTGAAACACACAGGCAGGTGTGTTGAGGCAAGTTGGAGCTAAACCCTGCAGGGCACCGGACCTCCAGGAATGAGATTGGTGACCCCTGCAATAGTACAATAAATATATGGGGTTTTCCTTTATTAACAATTAGCAAAATAAAATAGTTCTCAAATTGTCTCAAATTCTGTCAAAAGATTTGTTATATTGATGTTAAATAAATATAACAATATTAAAGATAATAATAATAAATTAAAACAATATTATCCAGAAATGAAGAATAAATAGAATCAATGTAAAAATATGAAAAAAATAAAATAATGAATTAATAAAAAATATTATAAAAAAAAAAAATTATATATATATATATATATATATATATATATATATATATATATATATATATATATATATATATATATATATATATATATATATATATATTACATATAAAATATATATATTTTTTTAAGTAATATTTTTTTACTCAATATTTTATTTTTTTCTAATATTTTATATATATATATATATATATATATATATATATATATATATATATATATATATATATATTTATATATATATAATCTTATTTTTTATTAATTATTTATCTTATTTAATATTTTAACCATGAAAAATAAACAGTATCAATGTAGAAAATATTAAATAAAATAAATAATTAATAAATAAAAGAATAAGATAAAGTAAAAATATATTATATAACTTTTTATATTTGTATTTATATATTTGTTTTATACAAACATATATGTTTGGTTCATCCAGATAACATTTAGCAATATATGAACTTTATGAACGCTTAAAAACATTTCTTACTGTGTGTAAAATGTCAATGGGTGAACAAACAAAGATGAACAAAAGATTTGTGGGTTTGAAATAACAAGCGTGCGTAAATGATGACAGAATCTTAATTTATAACAGTAATAACCTTTTAGGCAAAGAAAAAATATAATAGTGGCTTCATTTATCTTACTGTTTCTACACACTGAAGACTCTCCCATAGTGAAATGTGCTGAGTAACAGCCACCGACTCATACACTCTTCTGCTCTGCACAGCCGGCGGATCTAATACCGGCTCTTCTGTCATAAAACAGAGAAAGACAGAGGTAAAAACACATCAATTTATTTTCAAATAACAGATTAAGAGGGAACAGTGTAGAAACGTACTGCTGTAGGAGCTCAGCAGACTCCTCAAGAGATGATACTTCGTTGTATAATCGCCGCTTTCAGTCAGTGGAGCATCATAATCTAAGACAGACACAGAGGATGGCATTTAGTAGATCTTCGCCAAGACTTAAATCGCAATCAATTTACACACACACACACACACACACACAAAAATAACTCTATAAAAACCAACCTGTCTACAGGTGGAAATTAACATTTTGCATTTTGCCGTTTACTGTATTTTTTATGTATTTACTACATCTATTCCTAATAAAAGTATATATATATTTTTAAATAAATCTCTAAATTGCTTTTCTTTTGTACAGTGGTCCCCTTCTTGGAAATACACTATAGTAATTTATAGTAAATACCACAGTGTTTCTGAACCATACTATAGTAAAGTACTTGAATTAATCTGTTGCAGTAAATCTATAGTTGCTATGGTAAAACAACACCTATAGAAATACACTCACCGGCCACTTTATTAGGTACATTCACTTTATTAGGTACTCCAACTGCTCGTTAACTAAAATTTCTAATCAGCCAATCACATGGCAGCAACTCAATGCATTTAGGCATGTAGACATGGGCTGCGTCCGAAACCGCATACTTCCATACTATACAGTACGCTAAAATCAGTATGCGAGCCGAGTAGTATGTCCGAATTCATAGAATTCGAAAATCAGTATGCGAGAAGTACCCGGATGACTTACTACTTCCGGCGAGATTCTGAAGTGCGCATCCCATGCACGCTGCGCTATCCCATGATGCCCCGCGAGAGAATTCATGAATGGAAGTGAAGCGACGCAACTGACGCACGTAGGTCACGTGACCATGACAAAATGGCGGATGTAGTACGTCCGAATTCCATTCATACTTCTCACATTCATACTGTATAGAACGTACTTTTCTAACGGCCGAGTAGTACATTTAAATTCAAATGCAGTACCTACTGAGCATAGATATTTACATTAGATGTCGCCTGCCCTGTTGTTGTCTATTGGAAGGAATGCGTCAATAGAGCCGCCATTTTAGTACAGGGTAGCGCTCCTTTGAAATGAATGCGAGACCAAGCTGCAGTGGAGGACTGTGGCCATCCAGAGCCAGAGATATACACATATATCTATGATCGGGAGTTTTCCCGGTGGTCAGTACGCAAATGTTTTTTTTCATTACGAGAATTTTTCATCACGTTTCTATATTGACGGATCAGTGACCGCACGGGCACTGCTGATAAAGAGTGTGTGTTTGTGTGCATGTAAATGTATTATCCTCCCTCCTGTTAGATTTGATCTAATCCGTGTCCTGAAACACACCCCCTCTCTTGCTTTCACTTCTCATTCTGACGGAGGGAGCGATTCGTTTGTGAATGAATCTCCGTTATGAACGACTCGTTCACTTATTATCATCAATAACGTATTGTTGAGCACAAAAGTTAATAACATAAAAACGAATTCTTACCTATGAAATGTTCTGCCTTTGTGCTTTGTTTTCTTTGTTTGCTCGTTACTACACCCGTACATAGCGCTAAAGTCCAGCATCTTCACGTTGGCACACGGTTTTGACTAGCGTGGTTGAATGACATTTGTGCTGGGAGCACTGTACAAATGTGGCGGCGCTATTGACGCATGCTCAGGGTCCCTATGCGATATCTAGTGTATATATCTATGCCTACTGAGTAGTAGGTGGTTTCGGACGCAGCCATGGTCAAGAGGATCTGCTGCAGTTCAAACCGAGCATCAGAATGGGGAAGAAAAGTGATTTAAGTGACTTTGAACGTGGCATGGTTGTTGGTTCTGACGGGCTGGTCTCAGTTTTCAAAAACTGCTGTAGTATATGAAACCACAATACACCAGAGTTTACTGTAATAAAAACTAAAATATACAACAGTATACTGTAGTTATTACTACCGTATGCTGTAGCATTCATTAGCAAAGAGCAGAATATACGCTATAATATATGCAGTATAACATGCTTCACTATAGTATGATTTAAACACATTATTGTATTTAACATAAATGACTATTTTCATTTTTCATGTGGGCATGATTATTAAAACTACTAACCATAGCTGCTTGTCTGTGGTTTGTAGGTGCCCAAATCAACTGCTCCACTCATAAATCCAAAGCTGCTACCTCCATGAAACATGTAAAAATTGATGGACAAGCCGCGATCTAGAAGCTCTCGTACTATGGAGATCATTTCTGTCATGACAGAAGAGATGCAGAGACAAAGCAGAATCTATAAGACAGCAGAATTTACACTCATACATTAATTAGGTTCACCTGCTCAACTGTTTGTTAAAGTATCAGTTCACCTAAAAATGACAATTCTGTCATCATTTTTTACTCCTCCGCTAGGCTGAGTTGCTTTTTTCTGTTAAAGGTCCTTTGAAGTTCTTTGTTTGATGTTTGAAGTAATCTCAATCCGAAACACGAAGAGAGGGTGGGACCCTTTAAACAAACAGCCAGTAGTGTTTTGTTTTATTAGCGCTCTGCCAGCGAGAGTGGTTGAGCTCAAGCGCATCAAATGAGAAGCGTCTTGAAGGGGGCGGGGCATATCATATACTAGAAAGCATTTGATTGGTCATGATTAGGCCCACACAGAAACTGTGCACACAGAAATCTGCTGATTTTTAGCATATCCTTGATTTTATGTATTTACTTGTGTAAATGGGTGTAAAATTATATTTTTTTCAATTATTATATTTATTTAAATAATTTCACTAATACCTTAATGATATAATAATAGTAATAATAATAATTCCTTACATTTATATAGCACTTTTCTGGACACTCACACATTGGAGGGCATCTCCTCATCCACCACCAGTGTTCAGCATTCACCTGGATGGCGCAACGGCAGCCATATTTTTTATATGACCACAGAGAGTCAGGACCTCGGTTTAACGTCTCATCCGAAAGACGGTGCTCACTGAGCAGTATAGAGTCCCCGTCACTATACTAGGGCATTAGGGCCCACACAGACCACAGGTTGGGCGCCCCCTGCTGGTCTTGCTAACACCACTAGTAATATTAAAATATTCATATGATTTATGTACAATACAGATTGTAAAGTAATATTTTCTGTCTTTTAGTAGATCTATTATATGAGAGACTTGCTTATTTACAAAATAAGCTGATCTAATTGGATTTGCATTGTAAGCAGTAAATAAAAGTTAAATAAGGCATTATTATTTTATTTTTAATATATAAAGTTTTTAGTTATGATACTCCTAAAATCATTTCACATAAATCTGCAGATTTTTTACAAAATTCTCCGCAGAAATAGCAAAAAATGTCCGCAGATTCTGTATGGCCCTAGTCATGATTTGATGAGAAACTGAAGTATGAGGTGACGTCAACAAAACCGTTGATCCAGTGGAAGACTACAAGCTTTAAATGTTTATATCAATTGTATATCTTAGAAACGCAAATTGTGTCACTGTTTTGGTGTGCACTAGCTTATAGATATCCTAAAAACAAACAATACTGATACTATCATCTAAAAAACTTTATTTTCATTTCATGAGACCTTTAAAGCCAAAAGAGGTTCATTTGAAGAAATCTGGCAACCTGTGACCAGTGACTTTGTTTTTTCTACTGTGGGTGTCAATGGTCACCAGTTTCCAACATTCTCTGTATTTACCGTATTATTTATCATATCGTATTTTTGTTCAATGGTAAAAAAAAATATAGTTTTTTTTTCACTACTTGAGGGTGGGTAAATAGTGAGTACATTTTTATTTGTGACTGAACTATCCCTTTATAAATCAAATATCTAATCAGCCAATTACATGGCAGGAACTTACATCGACAAGTAGATGTGGAGATGTGGAGTTGCGACAACGAAAGTCCAAACTGATTCAAATAGTTCCAGAAAGTGCTTTGCGGTTAATTCAAATAATGTTAGAAACACACACAATCTTAATTGTAAAAACTGTGTACCTATCAAAAGTGCAAACCAGCTATTGAGGGGCTCCAGAGGCCACCGTTGCATTTGATAAAGCATTCCACCGGATTAAATGAAGTTGTCGCAATGAATCGAAGAAATGTGAGTTAAATGACTGGGAATGTGGCATGATTGTTGGTGCCACAGGCAGATCTACTGGGGATTTTTCCTACGCAAACATTTCTAATGATCAAAGAGAATGGTCAGAAAAAAATGGATTAAGCTGATAACGAACTGAGGCTACTTATTAACAGAATACTAGCAAAAAGTTTGCTTGGTCTGACGAGTCTCAATTTTCAACATATGGATGGTAGGGTCGTAATTTAAAATAAAGAAACTCTTTGCAACTTGGTATCAAATGATCAGTTTAACGCCACAACCTGAGTACTGTAGCTGACAATACACATCCCTCTATTACCATACACTGTAAAAAATGGTCATGATTTCAACGGTAAAAAACTAAATGTAAAATGCTACAGTAAAAATATGTAACTTGATGAACAGTCTTTAATATATACGATGAATAACAGTAAATTGACTTTCCCAGAATTCCCTGCATGACACTTCACTTTTTTGTAGAAGGCACCCTAACCCCAAGTTCCAACATAGTAGAAGGCAAACCTTATAAAGCAGGCAGTGAGACATGTTTATACATATTTATCCAATGTTTCATGCAAAAGAGAGGTAGACCTGTCTATGTCCATATCCAGATGCCTATTTTCCTGAAGCTGATCTTTTACCTTGTGCAGAGAAGACATGATGCAGTTCTCCCCAGACATCAAACCAGCCAGACCAATACTCCATCACCATCAGTGGCTTCTGTGGCTGCAGAACAGAAAATGCTCTCACGGTCAAAAAACAAGCTTGTGCAGGGTCAATCCTCTTTTGGTATTTCAAAACTACTGTAATGATTTGCATATGCATTTGTAGCAGGTGATCTTTCTGCAGTCCAGGCTCAATGAAAATACATGCCTCAGCCCACATTTTATGTGAAATGTAAAATACGCTGCTCCAGGTACAGGTATGTGTCATTGCACGTTTCAGATGACAAATCCATTAGAGTGCGCTATTTATTTGATGTTGGCCCGGTGCCAGGATGGGGTGGAATTTTCGACCCAGTCTCATAATTAATATGTATCGCTATATATATTTTTGGAGATCACAAAATCCATCCCAGGAGATATGTTTTTTTTTTGTTGCAGTTTTTGTGAATCCACTAGAGGCCGCTGTGTACACTTATTCAGATCTCAAATTTCTCTAGCGAGTGTCATTCACACCTGCTCTTCTCACGTAAATCCACCAGAGGCCGCTGTCGACTGACTGACTGACCGATTAACCGACCCAATCACCCCCTTCCCTAAACCCAACTGATAGTGTTTTCAAAAGCACAGATTGACCCGCCCACTGCTTTTCCTAAACTCAATCGACAGTGTTTTCAAAAGCAATCCAGAAAAAGAAGAACCTGATTTTTTCGCCTGATTTTTACCACGTTTTCAGAGTTTACCACGTTCTCACCCTGTTATTTACTTGTTTATTTTATTTTTTGCCTTTTGTTTATGTTTTACCCGCTTTCTGGAAACATTCTTCACTGAACTTGAACCCCGTCGTCGCGGTCAACTCCTCTCTGTGTCTCAAGTCTGCCGACGTATGCAGCGAGCTACTAGGAAAACTGGTAACAGCGGAAAAAGCCGCCCACACGGAGGTAAGCGGTCAGCTGGTAGAACCAAAAGAAACAGAAGCTGTCAGCAGCGTTGTACCATCTCGTAGCATTCGTTTTAAAGATGAAATGCAGCCATACGTATCTCTGGCTACATAATTCACGCTCTCCAAAAATGTATACGGGGTACGTTTTCACAATAAGCCTGTATTAGGAATTTTAATCCCATTTGGGGCACTATATATATATATATATATATATAGAGAGAGAGAGAGAGAGACCTAGTTACTGATTTGTTGACCCCCCTGTTCCTTTAATTTATTTATTCACTCATTACTTTACTGCCTAAATTATTGACTAAACTCAGTAGTTTAGTGTGTACTAATTTTACTCAAGTTATGCAATGCTATCGTGTGTACCTCATCTCCAAGACATTATAGCTTCAACGACAAATGAGTGATTTAAATTCAGTTTTATTCTCGATAAGTTTTTATTTCAGGTTTGTTTCATTTAACATAAATCTTTTAATGACATTCATTTGGCGATAATATGTCCTTGCAAATATCATTGTCAATGATCAATGTCAAAGGTATGTTTTAGTATGCTTTTGGGCTTTCACAAAAATGTAGGCTGAAGCATGTACTGTACTTCCAATGTACTTCCAATGAGCCGGTGTTGCACATGACTAACTAAAGGTCAGCAAAAATCTATTTACTTGTATTTGTTAAATTCATTCATTAATTCATTTATTCATTTTCCTTCGGCTTAGTCCCTTATTTATCAGGGGTCGCCACAGTGAAATGAACCGCCAACTATTCCAGCATACACAGCGGATACACACTCACATTCACACACACTCATACACTATGAATACAAAAAAATTGAATGACTGAAAACATTATTATGCAAATAAATATGGCATAATTTCCTTATTCATTAAGCCTACATTTCATAATCACATATAATGTTCAGAAAGAATAGGAGTTTTTTCTTGGCCTCTAAAATATGTTTCATATTTACTATATACAGTTGAAGTCAGAATTTTTAGCCCCCCTGAATTATTAGCCCCCCTGTTTATTCCCCCCCCCCCAATTTCTGTTTAACAGAGAGAAGATTTGATCAACACATTTCTAAACATAATAGTTTTAATAACTCATTTCTAATAACTGATTTATTTACTTTGCCATGATGACAGTAAATAATATTTGACTAGATATTTTTCAAGACACTTCTATACAGCTTAAAGTGACATTTAAAGGCTTAACTAGGTTAATTAGGTTTACTAGGCAGGTTAGGGTAATATAAAACTATAGCTATAAAAATATAGCTTAAAGGGGCTAATAATTTTGTCCTTAAAATGGTTTTTAAAAAATTCAAAACTGCTTTTATTCTAGCCGAAATAAAACAAATAAGACTTTCTCCGGAAGAAAAAATATTATCAGACATACTATCAAAATTTCCTTGCTCTGTTAAACATCATTTGGGAATTTTTTTTTTTTAAGATTCAAAGGGGGGCTAATAATTCTGACTTCAACTGTTTGTGAACAACAAATACAGACACTGGCCTTTTAATGCTTTAGTCATAAGGAATAATGTGAAAACATGCTACAATTATTACTGACCTGCAGTTCTGCCAAATGTTGTACATCACCGTAAGACAGTTTCTGCAGGTTCACGGTCTGCAAGACTTTTAGAAGAGGTGACATTCAATTCAATTTAATATGTGCTTTATTTAAATATATTACTGTTTAAACGTTTGGGGTCATTCATTCATTCATTTTCATTTCGGCTTAGTCCCTTTATTAATCTGGGGTCGCCACAGCGGAATGAACCGCCAACTTATCCAGCATATGTTTCACGCAGCGCATGCCCTTCCAGCTGCAACCCATCACTGGGAAAAGTTTGGGGTCATAGAATTTATAATTGTACTGTTTGATTCAGAGAGAATTCATTAAAATATGAACTAATTTTGTTTTCTGCTACTAGATTGGAACAATTGATGTTGTACTGATTCTTTATGTTTGATACTGTAACTTCAATATACATCAATAAAAACAGTTAAACTAAAAGATTTGGGTCATTTATTTTCACTCATTCATTTATTTTCCTTCTGCTTAGTCCCTTTATTTATCAGGGATCACCACAGCGGAATAAACCGCCAATTATTCCAGCATATGTTTTACGCAGCAGATGCCCTTCCAGCCGCAACCCAGTACTGGGAAACACCCATACACTCGCATTCACACACATACACTACGGCCAATTTAGCTTATTCAATTCACCTACTGTATAGCGGATGTCTTTGGACTGTGGGGGAAACCGGAGCACCTTTAGGGAAACCAACGGGAACACGGGGAGAACATGCAAACTCCACACAGAAATACCAACTGACCCAGCTGGGACTTGAACCAGCGACCTTCTTGCTGTAAGGCAACACTGCTAACCACTAAGCCACCATGCTGCCCGTCTATTATTTTCATTTTTAAAAAGTAAATCCAATAATGTAGCAAAGATGCATTAATTTGACCAAAGATGACTCGTTTTATTCTCAAATGAATGCATCATTTAGCTGTTTTCTAAAAGAATCATGAATAAATGTATTATATAAATTGTTTAGACAAATTAAATGCGGCCTTAGCTACAATAAGAGAAGTCTTTCCAAAACCATTTGTAAAAATCGAAAACTTTTAAATAGTCTAATGCAGGGGTTTTCAAACTGTGGGGCGCGCCCCACCAGGGGGGCGCCAGCACCCATCAAGGGGGGCGCGAGAATTTGAGGCGTGCACGCGAGTAAATTATGATGACGATTTTTATGCATTCACTAGAGTGAATCGGATTAAAGTTAGTTTCACATCTAACTATCAGGCACCTGTAGAGTTTATGCGTTCCAGTAAAATATATGCAAATAAAATGGAGCGTGTGCTTTTTAACGGTGAATGAAAGTCAAACCGGTTAGCGTCTGACAAAAAAAAAGTGCCCTTCTGAATCAAATCAGCAGGATGCCCTTCTGGATCTTTCACTTACTTTGAAGACATATGACATGAAGACATACAGACTACCTTTACATGGACATCAGTAATAGTTATTTGCCTTAATCTGAATAAGACAATAATATGATTAAGGTGTTACGTGAAGTGCTTTTTGAATGTTGCGTCACCAGGCTATCCACGTTTCCTGCAGAGTCTCATGTCATTTCGGGTGTTTCATCTTTAATTTTTCGACTATAACTGCAGTTCGGCACTTTTATCATGAATATTTCAACGATGCCCCCATGACAAACTGGGTTATTAGATGCGAATATTTGGTAAGGACTGGTGGAAGATGTTTTAATGGGATTTGATAGCGCACGACAAATAGAAAGAAAAAAACTTCCGCATTTCGTGGTCAGTGTTGCCAGATGTA
The DNA here is from genome assembly GCA_903798195.1 of Danio kyathit. Classification (NCBI taxonomy): domain Eukaryota; kingdom Metazoa; phylum Chordata; class Actinopteri; order Cypriniformes; family Danionidae; genus Danio; species Danio kyathit. The sequence goes on along the minus strand of LR812536.1, from coordinate 59,407,521 downwards.
GCTGACTGATTCCAGCCCAAAAGCGGTCCAAAACCCGCCGAAATGCAAATTCAAAACCGCACAATCTGGCAACATTGTTCATGATCTGTGTGGCTTTACGAAGCAGCATTTTCTGTACACCAAAAGCAAGTAGACTATGGCTCACGCTTATTGACAGTGGAAGATGATTTATGGTTAGTCGAGTCAGTAATCCAACCACGGAAAAAGGCTCAGCCATCACACTGAATCAGGTGAGCTGTATATTTATGTTTCAATGTAATTAATGCTACATAATTTAAACGCAGCAAGTAATATGTGAATGATGTTTGCACTGGGGGGGCGCGAGTGAAATTGGACAAACTTGGGGGGGCGTGTGTCCTAAAAGTTTGAAAACCCCTGGTCTAATGATATGATTTGCAAAACACCATCCTAACCATATAACTCCAGTTAATAATATCAAAAAAATTTATAGCACATTATTAACAAACAATATGTAGACTTAATAGATGACTGTATTTATGATTACCTCCATCCACGCCTCCACATTTTAACCCTTCTCGGTTATCTGATGTCATGAGAAGCTCTGAGATTCCCCTGGACAATAATGCCTAATGATTTAGAAAGCAAACTGTGTAGGCATAAAAGACTTTACTTGCGAAATGAACGAGTAAAAATAATGATTTGATTTTCTTTCATACCTCTTTGATGAACGACAGGTACTGCTCATCCTTTGCATATGAACCATATTCATTCTCTACTTGAACTGCAATAATAGGGCCTCCTTTTTTAAACTGCAGGGTGGTCAATGGAGAAAATGTAAAAACCAAAACGAGATAATAAAAATTGATAAAATCATCAAATCAACGAAAAAGGCACCTGGAGTGGAGTGATTCTCGAAATGAGTTTATCAAAGTATGAGTTCACAGCACTTGTGAAACCCGAATAAGTCGTCCTTAATTTCATTTTCTTATCCTGCAGCAGCCAGCTGACAAAAACAAGAGGAAAATAGTATTAATAATGCTAAATAATGGGATATAAAGATTAAAGAAATAGTTCATCCCCTCCAAAAAAACTTCCTCAATTAACATTTACTCACTCTCACAAGTGGTTCTAAACATATTTATGAATTAATTATAAATATATTTCCTCTGTAGTACGCAAAATAAGATATTCTGAAGAATTCTTTTTAAAAGGAGCAAGAAGTTACTATGGAAGTACTATGGAACATTCTTCAATATACAGCTGAAGTCAGAATTATTAGCCCTCCTATATACCCCCCCCCCATTTCTGTTAAATGGAAAGAAGATTTTTCTTGAACACATTTCTAAACATAATCATTTTAATAACTCATTTCTAATAACTGATTTCTTTTATCTTTGCCATGATGATGACAGTACATAACATTTGACTAGATATTTTTCTAGATACTAGTATTCAGCTTAAAGTGACATTTAAAGGTTTAACTAGGTTAATTAGGCAGGTTAGGGTAATTAGGCAAGTCATTGTATAACGATGGTTTGTTCTGTAGATAATAGAAAAACAATATTGCTTAAAGGGCCATGAAACCCCCCTCTTTCAGTTCAAGTTTTTTTTTTAAATGCTCCGAGATGGAGGAGTGGGCGTGGCCAGCAGAGCAGAGGAAAAAGAGTGGAGCAAACAACTGTTGTCAGTTGGCTCACAAAACGAGACACAAACCATGAGGAGAGCCATGATTTTATAGTTTACAAAGTTAAAATGCAAAGAAATAAACAGTAAGAAATTTAATGTCCTGCTACTGTACATTTGTTATTTGTAATTTCATATACACATAACCACAATTTATATCATTATATAAACACTATGAATAAGGAAATCAATCCCCGGGTCTGACTGCAGACACAGTGGATAGCAGTACAGTAGGTCTCTTGCCCTGTCTATTCCAACCATTAGCCCTGCTGGTAATGTGGAGGATTTTAAACATAGGCGAACACAGCAGCACAGATAGGCGATGTGTCTGAATGGTAACAAACTCAACTGATAGAAGACAAAGTCTGTCATTCTCCAATTCTCGTACAGCTCTCTCGACAAAAATGCTTGCTGCAAACCTACAGCTTTGCTGTATAGGCCCTTAAAGAATAGCGGGGAAAAACATGCAACAAACTCTGTGGATCAAGGAAACAAACACAAACGACCCATGCCATGCACAGATGAGGTCTCACCAGTCATTGGGTCTCACAGCTTGACAGGTCTTGCCTTCAGAAAGCATGTGCTCTCATAAATAATTAAGAAGCAGGGTCTTCTCATAGGATAAGAAATCTCCGCTATGAATAATAATGAGAAACTGACCCGTCATTACTCCACTAGCAGATTCGCGCTACGTCACTGATTTTGATCCCGCCCAAAAAAAATTTTTTAACCCGGAAGATGAAATTAGCTGACAAAAGCTCAAAAATATCCAGTTTTCCCCATACTGTAATTAAAGCTAACAGATGCTAATGTTGTCTTAACTGATGCTCAACACACACAAATCTGTTAAAATCTCAAAAAAAGTACCCCAGGGTTTCTTGAACCTTTAAGGGGGCTAATAATATTGACCTTAAAATGGTTATAAAGAAAATTAAAAACTGCTTTTCTTCTAGCCGAAATAAAACAAACAAGACTTTCTCCAGAAGAAAAAATATTATAGGAAATACTGTGAAAAATTCTTTGCTCTGTTAAACATATTTTGGGAAATATTAGAAAAATAAAAATAAATTCACAATGAGGGCGAATAATTCTGACTTCATCTGTACAGTATATCTGGAACATATTTGGAACACATGGAACATGTAACACATGAAAGAATTTAATTTCTGGGTGAACTATCCCTTTAAAGACTAAAGCGAACAACAATAAATACATATACATCAACAGAAAAAAAAATATATATACACTTTGTGAGGCACTAACCTTGGTAAACCACCCAAATCCCATTCTGCACAAATATACGGCCCAGGACGCAGAATAACCCAGAGACCTAATTCAGCTGCAAGATGAATATACGCCCTTTAAACAAGCAAAAGAGTGTTACATATTGATTAACATCTAGAATCTGACATAATATGAGGAAGAAGAACAGTGTACATACAGTACATTAATGGAGGGAGCCAACTTTCAAGCTAAACAATAGTCCAAAATATTGGAGACACATTAAGTAACCACATTCAATTCAATTCAATTCAAGCTTATTTGTATAGTGCTTTTCACAATAATTATTGTTTCAAAGCAGCTTTACAAAAGGTGCATGTTATTACAATCAATTTCGGAAAAGTTAAGGTTATTAGTCACCATAACTTTATTAGTTATTAATACTTTAACTAACTAACTAGTAACTAATAGCTTTTAACAGTTCAAGTTATTATATATAAACACATTAACCTGCAGTTATATAGTATATATGTGATGTCTATGTGTACATGTTCAATGAAGTGTGTTTGTGTATTAAGTGTGTGTGTTGTCCTTAAAATCTTCGATGGTTGGCACATGAAACCTCCTAGTGTCACATTTTGTAGGTTTATTTGTAGACTTTTGCATTTAATTCCTGTTTTGAAGTGTTATTCCAATTTGTATTTGTATTTTTTGGTATTTATCTTCAGGAAATCACTGAAGGCATATATTATCTTAACGATCTAATGTGGCAATAAGATCGTGACTATACTGCGCATTTACACAGTGGCCATATTCATCATGTAAACACACCAAAAACAACATTAACATTATAGCAGACACTGTAAAAAGCTCATTCTCAGTCACTAGACTTTTCTGTCAGGGTATTCGACTGTCATCGAGTGTCAGAATGTTGTGGGACTGCTGTACGGGAGTTATTAATAGGGATTATAGATCGCGAAATTTAGCTGTTTTTATTCTAGCGTTTTTTTATAAAAGCATGACGGTAAAACACGAACGCGGTTATGAATATATTAAAACATGTTTTTGTTTGTTGTAAAAATTCGTAATAATGACAAAAAATACTATTTTGTGCATCTCCTTACTTCCGGGTGCAGCGAAACTGCCTTTCTGGGAAAGTTTTTTACCCCTTGGTTTCAAGTGTGGTCCTGAAAAATCTTTGTTTGAAGGGGTGTATACCCCTTCCCCTTAGCCCTAAGCCTTCAAGCTAAAGAGAATTGGGAATGCGCAAAACGAGGGGTAGGGGTAAGGAGAAGGGCTAAGGGGTAGAATTGGGATTGGGCCTTAACTAATAAGCGAGGTAAGCAGCCGCTTAGGGCCCCAGGAAAATAGGGGGCCCTGAACAACTCCAAGAAGCCTATATTAATCATATAGCTCTTTAATAATTTTTATTATATTTTATTATCATATATTGTAAAATCTGTCTATAACCATTAAGATTTAAACATTGTTAATTATTTTCAAAACCAGACACCCCCATAAATAGTGGAACGTTCCTTCCATACTGCACATGCAAACATTTAATCACAAATATGGCTATTTAACTGTACACTTTGGAAACTTGTTTTTTATTTGTGAATTTATTGTATTTAAATTTATATTAAGAAGGTTCCACTTAAAATACATTTTTACATGCAGTTTATTTACAAAAAAAAAAAAAACAGAATCTACAGAGAAAATAATATCTATAGAGAAAGAGAGTGTTTTGAGTTTCAATGCTTGGGCCCCATACCTGGAATTGCTTAGGGCCCTCAAATCACTAAGTCCGCCCCTGGTGATAAGTGAATACACTTTTGGAAGCTTAAAAAAGACCACTACTCAACAACATTACACAACATGTAAGAGCCAGGATACATTTTAAACCTAATTCAAATGTGTTCGTCTGAATAAAAAAAGCATATTCACCAAAAATGGAACAAGGGTGAGTGGATAATGGGGTAATATGTGTATATTTGGGTGAACTATTATTTTAGTTGAACATAGTCTGACTGTCTGTGTCAGAAGGGCTGGTCTGAGTATTTCAGAAACTGCTGATCTACTTTGATCTTTACTCATAAACGTCTAGAAAGTGATCAGAAAAGGAGAAAACTTGATTTCAGAGGTCAGAAGCCAATTATTAATAGTAGTATTTTCAGAAAGAGTAATAGTACATTAAATGAACATTTAGAAACATCACTCACTCCAGATCCAGCTGATCCTGAAACACATAAACTCCTCTTTCCGGTTCATGAAGATTCCACGGCACATACCTGATGGACAGAATTAATATGAATAAAGTCATCTTAACACAGCCAATTTAAAGGGGATCTATTATGCTCCATGTAAAATAAGTCTCTGATGTCCCTAGAGTGTGTGTGTGTGTGTGTGTGTGTGTGTGTGTGTACACATGTTTTTGTGACATATCAGGACACAAATCTGTATAATGACATGGGTCTGACACAGGTATTACAAAAAGCAGGTGAAACATGACGACATTGGTGACGTCCTCACTTCTCAAAAAGCGTATAAAACACACAGGATGAGTTTTTTCAGGGAGTAAAGCTGTACACTGTCTCCTGTGATGGTTGGGTTTAGGGGTAGGGTGGGGTGAGGGCAACATAATATACGCTTTGAACAGTATAAAATGAATGGAAGTCTATGTAATGTACCCACTTTTCACAAAAACAAACATGTGTGTGTGTGTGTGTGTGTGTGTGTGTGTGTGTGTGTGTGTGTGTGTGTGTGTGTGTGTGTGTGTGTGTGTGTGTGTGTGTGAAATTCCAGCTCAAAATGCCACACAAATAATGTTTTATAACTCTTTGAAACTGCCCCTTTTAGACTTTGATCCAAATTGTGCCATTTTTGTGACTGTCGCTTTAAACTCAAATGAGATTGTGCTTTTCAAAAGAGGGAGGAGCTACAAATGCCTATGCATCAGCCCTGATTCAAAACAGGACTAATGTTATCTTTATGAGAAAACTCAAAATACGGTGTAAAAATGGCGGACGGTTGCTTCTCACTCAGGGCTGTTTATGCTAATGAGGGAGAGATCATCACCAATGGGCGGGGCTTTCTCCCTCTGAATACATGTACAAAGGAAGATTGTCAATCAAAGTGTTTCTGCAGACTGTTTTTATGAAGTGTGACTAAAAAAATAGAATTAATTAAATTTTACCATTATAAGCTGGCTATATTCACATGCTGGTGCCACACAACTGTGTTTAAACCCCCTTATAAAAGTGATTTTATCATAATAGGTCCCCTTTAAGGTTGCCCTAATGTGGGTCTCTATCTGCTCAGAATTCAGTGTTAAGATGCTATGGAATTACTTTAACAGTTTATGTAAATACACATTTTTTAAAAGTTTATGCTGCTTCAGGTTTGGTTTCTGTGGTGGCTTTGCTGTATAATGATGCTTTTATATGATATGCAGATTGTGAGAGATAAAATTGTCCTTTGAACGCATGTCTTGGTCTTACGTGGTGAGAGTATTGAGACCACAGGCCTTCAGTTTCAGCAGCCGGTCTCTCCAGTGGGCCCTGGGCACCCGAAAATAGTGGATGGAGCCTCCCAAGATCCGAAATGGAGCTCCCGCTAAAGTGAAGTGGGTGGTGTCTGCCCTCAGTCCTTCCCTCTCTGACATTCTCTAAAAAAGCCACAAGATAAAAAAAAAATTGTACATAAAAAAAACTATTCTCACACTGAATCTGAGGAAAAATGGCAATCAAGTTTTAATGCAATCTGTTACTATTAGAATTACAATTAGAACTGTTATTTTGTCATTGCATTTTATCTTAGTCTTATTTTAATTTGAGACTTTTTTCTTCTATGTGCACAGTATTCATGTCTGCTGTAATGTTGGCCTAAATGTTCATAGAGAATTATTAATATTAATAGTCCCTACACACTTAACTGTATGAAATATGCATTGGTGTTCTTTTAATTTTAAATATACACTACCTGACAAAAGTCTTGTCGTCATTCCCAGTTGTAAGAGCAACAAATAACAATTTGACTTCTAGTTGATCATTTGGAAAAGTGGCAGAAGGTAGATATTTCTGATGAATCATCTGTTGAACTGCATCCCAATCATCACAAATACTGTAGAAGACCTACTGGAACCCGCATAGACCCAAGATTCTCACAGAAATCAGTCACGTTTGGTGAAGGAAAAATCATGGTTTGGGGTTACATTCAGTAGGGGGGCGTGCGAGAGATCTGCCGAGTGGATGGCAACATCAACAGCCTGAGGTATCAAGACAATTGTGCTGCCCATACATTACAAACCACAGGAAAGGGCAAATTCTTCAGCAGGATAGCGCTGCTTCTCATACTTCAGCCTCCACATCAAAGTTCCTGAAAGCAAAGAAGGTCAAGGTGCTCCAGGATTGGCCAACCCAGTCACCACACATGAACATTATTGAGCATGTCTGGGGTAAGATGAAGAAGGCATTGAAGATGAATCCGAAGAATCTTGATGAACTCTGGGAGTCCTGCAAGAACACTTTCTTTGCCATTCCAGATGACTTTATTAATAAGTTATTAGAGTCATTGCAGAGATGTATGGATGCAGTCGTCCAAGCTCATGGCAGTCATACACAATATTCATTATTTTTCCACTGCACCATGACTTTATATTCTATACTGTACATTATTTCTGTTAAGTGACACAACTTTTGTCTACGTCCAAGTCAGACCTTACTGTCCTGATTAAACACTTAAAAATCAAGGCATTATCATGATTTATTTTGGTAAAATAAGCGTAATCTAGAGGCCTTTGCCTTTCATATAAGCCACTTCTGATACCAAATGATCAACTAGAAGTCATTTAGTACATTTTAAATGTACTAAACCGAGTCAAATGTGTATTTCTAAATATACTTAATTGCATGACAAGTTCAGCAGAAAGTATATTTCATCAGTAAACTTCAACCCTATTTCAAAGATTTCACAATAATTCATCATTTCATAATCCTAATTATGGAATGTAATTTAAAGATGTACTTACCAAGTGAGTCAAAATGCACTCTAATGTTAATACTAATGATAATTTTCACATTATCTACACACATTATATATTATATCTGCAGTATTATATAAAAGCGTCTTCACGATGGTCAATAATGTTATTCAAACACTGAGCAATTTAAATCATCGATAAGCATCAATAGCTAAAACAACATATATTTATAAATGATATATTAGTCAAACTACGAGTCTTACCTTACATATAAAAGAATCAAACACAATTAGACTGGCAGCGGATAAGAGAGGAGCACTAACTGAAGCTGTGTCCGCTGTACCAGCTGGACCAAAGTCTAAATGAATGAAGCAATGTCCAGAAAACATTGATACAAAGAAGACAATGACAGCTTTGTTTTGAGACGCAAACAAACAGTCTGCTGTGTGATGAAGCTTTAGAGTGGAGTACTAAATATGTAGCTGACGCTGATCGGTCAGCTTGTATTTTTGGTTGTTTATGGTTTTGAATTTCATTATTTGGAAATGTATTGGTTTATGTTTGTTATAAATTTCCTTGTTTCCGGTTGGCTTGAGTTGGAGGTCACATGATCTGTCTTGATTGATATAACCTGCAAGAGTTTGTGTGGACAACATAGTGAGATCTCAATACGAGCACCTGTAAAATGCTCCTGCTTATTCTACTGCTGGTTATCAGGCCAACACGGTAAATGAAACGACATTGTTTGTATATTATTTGTTTATTTTTATGTCCTTTGGATTGTGTTTGTGTAAAATATTTGGTTTGTTTATCTTTTAGTTTTCACGGTGTTCAATAAACTAAACGCATGGACATCAGTATTTGGGAAGCGTGGACTGTTTAATAACCGGCGGGTAGCTACAAAATACAGGCATACTGTATATAGATATATATTATTATCCATAAACATCAGGTGTTTAATACTTAATTATATTTCATTATTTTTATCCACTCTTTAAGGGAGAAACAATATTTTGGTACATTTTACCAAATACTGACATCATGTGGTGTAAAACTATATCACATATGAGGAGAGTAAAACATTCAATCATTTTATTTTCAGCTTAGTCAGGGGTCGCCACAGCAGAATGAACCACCAACTTATCCAGCATATGTTTTATGCAGCGGATGCCCTTCCAGCCACAACCCAACACTGGGAAAGAGAGTAAAACAATCAAAATGTTAAATAAAACAAGAAGTATTTTTTAAAGGGCTTTCAATTACTTGTTACAATACCAACATTACAACCATGAACCCTGGACAAATCATCACAGAATTTGTAATGGTTTTAATTCACATACTGGAAATTGTATTGATTTTAATAGAAATTGGGTCATTTGGGTCTCTAATTTTGGCATGTTAAAATTGAGGTACAGATGGTTTTATGTGGGCGACACGGTGGCTCAGTGGTTAGCACTGTCGCCTCACAGCAAGAAGGTTGCTGGATCGAGACCTGACTGGGTCAGTTGACATTTCTGTGTGGAGTTTGCATGTTCTCCCCGTGTTCGCGTGAGTTTCCTCCGGGTGCTCTGGTTTCCCCCACAGTCCAAAAACATGCAGGTATAGGTGAATTGAACAAACTAAATTGGCCGTAGTGTGTGTGTGTATGAATTAGTGTTTATGGGTGTTTCCCAGTACTGGGTTGCAGCTGGAAGGGTATCCTCTGCTGCGTAAAACATATGCTGAATAAGTTTTGGCGACCTCTGATGAATAAAGAGACTAAGCCAAAAGAAAATGAACGAATGAATGGTTTTATGTTCACACATTCATTCAGTGGCAACTTGTGACATGCTCCCAATATTGTTTACCATGGTACTGAATACTCAGTCTGCAATCACATGTAAATATGACTTGAAAACAACATTAGCACTATTTAATTGACTGTGAACAATGTTGATAGTCAATGGCTGCTAATATGATTTTACCATTTAGAATTAGCATATTTTTGTGATTATATTATTAAGGAGAAAGTCTGAATGTGTGAATATAAAACTAACTTTACCTCAGTCTTGTTAAAACCAATAAATCTTGACAAAATATGTCCCAAATAACATTAGAAACCATTAACGTAGTGGTTATTTTGGATAGCAGTTGACGGTTTATGTTTTTTAATTGTATTTGTGGTGTAAACAATGAGAACTTCTGTGACGGTCGGTTTCTAATGTTTTTGTTGTTGTTTTTCATAAGGGAAAAAGATCTGGCAAGAAACACTGAATAAAATGATCACTCACAATCTTCAATTAGATTTCTGAAAGAAGAAAATGCTTCTACAGATACTAGAAAGTTAGCATGACAGAACAAACGTTAAAAAAGTATGTTCAGACCATAGACTTACATCGATATTAACTTAAAAATACTCTATGAATATTTATTTTATGTATCAGCTGAAATACCCTTGATTTGGTTCGCCCAGCGCCGTTTTCCTCTCTGTGTTGACATGAGACGGTCTCTGTTGACGTTTCTCTTTAAACAGGAAGTAGTTTTTTGTGCTGATCAGCGACATCTGCTGACACAACAGCGGATATGGATAATAGAAATATGTATTATGTGTGTGCAGTCAGAAAAATAAGACATGAGATGAATGTGTAATGTGATCTATCTTATCATGAGTCTTGTTCTCAGTGATATTTTAGTTCGACTGTAAACAGTGTCTCGGGAAGATGCAGAACAAAAAGCTTTAAAATTCTGGCATTTTTTATGTATACAGATCAATTTCAAGCTTCCAAAGGTCCCTGCTGAAAAATCCAGCTTAAACCAGCCTAAGCTGGTTGGCTGGTTTTAGCTGGTCGACCAGCCTGGTTTTAGAGGGGTTTTGGCCATTTTCAGGCTGGTCTTAGCTGGTCAGGCTGGGAGTTGACCAGCTAAAACCAGCTTGACCAGCCAAAACCACCTATGTTCAGCTTAAACCAGGCTGGTCAAGCTGGTTTTAGCTGGTTTAAGCTGGTAATTTTCCAGCCTGACCAGCTAAGACCAGGCTGGAAATGGCTGGAAACCAGCCTGGAAATGGCCAAAACCCCTCTAAAACCAGGCTGGTCGACCAGCTAAAACCAGCCAACCAGCTTAGGCTGGTTTAAACTGGATTTTTCAGCAGGGCACTTGAAGAGTTCAGATGCAAAAGCCTCAGAAAACTGTCAAATAAGTATTTAATAGTATAAAAACTAGTGTTTTGAACAATACTAGTAAAGCAAAATATACTGTTGATTTTACAAGTATTTGTTAATGAATTGTACTGTAATATTCACTATAGTGAACTAATAGACTGTAATAAATACTGTAGTATACTTTAGTTTTTACCACAGTAAACTGTGGTTTATTGTAACATTGTATAAAATATTGTTTTAGCATTTAGCAAAATATTGTTATTGTGTCATTTGTCTACCCGTAATTGCTCCCTGGTTGTTCACAGATGTAGCGCAGACTCCACACAATCTACCGAATATAATGATTTCAGGAGAATTCAGATTGAGTCAAAACTTAACACAATATATTCCAGATAAAGTGCACCATGCCAATTACAGATTCAAACAATAAAAGTCAACTCAGAAACAAATGCACAACATCAATTAGTCAAAGATAAATCTAAGAATATAGATGGATTAGTCAAGTCCAAATTATACAGAGTGTTGAGTACGAACTGGTGCCCTGACACATTTCTACCTTCTCCTTAAGTACCAAATAAGAGCAATGAATGTTTTTCTTGTTAGAGTTAGAAAGGTTTACTCATCTGTCTGGGTTAAAGCAAAGGTTATGAAAGGATAGGGAACAAGACCTTGTTACCAATCCCACCTGAATATTTATATTTACTTTGCGATAACAAAAGGGAAGGAAAGGTCCAAGCTCAGCAGGGAGGAGGGCAAAAATGTGTCCTGGGGACTTTCTCGCATGCCCTCTTCTTAAATACAGTTTGTTTTGTTGCAGGGCATATTTAACCTCATCATCATTATTCAAGTCTTGAGTCTTATATTCGAGTAGATGCATTTTCTTACTTTTCCTACTCTCCTTTACGTTCTAGCGCTCTCACCTCCTACGTCAATCCAGTCTCCCTCTTGCTCGTTTCCCTATTTGTCATCACTTCCTTCCATTTTCATTCTGTTCACAGGTCAGCACCTGTCAATCTCTCAGCACATACTCTGCTTCAAACATTATGTTTCTGCCTATTTTCCAAAGTGCACCGTCATCTGCACAGTATATTGTTCTTCCCATAGTCCTATTCTCTTTTCCACTTCATTATATATAATTGGTCATTATATTAAATAAAAGGGGGCTTCACACTTCCTTGTGGGGTTTCATTTTCAACTGCATAAGTTCAATGTTCGCACTTGAACCTGAAGTGTCCAGTTACATAAAAAATCTAGTATTCAGTTATATATTTTATATGAGACATGCATATTTTTCCTTTTTATGAGTAGTCCTGGGGCATGCAGTAGCGCAGTAGGTAGTGCTATCGCCTCACAGCAAGAAGCTCACTGGTTTGAGCCTCGGCTGGGTCAGTTGGCATTTCTGTGTGGAGTTTGCATGTTCTCCCCGTGTTTGCATGGATTTCCTCCGGGTACCCGGTTTACCCCACAGTCCAAAAGACATGCGCTATAGTTGAATTGGGTAAGCTAAAATTGTCCATAGTGTGTGTGTGTGAATGAGAGTGTATGGGTGTTCCCCAGTGATGGGTTGCAGCTGGAAGGGCATCCGCTGCGTAAAACAAATGCTGAATAAGTTGGCGGTTCATTCCACTGTGGCAACCCCAGATTATTAAAGGAACTAAGTTGAAAAGAAAATGTCTTAACTTAATTCATTGATGTTGTCCCAACACAAATGAATTGTATTAAACTCACCATTTTTTACAGTGTATTACCAGCCTGATCTCACGAGAAAACATAACTATTTTACACTTTGTCAGTTTAGTGGCTAATTCGTATAAATTTGTTCAAGTTCAGTCTTATGAAAATGAATGATTTTAAAAAGGTGTGGCACCCAACCCCGCCTCCAAACCCAACCAACATTTGGGGATGAGCAAATCGTACTAAATTGTACGAATGAGATCGGTCACATTCATAATGTAATGTAATGTGTATTTATTTAGCGCATTTATTGCCATACACCCAAAGCGCTTCACAATCATGAGGGGGGTCTCTCCACACCACCACCAGTGTGTAGCATCCACTTGGATGATGCGACGGCAGCCACAGGACAACGGCGCCAGTGCGCTCACCACACACCAGCTATAGGTGGAGTGAAGAGACAGTGATAGAGCCAATTCGGTGGATGGGGATGATTAGGAGGCTATGATGGGTAAGGGCCGATTAAGGGACACCGGGGTTACTCCCCTACTCTTTACGAGAAATTTCGAGAAATTACGAGAAAACTCACTTTTAATGGGGCATTAGGACTCACACAGACCACAGGTTGATCGCCCCCTGCTGGCCTCTCTAACACCACTTCCAACAGCAACCTAGTTTTCCCATGTGGTCTCCCATCCAGGTACTGACCAGGCTCAGCCCTGCTTAGCTTCAGTGAGTAACCGGTCTTGGGCTGCAGGGTGATATGGCTGTGGCTCATACGAATTAGCCACTAAATCAAAAAGTTACGAATTGCCTAGAGATTGTGTTGGTGTTACTGCCTATTTATTTGTCTGTGCTTTTCTTATCTCTGATTCTAACAGTCTATTGTTGGGGAAAACTCATTTTGGTACAGTGTAAAAAGGTTTTTACAGGCAGTCTTATAACCAAGTCTAGGCCTATATGAAGGCCGCAACCGAAATTACATAGTCCAATACTATATAGTACGCTAAGTAAAGTTTCACAAACTAATTTCGAGAGGAGCACGTGATATGATTAATCGCAGCATTTCTCTCATCTGTAATCATTAGTAAGCCAATCAGATTAATCCAAACTCACTATAAGTAGCCTGTCTAAAACTACTCCCTTATCTCCATTTTCTGAAGAAACACCCCATCCCCCCTCTTTCCTCCTTTACCGGGGGGAGCTCTCAAGAACTACCTGATCTCATACCACCTTACATGCTCATTGACCAGGCGGGAGCCCTGGGCTCAATTAATTTATCTCCGAGCTTAGCGTTCTCTCCCGGGACAGCATGCCAAACCTGCGATTATTATCAAGCAATATCTAAGTGTGAACTCTTGAAAACAGTACGCGAGCCGAGTAGTATGTCTGAATTCATAGAATTCGAAAAACAGTATGTGAGAAGTACCCGGCTGACCTACTTCTTCTGAAGTGCGCATCCGATGCATGCTACGCTATTCCTTGATGCACTGCGAGAGAATTCATGAATGGGAGTAAAGCGATGCAACTGACGTAGGTCACGTGATGATGACAAAATGGCGGATGTAGTACATCCGAGTTCCATTCATTCTACTCACATTCATACTGTAAATAACGTAATATTCTAATGGCCGAGTAGTACATTTAAATTCAAATGCAGGACGCAGCCCAAGTCTTATCAATCTTTCCAATATTTTACACATTTGAACTCTGCACTATTCTATAGTCTATACCTTGTTGCCTCTGCTTGTTGCCTCTGATCTGTTTTATAATTATTTCATGATCTGTATTAAGTTTTTTGGTTTTGTAATCTTTATGAAACAAATGCAAGGTACAGTCTCTCCTGTCAAACTCACATCACATGACAGCAACTACTCAAACACCCACAAACTTGTAAACAAAGAGTCCCTTTCTGGAGGAGATTTGCCATCAAGACCATGGATTACTTCAGAAAAGCAGCATGATCTGACGATCATTATCCAGAGGATGATAATGTGTAACATGGCCATAATTGAGGTTGGTGCCGTGATCTTATTCCTTTCGAGTGCACATGCACGTTAGCTCAAGCAACCTGTAAATGCTGATTTTGTTTGATTCGGACGTTTAGAAACGAAACTTATGAGACAGTTGTTGTTTGATTTTATTGGTGATCCCAAATATGTAATGTAATTGTAAGCTTGGCAAACAGTTTTGGAGAATTTGATGTTTCCACATTCAGACAGAATGCCCGAGCATACTGCCCAAGAGGCGTTTCAAAGATGGCCGCTGAGTGAAATGACTTGCCTTAAAGGGACTTTGCTAATACCCACATTTGTCACACTTAAAAAGACTGGCTTTTTAAAAAACATTTTCAGCTTGTTGGCAGTAAACCATATCACACCGAGCTTTTGGCCATCATTCTGTTTTTAGGGGTTTTTTGTAATATGATAAGAATGTCAGGGAGACCTCACCCCATCATTCTCAGGTATTTTACTTCACCATAGCGAAGTACATATAACAACACTGTATTACTCATTATTATTTCCTAATTCCATTGTTTGCGCCATTTCCTCTGCTATCCACCCAAAGCTTGTTATCTCATGCATTGGTTAAGTGCTTTTTTTAATGTCCTTTCAGAGATAAGCTGTTTGTAATTGCATGCGTCTTTCCTCTAATGCCATTTCACGCATTTAATAACTGCTAAATATGTTTCTAAGAGAAATACAGCTCTAGCTCTTCATTTGCTACTCACTAAACATATCATATATTCAGTGCTTTACATTTTTCATTAACTTGTCTACATATGTGTTAAAATTACATTTCTAAACATAAAACTAGTCAAAGAAACTGTCACCTGCTCCTGCTGTTTTCCATAAAGACAACTTTATGCTAACTTTTCTCATCTTTGTGAAAACATATCTGTGTTTTGTCCACAGATATTTGAAAACCCCACGTTTGCGCCCATTCCTTGACTTTATTTACTGTCCCGATTCCTTTTTCAACCTTAAAATAAATCTAATTGATCATTGTTATGAATAAAAGGGGGCCTCACACACTTTCTTGTACACTCTTAGAAATAAAGGTACGAGAGTTGTCACTGGGGTGGAACCTTTTCAAAAGGTACAAATTTGTACCAGGTCCATATTAATACCTCAAGGACAACGGTGCATATTAGTACTTAAAAAGTACACAAATTGTCCTCTTAAAATTTTTAGGTACTAATACAGTTGCAATCAGAATTATTAAACCACCTGAATTATTAGCCCCCTGTTTATTTTTCCCCCCAATTTCTGTTTAACGGAGGGAAGGTTTTTTTCAACACATTTCTAAACATAATAGTTTTAATAACTCATTTCTAATAACTGATTTATTTTATCTTTGTCATGATGACAGTAAATAATATTTTACTAGATATTTTTCAAGACACTTCTATACAGCTTAAAGTGACATTTAAAGGCTTAACTAGGTTAATTAGGGTAACTAGGCAGGTTAGGGTAATTAGGCAAGTTATTGTATAAGGATGGTTTGTTCTGTAGACTATTGAAAAAATATATAGCTTAAAGGGACTAATAATTTTGACCTTAAAATGGGTTTTAAAAAATTAAAAACTGCTTTTATTCTAGCTGAAATAAAACAAATAAGACATTTTCCAGAAGAAAAAAAACATTATCAGACATACTGTGAAAATTTCCCTGCTCTGTTAAACATCATTTGGAAAATATTTAAAAAAGAAAAAAAAAATGAAAGGGGGTTGAATAATTCTGATTGCAACTGTATATACTTTTGAGGCACCAATATGGACCCTTTAAGTACAAATGTGTACCTTTTAAAAAGGTACCACCCCAGTGACAGCTCATGTACCTTTATTTCTGAGAGTGTACTATGCCTTGCCAATGATTTTATTTGTAGTGTCTTTACTTTCTGTGCGTCATATATAATCATTATGCTGCGCAACAGGCAATGTTTTGTTTTGATTTTTTTTTTTGTACCTTTCCAAGTGCCTACATTGTAGGGTCAACATAGGCTCATTCTGATTACGTACCCCTATATACATTTCTGGAGAGTGCCAAATACTTAATATTACTTAATTTAATTATTCTTAAAATATTTTTGCAGTTTTTGTTGTCACAAATCCGCCAGAGGCTGCTGTGTAGGCTTTTTGAGATCTCAATTTTTTCTTGCGAGTGCCATTCACACCTGCTCTTCTTGAGTAAATCCACCAGAAGCCGCTGTTGACTGATTGACTGACTGAGACTGACCGATCGGCCGATAGCCCCACCCACCCCCCTCCCTAACCCAACCGATAGTGTTTTAAAAAGCACCGATTGACCCACCCACCCTCCTCACTAAACCCAACCGATAGTGTTTTAAAAAGCACCGATTGACCCACCCACCCTCCTCATTAAACCCAACCGATAGTGTTTTAAAAAGCACCGATTGACTCACCCACCCATCCACTTACCTAAACCAAACCGACAAGTGTTTTCAAAAGCAATCTAGAAAAATAAAAGCTCTCGCCTGATTTTTTTACCACGTTTTCAGATTTTACCACATTCTCACCCTGCTATTTACTTGTTTGTTTTATTTTTTGGCTTTTCTTTTTGTCTTACCTGCTTTCCGGAACCGTTCTTTACTGGACTCAAACCCCGTCATCACAGTCAACTCCGCTCTGCTTCTCAAGTCTGCCAACATACATCGTAAGCCACTGGACAAACTGGTAACAGTGAGAAAGCCATCCATACGGAGGTAAGCGATCAACTAGGTAAGTGCAAAAAGGAATGGCATCATACCATCCAGAAGCGTTCGTTTTAAAGACAAGGCCATACGTTCCTGTGGCTGCATAATTCTCCATCTCCAGAAATGTATATAGGGCTATGTTTTCAGAACGAGCCTATGTTGTGTAGAGTCACATTCTATCAGCCCACGTTGGAATCTGATATATGGTCGAAGGTTAAATGTCTGTAAGCCTTCTGATAATAATTCTGTTATTTATTAGAATTAATTTATATTTGTTTTCAGCTCTGAATTTACTCTGACTCCAATTTTAAGTGACCATTAGGAACGGATTACATTTATCATAGGTGAATCAATTTAGAGTTTTGATTTATATCTGATCCAATACTTTTCAATTATACGTTCATCAAGAGTTTTCATGCCCCAGGTTATCGTGTATTCTCACGGACACTATCTATCTATCATTTTGAAGCTAGTCATAGGATGCAGGGTTAGCTAATACCTTCTTAGTCAGGTTGCCTCCTGCTCACTCATACTAAAAGTGTAGTTAATATTGTCATTTCCTTACAACTTGCTAATATCAGTAATTAAACAGCAATTAAAAGGCTTTAAAATCTATAAAATCATGCCACAGAGGTAGCGCAGACTCCACATAATATACCGAATATAATGATTTCAGGAGAATTGAGAATGAATAAAACTTTATCTTTCTTCCAGATAAAAGTGTACCATGCCAATTACAGATTCAAACAATAATAAAAGCTAATTCAGAAACAATTGTGATTTTTCAGGTTTTTTATTTTTAATAAATTTGCAACAATTTAAAAAAAATCTTTTTTTCACATAGTCATTAGGGGGTATTGTGTGGAGAATTTTGAGGAAATAAATTAATTTAGTTCATTTTGGAATAAGGCTGTAACATAAAAAATGTGGAAAAAGTGAAGCGCTATGAATACTTTCCAGATGCGCTGTATGTGGAGAAACTATTTTACTATGTCCTGCAAATGACTTTATTTGTAGTGCCTTTACTTTCTGTGCTTCATCTTTGTGTGTAACCATTAAGCTATGCAATGCACAATGTCTTGGCTTACGCAATGTTCCCTAGACAATGACCTTATATTATACTCCTTTCTTTTGGTACCTTTCCAAGTGCATACACCTCATATTATTATAGTCTTGTTGATAGATTTTCTTCCTTTTCCTGTTAAACTCAATCTTTGTTCAATTTCCTTTGTTAAAACCCAGTTTCCTTTCTGATCTTTTGGTGATTTGGCATCATTTCCTACAATAAATTCTGCTCTGATAATTGCCTCTTGGATGATCATCACCAAATGTGATGTCCCCCATCACATTTCTTTCTTTCGCTTTGGTTTTGAGAAAGTTTGTGGTATTTCTAACTGATATTTTCCTATTTTTTGCAATGTCTTTTGTTTAACTATTTAACAGATTTTATATCAGCGCTATAATAGATTTTATTGACAGTGACCAATAGTGTTTTAATTGTGAATATGCAGTTTCCTGTGATAGACTGTGACTCCTCCTCAGAATAAAGGCTTACACTCTCATCTGAGGTTCTGTGCAGTCTCTTGAGAAACTCATTCAGGTAAACACCCTCATTTGTTTTCTCTTTTTATTACTAGAAAGTGTTTATTGTAAACCATTACAACTGTCAGATCAAAACTGAAATGAAATGCTATATTAAACCTAATGATTTCTAAATTCACAGGTTACCTCGGGTGAAAATGTTTTCTGCAGATTTTCTAGTGTTCAGCTCCATTTTATCAGGTTGGTCATTTTTAAAAAATGAAGAATATACAGAAATTCACCTCAAAATGCTTATATGTCATACTTATAACGTCTTAATGTTATTGTATTTGATTGAAAGTAATGGAAACTTTATTAGAACCAGTGTTGGGTGTAATTAGTTACAAAGTAACTAGTTAGTAATATTAAAAAAGGATTATTTTTCATTTTTACATTTTATTTACAGTGTATTTGCCTTAAATTGTTTAAACATTTCTGTATAAATCCATTCAGAGTCCATTTTAGTTATACAAATATATTACGCAGAATAACTCTGAACTAAACAACTGTATAATTTTTCATTTAAATTTATCAAGATAACTGCACATGCTTAGGAAATAATAAATATTGAGAGTTGCTGAATTATTGGTAATATATGGTAGAAATATGATAAAATATGATGTTTATATTTTCTTTTTTTGGCAGAGTATTTCTATATGCCAACTAAAGAATGTTTGTTATTAAGGAGCCATGTTTGACTCAGTTTTAAGTATTTATTCTTAACTGTGTTGAGATTTTAAGCAGTACTGAGTCAACCCTGTTAAAAAGTTCAAGAATGAGTTAACTACAATAATAATGGAAAAAGTAACAGAATTTAAGGAAAACATATACATATATATATATATATATATATATATATATATATATATATATATATATATATATATATATATATATATATATATACACACACAGTGCATCCGGAAAGTATTCATAGCGCTTCACTTTTTCCAAATTTTTTATGTTACAGCCTTATTCCAAAATGGATTAAATTCATTTATTTCCTCAAAGTTCTACACACAGTACCCCATAATGACAATGTGAAAAAAAGAGTTTTTTAAATTGTTGCAAATTTATTAAAAATAAAAAACCTGAAAATCACAAGTACATCAGTATTCACAGCCTTTGGTCAATACTTTGTTGATGCACCTTTGGCAGCAATTACAGCCTCAAGTCTTTTTGAATATGATGCCACAAGCTTGGCACACCTGTCTTTAGGAATTTTTGCACATTCCTCTTTGCAGTACCTCTCAAGCTCTATCAGGTTGGATGGGAAGCGACAGTGTACAGCCATTTTCAGATCTCTCCAGAGATGTTCAATAGGATTTAGGTCTGGGCTCTGGCTGGGCCACTCAAGGACATTCACCGAGTTGTTGTGAAGCTACTGCGTTGATATTTTGGTGGTGTGCTTTGGGTCATTGTCCTGCTGGAAGATGAACCGTCGCCCCAGTCTGAGGTCAAGAGAACTCTGAAGCAGGTTTTCATTCAGGATGTCTCTGTACATTGCTGCATTCATCTTTCCCTCTATCCTGACTAGTCTTCCAGTTCCTGCTGCTGAAAAACATCCCCACAGCATGATGCTGCCACCACCATGCTTCACTATAGGGATGGTATTAGCCAGGTGATGAGCGGTGCCTGGCTTTCTCTAAACGTAACGCCTGGCATTCACTCCAAAGAGTTCAATTTTACTTGAACTCAACTTTTGGCAAATTCCAGGTGGGGAGTGGCTTCTGTCTGGCCACTCTACCATACAGGCCTGATTGGTGGATTGCTGCACAGATGGTTGTCCTTCTGTAAGGTTCTCCTCTCTTCACAGAAGAACGCTAGAGCTCAGACGGAGTGACCATCGGGTTATTGATCACCTCCCTGACTAAGGCCCTTCTCCCCCGATCACTCAGCTTAGATGACCGGCCAGCTCTAGGAAGAGTCCTGGTGGTTCCAAACATCTTCCATTTATGGATGAGGAAGGCCACTGTGCTCATTAGAACTTTCAGAGCAGCAGAAATGTTTCTGTAACCTTCCCCAGCCTTGTGCTTCGACAATCCTGTCTCGGAGAACTACAGACAATTCCTTTGTCTTCATGCTTGGTTTGTGCTTTGACATGCACTGTCAACCTTGGGACCTTATATAGACAGGTGTATGCCTTTTCAAATCATGTCCAATCAACAGAATTTACTACTGGTGAACTCCAATTAAGCGGCTGAAATGTCTCAAGAAGGATTAGTGGAAACAGAATGTACCTGAGCTCAATTTAGAGCTTCACTGCAAAGGCTGTGAATACTTCTGTACATGTGATTTTTCAGGTTTTTTATTTTTAATAAATTTGCAACAATTTCAAAAACTCTTTTTTCACATTGTTATTATGGGGTATTGTGTAGAGAATTTTGAGGAAATAAATGAATGTAATCCATTTTGGAATAAGGCTGTAACATAAAAAAGAAATGTGGAAAAGAGAAGCGCTGTGAATACTTTCCAGATGCACTGTATAGTGAGACGCTATAACTGTCTGACGTGCACTACTCTCTGGGGTTTCGTGCTCAAAGCACCCGCTGACTGCCTGGGGCTCAGACGTGCGCATATGCTAGAGTGCATGACAGAGCGTGTGTGTGTGTTTACGTGATGTGCGTTTTCAGCGGTATAGTGTGGACGGAGGACTTTTCAGAAATGCTAGGTGAAATGCCAGTGAGGACGTGGAACATTTTCATTCTATAATGCCATTTTAAAACTAAGACGTATTGGTATAAACGGTGCCAAAGTGTGTAATTTTTGAGAGCGGGTTGCTGCTGCGGCAGGGCCGATAGACATCATGTTGCTGAGCCGACATTGCAATGTCTATCGGCCGTCGGCCTCTGACCTTTGACCTCTGAGATAGGACCATGTTGCCGTGTTGGTGAACACCCGGTACAGGTCGATATACTACGTCGGCACCCCAGTCAGATCAGCCACCTCCACCTGTAAGACACAGGAAAAGCAGCTGGACCAAAACACGAAGCAAGACAATGCTGACTTCAAAACAAAACTGAATTACTCAACCAATCAACACGAGGGCCATGCTGCACCAGCCATGGATGCCCCAAAACTATGGGGGCACTAGGGAAATTGAGGAGAAGCAGCATGATAATAAAGGTGCCATTGAGAGAGCGAGCAAGAATAGGATTGGAAAGGGGAAGAGCAGGCATTCCTCACAAAGTAGCTAAAGAACTATCCATAAAATTACCTTCGGCTCCGGAATCATCCAGGACCGAACCAGAATTAAAAGAGTCAGGAGGGGGAATTCAATAAAGGACTAGGATCCCCCTCTTCACTGGCAAGCCACGACTCTTAATGGACAAGCCACTGCAAAGTGACCTGGCTTGCCACAGTAGAAACACCCTGGATAAAGCGCTGTTGTTTCTGTTGGGGAGTCAGCTAAAGACGCCTCACCTGCATGGGCTCGGAACCCAAGGAAGTGGTGTTAGCGACCTCAGAAGCAGACGGAGATGTATCCTCCACCCTCCAGGATGGGCGGAAAACAGGGCGTTGATGACGGCGATGCAGACATCCCTCCACCCGTCAAGCCATATTGATCAGGTCGTCGAAATCTTGAGGAAGGTCGATGGTGGCTAATTCAACCTAGATCTCCTCCTCAAGCTTCGCATGAAACATGGACCTGCAGGCCCCTTGATTCCTGTCACAGGAAGCTGCCAGTGTCTTAAATTGGATGGCATACTCTGTGACTGACCGGCCTGACTGACAACTGGTCAGCTGCCTCCTGACCCTGAGCAGATCTGTTGAACAATCTCACCATCTCTTGTTTGAAATCTTCGAATGAGGAGCAACCGGGAGCTTGAGTCTCCCAGACCGATGTTTCCCAATCACAAGCCTTGCCTGTGAGCAGGGTCAGAACGTAGGCCACCTTAGGTCATTCAGCTGCATAGGTGTGTGGCTGTAAAGCAAACACCACAGAGCATTGGGAAAGGAAGGCTCGGCATGAATTAGGATCTCCATTGTAAGGTGGTGGGTTGTTGCATCGGGGCTCACGTGGATGCTGAGGACCAGGGTTCACTTGCCCCCTCTGGGCTGTGTCATGCTGTAATTCGTAATTTGGGGGCATGCTGATGCGTGGCTGTGTGGGAAAAGTGGAAGTGGTGCGATAGAGAGGTAGATGAAGCCAGCGGTCGGATGAGGCCGGTAGGTTCTATGAGGGTGAAGCAGTCCGACCTGGGAAACAAAATGCAAGAAGCAATGGTCCTGGCATGGAGCAGCACAACAGCAAAATAAGATGAGACAGGACAAGAGATCATCGACATGAGACAAGACAAGACGAGAGTGGCTTAGCGTAGGCTCACTCGCGAACAACAATTTAGCACAGGACTACACACAAGAGAGGAATAATGAATCATATTAATGGAAAAATGGGGAAACAAGAGGGAGGGGCGATACGGAGAGCGATCAAAATAAACATTCACGTGCGCTAGCCACATGTAAATAGAAATGGGAAGACAGACAGCATGATCAGACCCAGGATGTGACAAGATACTAGTACAAGTGATAAATTAAATGTCAAAATGGCATGCCATACACACACATTTTCAGAATAGCTTATTTGTATTTCAGCTGCATGGTCAGTACTGACTCCCAAAACCCTAAACACAACCAGCGGCTCCTGCGTCCTGATTCCCTGCAAGATAACCATTACGAAAGAATCTGTACTAGACAACTCACCAGTAGTATCATGGAGGCGAGGATCTCTTTGGACATCCTACGATAAAAATAACTTCTCCATCGCTCATTGTCAAAAGGAACCTGAGATGGAGTTGATCGGCAACCTGCGGATGAATAATTGCACTTCTGTCATGAGAAATCTTACCAGTCAGCATTCAGACCGTTACTTCTTCAGGATACAGACTACAAACTACAGTTTCACTGAGACAAAAGCTGTGCGGATAACTGTGTCAGGTAAGAGACTGCAAATATTTCAATAACATTCCTAAACATTAAAGAACACTGTTTTTGTAACATGTGAGATATGATCTTCAAATATTAAGGTCTTTGACTGTAAATTAAAAGTAACATGGCAGCTCTCTAACTGCAGATTGAATAGTTTTTGATATTTAGGTTTCTGATACCAGTCTTGTCTGAATTTACTTTAAAGTGTAGTCATTAGTGGTTCTTACACTGTGTCCTAACCACACGCGGTTAGGTAAAAAGCAGTTTAAAAGAGCATTTTTTTTTTGTCCTATCCTTCCACAACAGCAAAATTTCTATTTTAGAAATGATTTCTGTTTCTGCGGTGTCTGCGCTGAACAACAGCATAAACTACTATGACAATGATCACCTCAGGTACTGATTATGGGCTTTATTCAGTATTAAGTGCAACATAGGCTTCATTTCTGGAGATAGCAAATTATGTAGCCAGAAGTACGTATGGCTGCATTTCGTCTTTTAAACAAATGGTTTGGGGCGGTATGACGTCACTCCTTTCCATGCTTACCAGCTGAATGCTTAGCTTCGTACGGACGGCTTTTCTCGCTGTTACCAGTTTGTCCAGTTAGCTCGCCATGTATGTCGGCAGAATTGAGAGACAGAGAGGAGTTGACCATGATGACGGGGTTCGTGTCTGGTGAAGAACAGGTTATGCGCATATACAAAATCTGCATAAAAATAAGTAGATGGAAACGTAGCGACTGTCAGTTGGGTTTAAGTAAGTGAGTGAGCGGGTCCATCAGTGCTTTGGAAAACACTATTGGTTGAGTTTAGGGAAAGAGGAGGGTGGGTCAGTCAGTCAGTCGACAGCAGCCTCTGATGGATTTATGTGAGAAGAGCAGGCATGAATGGCACTCGGGAGAGAAATTTTAGATCTCAAAAAGCATACACCGAGGCCTCTGGTGGATTTGCGAAAACAAAAACTGCATAAAACCCGTAGCTCCTATTTGGCACTCTCCAGAAATGTACATAGGGCTACGTTTTCAGAATGAGCCTGGGTTGGTTAAATGCTACCAGTGTGAGTTTAAATACCATTTTATGTGACATTTTTGCAGTACTAAAAGTGGAAGCAGATAGTTTACCTCAATCTTAAAAATAAAATCACTAGCTAACATAAAGTTTGAAAATAAACGTTAGAAACCACACTTTTAAAAACATCTGTAAAATGTACGGTAAAAAAACAGTAGCTGTTGTTGCCAGTATTTAACCATTAAAAATACAATAGGAATGTAAAAGAAATCAGAAATTACCATATTCAACTACTTTGTTGTCGTACACCAATGTTTTGAGATACTAACATCATCTGCTGCCCACGTGCCGCTCATGCATGGTGAAACCGGCGTAACAGCCTTTTATGGGGAGGTGTCAGCATGCAGTGAGTTTTGCAAGTATATATATATATATATATATATATATATATATATATATATATATATATATATATATATATATATATATATATATATATATATACAGTTGAAGTCAGAATTATTAGCCCCCCTTAATTATAAGCCCCGTTTAAGTTTTTTTCCCAATTTCTCTCTTTTCCCAATTTCTGTTTAACGGAGAGAAGAATTTTTTTAAAAACATTTCTAAACATAATAGTTTTAATAACTCATTTCTAATAACTGATTTATTTTATCTTTGCCATGATGACAGTATATACTATTTTACTAGATATTTTTCAAGACACTTCTATACAGCTTAAAGTGACATTTAAAGGCTTAACTAGTTTAATTAGGTTAACTAGGCAGGTTAGGGTAATTAGGCAAGTTATTGTATAACGATGGTTTGTTCTGTAGACTATCGAAAAAATATATTGCTTAAAGGGGCTAATAATTCTGACCTTAAAATGGCTTTTAAACAATTAAAAATGTTTTTATTCTAGTCGAAATGAAACAAATAAGACTTTCTCCAGAAGAAAAAATGTTATCAGACATACTGTGAAAATTTCTTTGCTCTGTTTAACATCATTTGAGAAATATTTAAAAAAGAAAAACAATTCAAAGGGGCTAATAATTCTGACTTCAACTGTATATAGCTTTATGTCTAGCAACGCCCCTGGCGTGAATGATGAATAGTGTTTACCAGAGGATAGTTTGCTGGACACCAGGGAAGTACATTATTCCTTACTTATTTCTCAGCAATTTAGGTTTTTTTTTTGAACAGCCATATTGTTCAGAATCCACAAAATATGCTGACCAAGACAACTGTAACTTTGCAAATTCAGCACATGTAAATCTTTGCTGAGTTCTGCTCTCAATATCCTGACAGATTCCTTGCCTGAGCCGAATGTGATTGTGCCAGTTCTCAGAGAGGGAGAGCTGGCCAATCTGACCTGCACTGTTCCGGCTCCTTGTCCAAGCCTCCCTCCAAATGTAACGTGGGCTCCTGCATTTGGTGGAAACATAACACAGGGGACACAGCTGAACGATGATGGGACTCAGAGTGCCTTCGCTATTTGGGAGTTTGTCCCGTCGTTCACGCATCATGAGCTGAAAGTGAACTGTGTTTCCATTCATCCTGTAGACGGAGGAGACAAACAAGCCTCAAAACAAGTCATCCTCAGCGTGGAGTGTGAGATCTGTTAAACCAAACACAGTTTTACATCTATTCTCTTTCTTTGAAATGGTTTTGAAAATGCTGCCTTTTTCTCTTCATGCTCCACAGATCCTCCAAAGGAAACAAACATCTCTCTTACAGGCTGCACTTGGCTTAGGGATAATTTGACCCTCACCTGTCAGAGTAATGCCAATCCTCCAGCAGCTCACAGTTGGTTCATGAAGAGGGAAGGTGTTGAGGAAAAACTGGGAGATTCACATGTGCTTTCCTTCATTGCGGCCCAGGAGAAAACTGGAGAGTACATTTGTGAGGCGCAGAATCTACAGGGCGCAATGAACTCCACAAGCCTGCACATTAATGTTCAAAGTGAGTCTGCTTCAGTCTGTACAATTTCAGCAAAGATTCTTAGCTTTTCACCATCGCTGTTGTGTGCAACAGAAGAAAGAAACTCAAATAAGATTTGAACAAATAAAGAATGAGTAAATGATGACAGAACAAATTTTTTTGTGTGAACTATCTCTTTAATGACTATTCATGATCCTTTACTCCACCTTTACTTCAATGACAGTCTTATGAACACCCCTTCAAGTTAAGTGTTTTAACTGGGGTCACCACAGCAGAATGAACTGCCAACTATTTCAGCATCTGTTTTACATAGCGGATGCCCTTCCAGCCGCAACCCAGTACTGGGAAACACCCATACACTCTCACATTTACACAAACTCACTCATACACTAGACATGAATAGCACTCCTCATAGAGCGTGAGAAGCATACAGTTCTTTAGGATCTATATAATTTGTAAAATAAAAAAAATAAAAAAATAATAAATATATAAATACATATACAGTTGAAGTCAGAATTATTAGCCCCTCTTAATTATAAGCCCCCGTTTTTTTTTTTCCCCAATTTCTCTCTTTTCCCAATTTCTGTTTAACGGAGAGAAGAATTTTTTTAAAAACATTTCTAAACATAATAGTTTTAATAACTCATTTCTAATAACTGATTTATTTTATCCTTGCCATGATGACAGTATATACTATTTTACTAGATATTTTTCAAGACACTTCTATACAGCTTAAAGTGACATTTTAAGGCTTAACTAGTTTAATTAGGTTAACTAGGCAGGTTAGGGTAATTAGGCAAGTCATTGTATAACGATGGTTTGTTCTGTAGACTATCGAAAAAATATATTGCTTAAAGGGGCTAATAATTTTGACCTTAAAATGGCTTTTAAACAATTAAAACTGCTTTTATTCTAGTCGAAATGAAACAAATAAGACTTTCTCCAGAAGAAAAAATGTTATCAGACATACTGTGAAAATTTCTTTGCTCTGTTTAACATCATTTGAGAAATATTTAAAAAATAAAAACAATTCAAAGGGGGCTAATAATTCTGACTTCAACTGTATATAGCTTTATGTCTAGCAACGCCCCTGGCGTGAATGATGAATAGTGTTTACCAGAGGCTAGTTTGCTGGTCACCAGGGAAGTACATTATTCCTTACTTATTTCTCAGCAATTTAGGTATAAATTATATCAAGGGTTAGGTTTAGGGGTTCAGATTTGGGTTAAATTTTTGAACAGCCATATTGTTCAGAATCGACAAAATATGCTGACCAAGACAACTGTAACTTTGCAAATTCAGCACATGTAAATCTTTGCTGAGTTCTGCTCTCAATATCCTGACAGATTCCTTACCTGAGCCAAATGTGATTGTGCCGGTTCTCAGAGAGGGAGAGCTGGCGAATCTGACCTGCACTGTTCCCGCTCCTTGTCCAAGTCTCCCTCCAAATGTAACGTGGGCTCCTGCATTTGGTGGAAACATAACACAGGGGACACAGCTGAACACTGATGGGACTCAGAGTGCCTTCGCCATTTGGGAGTTTGTCCCGTCGTTCACGCATCATGAGCTGAAAGTGAACTGTGTTTCCATTCATCCTGTAGACGGAGGAGACAAACAAGCCTCAAAACAAGTCATCCTCAGCGTGGAGTGTGAGATCTCTTAAACCAACACAGTTTTACATCTATTCTCTTTCTTTGAAATGGTTTTGAAAATACTGCCTTTTTCTCTTCACGCTCCACAGATCCTCCAAAGGAAACAAACATCTCTCTTACAGGCTCCACTTGGCTTGGGGATAATTTGACCCTCACCTGTCAGAGTAATGCCAATCCTCTAGCAGATCACAGGTGGTTCATGAAGAGGGAAGGTGTTGAGGAAAAACTGGGAGATTCACATGTGCTTTCCTTCATTGCGGCCCAGGAGAAAACTGGAGAGTACATTTGTGAGGCGCAGAATCTACAGGGCGCAATGAACTCCACAAGCCTGCACATTAATGTTAAAAGTGAGTCTGTGCTTCAGTCTGTACAATTTCAGCAAAGATTCTTAGCTTTTCACCATCGCTGTTGTGTGCAACAGAAGAAAGAAACTCAAATAGGATTTGAACAAGTGAAGAATGAGTAAATGATGACAGAATTACATTTTTTGTGTGAACTATCCCTTTAATGACTATTCATGATCCTTTACTCCACCTTTACTTCAATAACAGTCTTATGAACACCCCTTCAAGTAAAGTGTTTTAACTGGGGTAACCACAGCAGAATGAACCGCCAACTATTTCAGCATCTGTCATAGCGGATGCCCTTCCAGCCGCAACCCAATACTGGGAAACATCCATACACTCTCACATTCACACACACACTCATACACTCGGCCAATTTAGTTTACCCGCTTCACTTATAGGGCATATAGCATGGAGGAAACCGGAGCACCCAGGGGAAACCCACGGCAACACGGGGAGAACATGCAAACTCCACACAGAAACGCCAACTGGCCCAGCTGGGACTTGAACCAGCGACTTTCTTGCTGTGAGTTGACAGTGCTAACAACTGAGCCACCCAGCCGCCCCTGTTTCAAATTATTGAATTGTTATGCGGTCTCAGAAAACCATAGATATATACACTGGATATCGCATAGGGACCCTGAAGATGCGTCAATAGCGCCGCCACATTGGTACAGTGCTCCTAGGACAAACGTCATTCAACCGCACTAGTCAAGACAGTGTGACAATGTGAAGATGCTGGACTTTAGCGCTGTGTACAGGTATAGTAACGAGCAAACAAAGAAAACAAAGCACAAAGTCATCACATTTCATAGGTAAGATTTCGTTTTTTATGTTTTTGTATGTTATGAACTTTTGTGCTTAACAAGTAATGTTATTGATAATAAAACAGTCACTTACTGCATTCACCATAAGGCAAAGTAGCATCAACTCGCGCTAAATTCTAAGCTTATGCTAGTTTTGTTGAATAAAATAAGCAAACAATGTTATGAAATATGACAACAAGACTCTGCGCTGCCAGAAACTTGTATTATTGTCGGCTAATTGAACGAGTCGTTCATAACGGAGATTCATTCACAAACGAATTGCTCCCTCCGTCAGAATGAGAAGTGAAAGCAGGTGAGGGGGTGTGTTTCAGGACATGGATTAGATCAAATTAAACAGGGAAGGAGGATAATGCATTTCCATGCACACAAACACTCACTCTTTGTCAGGAATGCCCGTGCGGTCACATCCATCAATGTAGAAAAGTGATGTAAAATTATAATATTTCGTAATTTAAAAAAATATTTGCATACAGACCACCAGGGAAAACTCCCGATCATAGATATATGTGTATATGTGTTTTTCTCTGGCTTTGGATGGCCACAGTCCTCCACTTCACCTTGGTCCCGCATTCATTTCAAACGACCGATACCCTGTACCAAGATGGCGGCTCTATTGACGCATTCCTTCCAATAGACAACAATAGGCCAGGCGACATCTAGTGTATATATCTATGTCAGAAAACCCCTGCTAAATAAATTAGTAAGTGTTTCAAAAAATTGGT
The DNA here is from genome assembly GCA_903798195.1 of Danio kyathit. Taxonomy (NCBI): domain Eukaryota; kingdom Metazoa; phylum Chordata; class Actinopteri; order Cypriniformes; family Danionidae; genus Danio; species Danio kyathit. The sequence goes on along the minus strand of LR812536.1, from coordinate 59,377,150 downwards.
CTAAAGTGATGAGGCAATCGTTAGTTACTGTACATATTTTCAACATTGAAGTGTGTCTGAACAAGCACAAAAGCTGTTCTCTTTGTTTCTGCAGGCAAACCCTCCAGTGATTCCTTAATCGTGGTGCCGTTCTTAGGAATTACATTCCTACTTTGTACTATGTTTTATTTTAGTAGAATAAGGTAAGATCATGGCAGATGGTATATTATTAAAAATATAATACGTTATTTGTGATGACAATATTTTCTTGTTTTATTATAAGCAGGTGTAAAGCATCACACAGACATGTAAGTACCTTTTCTGCCATTTTTGTTCGATAACTGTCTGCATTAAACATGACAAACGGATGAGTGGGCTGACAGACAGATCATGTTTTAAGAGCAGGACAAACCAAAATTGATACTAATATTTGGCTAGTGGCGACACAGTGGCTCAATGGTGAGCACTGTCGCCTCACAGCAAGAAGGCCGCTGGTTTGAGCCCCGGCTGGGTCAGTTGGCATTTCTGTGTGGAGTTTGCCTGTTCCCCCTGTGTTGGCGTGGATTTCCTCCGGGTGCTCCGGTGTCCCCCACAGTCCAAAGACATGCAGTACAGGTGAATTGGGTAGGCTAAATTGTCCGTAGCGTACTGTATGTGTGTGAATGTGAGAGTGTATGGGTGTTTCCCAGTACTGGGTTGCAGCTAGAAGGGCATCCGCTGTGTAAAACATATGCTGGATAAGTCGGCAGTTCATTCCGCTGTGGCGACAGCTAACGAATAAAGGGACTAAGCATGAATGAATGAATGGAAAATGAATGAATGAATATTTGGCTAGTGTAATGTACACCATGGTCTGTGTATTGCTGTTTCCAGAACAGTTAAGTAAAATTTTACAGCTCATTTATCAATTGTTTTTAGGAAAAACCCCAAGATGAGGACATCAATGCAAGTGCAGCAGCTTTAGTCTAACAACGAGATCTCCAACATCAACCCTGAATTCACAATGGAGAGTTAGGATGACGAAAACATCTATGTAGATTACTGAAGTGTGAAGTGGAACGTTTCACCCTTTCATGGATCACTACTGAGTAATTAGTCTGCTATCTGTTTATCAGTAGTGAATAGTATTAGCATCAGCATACTGTATGTTCAGTTTCTTTTTATCATGTTTAAAACTACATCTTGGCAGCTTCCTATCTTCTTTTTTACAAAAACAGACTGTATTAATCCTGAATCTACACTACACTACTGTATCCGTCTGTTTTATGTTGGAGATACAGCTATATTCACTCAATTAAAGAATTTAAGATGAATTAAAAGTCATTTCGGAATTATTTTATACTGTATATTTGCTCTATTTTGTGTCAAAATAGAAACAAAGAAACACCTTTGTCTTGTTGTGCATGTACTTTATCTTTGCCTTTTGTAGTATACACATTTTTTACTAAAGTATACTGTGGTTTACTGTAGTAGAGTAAAGCCTAACTGTAGTAAAACTACAGTATTGGGTCATTTCTTTAATTTACTATAGTTGTTGTGTTACCTCATAGCAACTACAGAATTATGGCAACAGGTTAATTCAAGTATTTCACTATGATTAAAAACACTATGGTATTTACCATATTATTTTTTCATATAAAACATGTTAATGCTGTCCACACACCAAAGATGTGCAGGTCAATCTCCTCCCCTCACATATACTGGTCCAATTTGGGCCAAAATATTTCTGAACATACTGTACTTTGCAAATTATATAAACTACGCCCTGAAGTATTACAACTGGACCTCAAAGTTTACACAAGTAAAAAAAAAAAAATTATATATATATAATATATATGTATATACTTGAAGTCAGAATTATTAACCACCCTTAGATTTTTTTTTTATTTTATATTTCCCAAATGATGTTTAACAGAGCAAGGAAATTTTCACAGTATGTGCGATAATATTTTTTCTTCTGGAGAAAGTCTTATTTGTTTTATTTTGGCTAGAATAAATGCAGTTTTTAATTTTTTTAATAAACATTTTAAGATCAATATTATTAGCCCCTTTAAGCTATATTTTTTTCTTTTGATTGTCTGCAGAACAAATCATTCATTCATTCATTTTCTTTTCGGCTTAGTCCCTTTATTAATCATGGGTCGCCACAGTGGAATGAACCGCCAACTTATCCAGCATATGTTTTATGCCCTCGAATCTGATTGGCTGGTAGCCGTGTGATATTCTGCAGTAACAGCACTGAACCAGCCTCCTCACCCTTCAGCCTTGTGTATTACTCCGCCTACATACAGAGACAAGCAGAGGACACTCTACAGTTTGATAAATATTACTGCTTTTGGACAACATCATGTACTTTTGAGGCTTTTTTAGTCGAGAATGTAGTTGTTTAGATTGCAACTATGCAGTTTATTTATAAGGATAGTGCCTATTTTAAAATATTTATAATTTCTGAGAGACAGCGTGGCGGCCATTATCTGTCATTGATGTTATCTATCCACAAGATGGCAACAGGACCGCATAATAAGCCCTTAGTAGATTAAACAGTGCAATTTTTAACTATGGCTGATCAAATCATTATTATACTGTCCTGCTGAAAAATCCAGCTTAAACCAGCCTAAGATGGTTGGCTGGTTTTAGCTGGTTGACCAGCCTGGTTTTAGAGGGGTTTTGGCCATTTCCAGGCTGGTTTCCAGCCATTTCTAGCCTGGTCTCAGCTGGTCAGGCTGGGAGTTGACCAGCTAAAATCAGCTGGTTTAAGCTGGTTTCAGCAGCACCAACACTACAGCAGACAGAGAGAGAGAGAGAGAGAGAGAGAGAGAGAGAGAGAGAGAGAGAGAGAGAGAGAGAGAGAGAGAGAGAGAGAGAGAGAGAGAGAGAGAGAGAAAGATCAAGACACCAGTTTTAATTTCATTAGGAGAACAAAATGTTTAAAACCAAATGTGTTACCTTAGGCTGCAGATTAGAAATATGTTTTTATTTAAAGTATCTGCAATACACAATTTTATTTGACTAATTTATTACTGGAAGTATTTTCAGTACAGTGTAAGTTCCTCAACTAAAAAGACACCAGTTTTTTTGTTCTCTGCAACTTGGCATTTAGGAACCAAGGACTTAAAAGAAAAGTCTTTCTTTCTGAAAGGCACTACATTTTGTTTATTTATCTGCAACATTGTGTTGTTTAATTACAGTTTTGCTTTTGCACAATAAATGTTCTCAAAACGACATGCAACGTTTCTTTATTTCTTAAAAAAATAGCAGTTTGGCTTTCCTAAGGGTCTCTGTAACCTGTTCTGAAATGGTTCTTTTATAATTTATATATCGCAATATATATCGTTATCGCAAGAGGCTGCAATGTATATCGCAATATGGATTTTAGGCCATATCGCCCATCCCTACGTTATAATCTTAAAATGTAAGAAAAATTGCCTGTTTTACACTAGAGAATCATTCAAACACTAGCTGTAAAGTGACGTTGGTGAATTAGTAACGGCTCCTGCTGTTCTGTCGTCAGCTGCAGATGTGAATGAATGGTGGAAGAAAGTAGTTCCTAATACAAAAGGATTTTTAGACTCTTTGTTTGATTTTCTTTTTTATATACACGATTGTGCCGTCGAACTGTTGTATAATTGCAATATCACACTCTAGAGGTGTGAACCTACACTTGTCTCACGATTCAGTTCGGTTACTATTATCATGCCATCGATTCGGTTCAATTCGATATCTCTGATTGAACCGTGAATGTCGTACCGAACGGTTCAATATTATATTGAGAATTGTGGCATCTCTAATATATATATATATATATATATATATATATATATATATATATATATATATATATATGCACATAAAATTTACTAGATATTTTTCAAGATTTTTCAAGATACTAGTATTCAGTTTAAAGTGACATTAAAAGCCTTAACTAGGGTAATTAGGCAAGGCATTGTTTGTTCTGTAGACAATCAAAAAAATTTCTTAAGGGGGCTAATAATATTGACCTTAAAATGTTTTTTTTTTTTGTATAGAGTTGATTGTTGGTGGCTTTCCCTGTTGGGAAGATGTAAAATCTGTAATTTTTGCAAGTAGGGTAAGCAAAATATAGGGTAAGCAAAATAATCTTATGCCAGAAGGAAAAAAAAGATTATTTTGCTTACCCCACTGGCAGATTATTTTGCTTGCTCCAAGAAAAAACTTGCTTAATTTTTACATTATTTCTTAAAGGGTCACGAAACACCAAAACACATTTTATGAGATGTTAACAGTCACGCTGCTAAAAACACTATTAAGACACACATATTTCACAAAAAAAGTGAAAATTGGTTGTTTTTGCTTTATTTCAAGCAAATTCGTTCTTCCGGTTTGAAAAGAAATTTTGATATCGCACTGCTACGAGTGTATGTATATATATATATATATATATATATATATATATATATATATATATATATATATATATATATATATATATATATATATATATATATATATATATATATATACATAAAATTTACTAGATATTTTTCAAGATACTAGTATTCAGTTTAAAGTGACATTAAAAGCCGGTTAATTAGGCAAGTTAGGGTAATTAGGCAAGTCATTGTTTGTTCTGTAGACAATCGAAAAAAATATTGCTTAAGGGGGCTAATAATATTGACCTTAAAATGTTTTTTTTTTGTACAACTCTCTCTCTCTCTTTCTCTATGCATATCACAAGCTTTTTAAGCCAACGTTTAAATATTAAATTGTGTGCGTGTGCACATTTAGCAGAAGTGAAATATTCATCAAGCTTCATGTAAAAGATATATGGCATATGGTGTAAAACACATACCTCATTTATGTTAAATTAAGCTTGATGAATATTTCACTTCTGCTTTCTCAAGACGACTCTGTGTGGAGGTGTAGGTGACACATTTCTACAGAAAGCAAGCAAAACTAATAATCATATAAAGGCTAAAGGCAGCTCAATTTTCATTGTTTGCTATTTCATTTATTCCACTGTGTGTTTTGCAGAATCTCCACATTGTTGTTTTGCAATTTTTTATTTTTTTATGTGATAAAAAGTTTCACGTAAAAGCGCTTTTGTCTTGTGTGGTAATTTATTGTCTTCATAATTGATCATGTTTGCATTTCCTTTTCTCTGATCTTATTATAATTGCAACATTTGTGTGTTGAAGGATTGTTTATTGGCAGATATTAATGGTTTGTATGTGTGTATATGGTCACACAACACAACTATGTTTATGACCAACGGCATCCTGTGGTATCTGTTTGCACGATCTTGCTGCTCGCACCACAGCAGGGTTGTGTAAATGCTTTGAGCAAATCCTAAACTAAAAAAAGAAGTTCATTAAAATAATCACATACGAGCCGCAATGTAAGTACATTGATTTATATTAACCTTATTATATCTCTTGCTGTCTATTGCTCCTCCTGACAGCTCATTAACATTTTAATTGTACTTTTTGCTTCTTCTCGTATCTATCTTTTGATTATCCATCTGATCTTCTATCAGTGCTAAGATTGATTGATGGTGACCAAAAGTGTTTTTAATCCAGAATTGCAGTTTCCTTTCAGAAACGGTGACTCCTCCTCCTCAGAATAAAGGCTTACACTATTATCTGAGTTTCTGTTTAGTCTCTTGAGAAGCTCTTTAAGGTAAACACCCTTATTTCGTTTTTATTAAACTACAAACCATTACAACTGTCAGAACAAAACTGTAATGAAAAGCTATATTAAACTTAATGATTTCTAAATTTACAGGTTACCTCAGGTGAAACTAAGAATGTTTTCTGCAGATTTTCTTGTGTTCTGCTCTATTTTATCAGGTTGGTCTTTTTTAATATTAAGAATATACATGAATTCACAGTAACCTCAATATGCTTATGTTACACTTAACCCTTATGTGCTGTTGGGGATGTTTTCATGCACTCTGGGGTGATTTTGAGTCTTAATTTGGCCATAACTTTTTCTGTGTTTCAGCTAGCTGAATGATTTTTGATAATAAATCTTATTTTGAGACATTTTGAGAAAATGCTTTGAATGCTTGAACGATACACTCTAAGCAAATTTACTACCCGTTCGTTATGTTCGGGATAAAAACATCCACTAAATTAAACTGCTGTAAAAATGCATCAGATACATTTTTTTAAATTTTTTTTTGCATAAATCTGTTAATCAGCCTCAGTCCTGATCAAAACTACTAAATTGTTTAGAAAATTACAGGATTTTAACTCTTTAATTGCCAAATTCACAAATGATGTCACAGATTTGGTGAAAAACACACACAAAATGGTGTATTTTCAATATAAAAAGTAATTGTGCACTGGATTTTTTTTATCTTTGATCAAAGTCTTGGACAAATGAAACAATATTGCCTTTGATATATTGTTTTTGATTGCTTTTCATTTTTTTCTCCGTAATTCACTGTTGGTGGCTGTTTTTGCCCCATTGACTTCCATTATTACCACATTTTTTTGATTACAAAACCATGACACCATATAATCAGGCATTTTTTATTGTTGGTGACTTTCCCTGTTGGGAAGAGGTAAAATTTGTAATTTTTGCATGTAGGGTAAGCAAAATATAGGGTAATCAAAATAACGCTCTGGTTGCTAAGGTAACCCTCAGTCCCCAAGGGGGGGAACGGAAATGCTATGTGGAAAAACTTCCACTATGGGGATTTCATTCAGAAAGCCAATCATCTGAAAGAGTATGGGCCAATGAAATGCCAATGAGTTGGCAGCTTCAGCTTGCGCAGCTGATGCTCGTTGCAATTAATTTGGCTATAAGAGCACCGTAGGAGCAAAGCCAAAGCATCATTTTTTAGCGGAAAAGACTTTCACCTCAACAGCTAAGGGGCAATCATTATGGCGAAGGAACATAGCATTTCCGTTCCCCCCTCAAAGAACGAGGGTTACCTTGGTAACCGGAGCGTTCCCCTTCGGGAGGGGAACTTCAATGCTATGTGGAAAAACTTCCACTATGGGGAAATGTATGGAAAACGCGATAATAATTGAACCTTACCTTCGCCCCCGATGAGAGGTTTGCCAGGCAAGAGAGAGCGTGAGCGCACCTGCATCACCAGAGGCGCGGTCTTCCAACGTGTTCCCTGGCCCTTACTTATCCCACTTCAACAGAAGATTTACGGATTTAGATATATTTTTCGGGAGTCGCAAATGCGTCGATAACTTTTAGGAATTTAATACGACAGTACGTTGGGAAGCATGCAGTCCCGATAGGGAGGACGCTGCGGAGGCCACCTGCTACCCAAGTGGGGAGACTGGTGGCAAGAGAGCATATGGATTAGCCCTGAGAAAGGGGAGTACGCATATGAATATAAGATGGTTAGCGGTGAGGGAAGACACGGGTCCGCCTGTGAGGGGGGACTGCACCGTGGCAGTAAAAGCATATGGAATCACCTAGTGGGGATCGCACATAGCGGGCACCTATACCCAGAACGCGGGCTGACCAGCGGGCAGACCTACAACGTAATGGGCCAGCGTCTAACTCCTCCACTGAGTCAGATGCTGGGGGCCTCGAAGGAATCTCTGCAGGGTTCGCCAGCGGCGAACTTTACTGACAGTGAATAAACGCACGTATCTCCGTGTTAGGGAGAATGGCGCAGCAAGCGTATTTCAACACCTTCACCGAGATGTTTCCTCAATCACCAAGGGTTACTTAATACCCTTAGGGAAACCGGCTCCACTCGCAGATTGTAAAATCTTGCAAATGTGTTAGGTGTCGCCCAGCCCGCAGCTCTGCAGATGTCTGTTAGGAAGGCGCCGCGTGCACGCGCCCAAGAGGATGCAATGCTCCGAATGGAGTGTGCTCGAACCCCTGGGGGACACGGCTCGCCCTGGCTCTGGTAAGCGAGGGAGATGGCATCAACTATCCAGTGAGCCAACCTCTGTTTAGATACGGCACTTTCCTTCTGCCGACCACCATAACAGACGAAGAGCTGCTCAGAGGATCTGAAGCTCTGAGTGCGGTCCAGATAGATTCGCAAAAAGCGCGAACTGGACAAAGTAATGAAAGGGCTGGGTCTGCCTCCTCCGGGGGCAGCACTTGCAGGCTCACTACCTTGTCCTTAAATGGTGTGGTAGGAACCTTGGGCACATATCCAGGCCAGGGTCTCAGGACAATGTGAGAGTAGGCCGGCCTGAATTCTAGGCACAAGTCACTGACCGAAAATACCTCCAGGTCCCCGACCCTCTTGATAGAAGCCAACGCGACCAGCAGAGCTGTCTTCAGGGACAGAAATCTTAAAGATACTGAGTCGAGTGGTTCGAATGGATCTGTACGCAAGCTCGTGAGAACGAGGGCAAGATCCCAAGACGGCATGAGAGGGGGGCGGGGTGGATTAATTCGCCTAGCACCTCTGAGGAACCAGATGATGAGGTTATGCTTTCCCACGGTGCTGCCAGCCACCGCGTTATGGTGAGCGGAGATGGCAGTCACGTAACCTTGAGTGTGGAGGGTGACAGCCTGCTCTCCAACCTCTCTTGGAGAAAAGAAAGCACAACGCTGATCTGGCAAGTTCAGGGGTCTTCTCTGTGAGAGACGCACCATTTAGTGAATAGACTCCACTTCAGGGCGTAGGCGCGCCTCGTCGAGGGGGCTCTCGCCTGAGTGATGGTATTAACCACCACCATCGGTAGGTTAGCTAAGTCTTCCTCGCGTCTAAGGACCACACGTGGAGGTTTCAAAGATCCGGACGAGGGTGCCAGATGGTGCCCTGTCCCTGACAGAGTAGGTCCTCTCTCAAAGAGATCTGCCAGGGGAGGGCCGTCGCGAGGAGGGAGAGTTCTGACATCCAAGTCTGGTTGGGCCAGAGAGGCGCAACTAGCAAGACCTGTTCCTCGTCCTCCCTGACCTTGCACAGTAACTGCGCGAGCAGGCTCACTGGGGGAAACACATATTTTGCGCATGCCCCGAGGCCAGCTGTGAGCCAGTGCATCCATGCCGAGGAGCCCTCGGTCAGGGAAAAAAACCACTGGCAATGAGCGTTTTCGGGGGAAGCAAACAGATCGACCTGGGCTTCCCCGAATCGCGCCCATAACAGCTGAATCGACTTGGGGTGGAGTCTGGGGTTGAGCCCGCCTGGAATGTGAATGGCGCGCAGCGATTTCAGCCGCGTATGACTCCAGAGGAACAGACGGCGAGCAAGCTGAGGCATGCGGCGAGAGCGGATACCCCCCATACGGTTGATATACGCCACTGCCGCCATGCTGTCCGTCCTGACCAGGACGTGTTGTCGCTCCAGCGCCGGTAAAAAACAGCCGAGAGCGAGGAACACTGCCAAAAGCTCTAGGTGATATGCCAATGCAGCTGGGTTCCTTTCCACAGGCCCGTGGCTGCATACTCGCCTGTCCTAGAGGCACTCCGGCCTGTAGGAACGAGGGGTCGTTCCAGGGGATGAGGGCGTGGCGACACATCGCAGTGACAGTTACCCGGTGTGTGCCTGTGTGCCATGCGCGTCTGGGGACTCGATCGTGAAGCTAGTGCTGTAGTGGTCTCATATGGAGTAAACCGAGCGGCCATATGCCCCAGGAGCCTCTGAAAGGATTTCAGTGGGACCACTATTTTGCTGTCGAACTCTCTTAGACAGTTCAGCATTAGCTGAGCACGCTCTCCGGAGAAGCGCGCTGTCATGGTGACCGAGTCCAGCTCCAACCCGAGAAAAGAGATCCTCTGCACGAGGGCGAGTTTGCTCTTTGCTCGGTTGACCTGAAACCCCAATAGGTGGAGGTGCTGGAGCACCTTGTCCCTGTGCATAGTCAATTCCTCCCGCCAGTGGGCTAAAATCAGCCAGTCGCCGAGATAATTGAGTAAGCGGATGCCCGCGAGCCGAAGGGGCGCTAGGGCACCCTCCGCGAGCTTGGTGAAGACCCGCGGAGACAGAGAGCCTGAAGGGGAGGACTTGTACTGCCATGCTCACTTGACGCAGACCGCAGAAAGCTGACGGTGGCGTGGAGTAGGAGACATGAAGTATGCGTTCTTCAGGTCTATTGCTGCAGACCAATCCCGAGGATGAACGCACCGGAGGATGCGCTTATGCATAAGCATTTTAAATGGCAGCTTGTGCAGACAGCGGTTCAAAACTCGCAGATCTAGGATTGGCCGTAGCCCACTGCTCTTTTGGGTACGATGAAGTACAGGCTGTAAACCCGCTCTCCATCTCAGCTGGAGGGATCGGTTAGATTGCATCCTTCGCCAGGAGGACAGCAATCTTCTCTCGCAAAACAGGGGCGGGCACAGGGCTGACCCTGGTGACATACACCCCCGTAAACTTGGGAGGCCGTTTCGCGAATCGAATCGCGTAGCCAGGTCTGACCGTGTGTATGAACCACCGCAAAGGGCTGGACCGCACTAACCAGGCAGGCAGAGCCCTCGCTAATGACTACATCGCTACAATCGCTGACGTACCAGCAGTGGGGCAGCGCGGAGTGGGAGTGCTGATCCGGGGAGCGCTGGGGTCCCGCGGAAGAGCTGGAGGCGAGAGATTCACTCACCTTGTACCCAGACTGCGGAGGGGAGGGCTGGAGGTGTGAGAAAAAGGAGACCGTCCTCCCAGACCTCGTGAGCCACTGGCGAAGTGCGCCGATCCTGCGAGCTGGAAGGCTTTTCATCGCGTCCCAGACTGCCAGTATTCGGGCTGTCACATCCAGGGAAGGGAAAGATGCTCTCTCTCTGAGGAGCCCGGCCCCCCACCGGGGAGAGAGCAAGTTCTCTCTTCTCCGGATGGCCCGTCTCAGGAGCGCTTCGCGGTCCGTTAACCGGACTTAACGGCGCCCTGTGACGGGGAGCGCTGGTTGCCTGCGAGGTGCTCGGTGCTGCCGCTGGCCGGAGGCGCAGGCGGGGGCAGAGCAGCACTCGTAGACGGGCGCTCTCAGCGACAAGCAGTGGATGTGGATGGTCTTACATCCCCGCTGAAGGATGGCCCATCGTATCCGACTGCACCGCCGTGAATTCCTGGGTGAATCCACCAACGGTGTCGCCGAACGGGCCAGACTGGTAAATGGGGGAGTCAAGAAAGTGAACTTTGTCGACTCGGCGCATATTTTTTGCCAGTTTTAGCCCGAAGTAGTGCTCCTGGACCACTAATGTGGCCATCGTCCTCCCCAGGGCACACGCAGCGAACTTGAGGTCCGTGGAGCTCAGTCGGGTGCAGTGCGGGGCTTGTAACCTGGGCTTGTAAGCCTAGGTTGGAACCACCCTCGTGCAGCTGGGCCAGCGCACGCGCATGGACACTAGCATGCGGGGTGGAAGCAGCCTGGCCTGCGGCTGTGTAGGCTCTGGCTCAGAGGGAGGCAGAAGACCGACACGCCTTGGACGGGAGATGAGGCGGATTGCAGCAGAAGCAGGCACCACACGGGCCCGTGATGGCACTCTCAATCTGGGGAATTGACTCGTACTCCCTGGCTGCTCCACCCTCAAGGGTGGTGAGGCGGAGGTGCATGCAGATCAGGCAGAGAAAGGTGCCCTAAGATTGCGTGAGCCCACTGTGCACTCCCGGAAGAAAGGGATGGGAGGCTAGAAGGTCTTGCCTTTTAATCCTCCACATACACCCATCTAGTCGGTCCGGCTGCGGGGCTGGGGGATAAACCATCTCCAGGCCCGCGGCCAGAACAGCCTGGGAAAGCACGGTTATCATGTCTGTTTCTAGGATCCTTCATCAGACCATGACAGCCCATCCTCCGATGCAGCGGTGGACATCTGAACCTCGGTGTCATCAAGTGAGAGGGCGGCCATGCGAGGATGGAGCGCTTCTCTCACTCGAAGCTTAGATGGAGCGCATTGAGGAGCAAGAGGTCCGCAAACCCGAGGGCGGCAGATTTACTCCCACTGTAACCCTCAGATCTACCCGAGTGCCCACCGCGGAGCGGGGGACAAATGGGGTGGGTGGCTCTTTTGCAAGAGCGAACCACGATCTTAACTGCGCCACAGACATGCTACCGCAGTGATGGCATGCACTGCCCGCGAGCACCGCAGTAACATGCTGGACCCCCAGACATGAAAGGCAGTACTCGTGCCCATCATCCGAGAACAGGAAGCCACTGCATCTAGAAACGCACAGTCGGAGCGACGTCTTGAAAAAGACGTGCTGCACGACAGTGTTGCTCTTTTAGGAAATTCGCAACAATACAAACCGCTCTGGAGGACCGGACCCAAAGGATGCCAGGCAAGGGAGAAACCCAGCTCGACCGTCTGCCGCTGCATGTCACACACTCTGGACCGGGAGATCGCTCTTGTTCACTCTCTGTCTGAAACTCAGCTGGAGGAACCATCATCAACTCTCTCAGAAGGCTGTTGAAGTCTCTGAAGTGAAAATGATGCTTTGGCTTTGCTCGCACTGTGCTCTTATAGCCAAATTAATTGCAACAAGCATCAGCTGCGCAAGCTGAAGCTGCCAACTCATTGGCATTTCATTGGCCCGTTTACATACTCTTTTAGCTGATTGGCTTTCTAAATGAAACCCCCATAGTGGAAGTTTTTCCACATAGCATTGAAGTTCCCCTCCCAAAGGGCAATCTTATGCCAGAAGGAAAAACAAGATTATTTTGCTTACCCCACTGGCAGATTATTTTGCTTGCTCTAAGAAAAAAAATTTGCTTCATTTTTACATTAAAGGGTCAAGAAACACCAAAACACATTTTATGATATGTTGACAGTCATATGTGTCCCACGCTGCTAAAAACACTATTAAGCCACACATATTTCACAAAAAAGTGAAAATTGGTTGTTTTTGCTTTATTTCAAGCAAATTCGTTTTTCCGGTTTGAAAAGAAATTTTGAAGCTATGTAATTAAAACAAGTGGAAGAAGAATTGTTTGGAGACATGGGTTGTCAGTGTTGCGTTTATTTATAAATGTGCTGCAACGAAGGTTTTGTTTTCATTTTCCCGATATGAGAACGCAGCTAGACTCAAGTGTGGATTACAGTGCACGCAACACGCAACAAAAATATGTTTGTAAGGAACATTTTTTACCCGAGAGCTTTTCGCATCTAGAAATGATGAAATCTGAATTTGCCACACGTCTTCTTTAAAAAAAGACTCGGCTCCAGTTTGTGTTGATTGTCCTGTCTCTGCAGATTTGGTAAGTGTGTGTGATCAGTGTTCTTTGTTTATGTTCATTCAGATGGCAAAGTTAGTTCGTATCGTCAGCAGTACTCCTTCAGTCTTTAAAGACATACCTTAGTCAAAATGATTTAGTTACTAAGTTTACAGTACGTTAACATCACTACAACATTATGGACTGAAAGATCTGCTGTAAATGCTGCTCTCCGAATGTAAACATGTAGACACCTTAATCAAACTATTACTGTTGTGTAGGATTTTCGCTGCATTTTGTGACAGGATAGTCTTTACACACACGGCTTTCTGACGCTACCTACCGAGTGCATCTAAGTTACCGAGAAATGTGGAGGGTTTTTTTTTTCCCCATTCACCGTGCGGTATCAAACATTCCATTAAAACTACACTCTTCCAGCAGTTCATCCTCGCATCCAATATCTCGTTTGTCACAGGGGGCATGCATGAAATGTTCCTGAATGAAAGTGAAAGTGCCAAACTGCAGTTTAAGTCGACAAATTATTAATTTGGCAAATAATTTGATTACTGATGTCCATGTACACAGTCACTGTCTTTCTCCCCTGCGTCTGTGTGTTGTTTTGCCTCTGTGAAAATCAGTACGTGCTCGAACTGAAAACTCCCATTTTTATGCAAAACCTCCCCTCTTTCCCTCCCCCGACACTCCCACCTAAACAGAGCTGGACACGCCCACTTTCCTGACTTTTTTCAAACTAGAGGTGTGAAAACACCCTGGTGAGACTGGGGGGGTGGGGGGGTCGTGGCCCTTTAAAAGAAGACAATTTTTTTTACTTGTCTAGAAAATGCTTCTTGATTTAAGAATTTTTAGATTTTTGGACTAGAAGCAAGACAAAAACTCTAAGCAAGTAAAGCATTTTTTTGCAGTGTAGCCCTCCTGTGATGTTAAATGTAGCAAGAAAAATTTCCACAGTATTTCCTCTAATGTTTATCTTCTAGAAACGTAATTTTTTTTTATTTTAGTTTGGCTGCAATAAAAGCAGGTTTTAAATATTTGAACTGGGTACGAAACAAACCACTGTTGTCCAATGACTTGCCTAATTAACATATCTTGCCTAGTTAACCCTAGTTAATCCTTTAAATTGCAACAAAGCTAGAAAAACATTATGTACTGTCCTCATGGCAAAGACAAAATAAATTATTTATTAGAAATTAGTTATTAATACTATGGGCCCTATCATGCACCTGGTGCAATAAGGCGCAAGACATGTATAGTGCAAATCCATTTGCGCCACTTTGTGAACTCATGGGTGTGCCAGTCTAAAATAGAGGTGTGTTAAAGTGCATTTTGAAGAACTGAAATAGACTGCACCTTGAACCATCTAAAAGCTGCTCTAAAGTCCAGCGCAGATCACGTTAGTTATGTGTTACTTACACATTCCTTAATACACACAGGATGTACAGCAATACACAAACATCTTTACATATGAAGACAATTAAAGGATTAAAATGTTACAAAAATTTTATTTTCTGCATAAATATAAAAACCACTGGCTCCATGCCTTCCTCATGCCTCCATGACTTTTTTCAGTTTATTCATGACAATTTGCATTTGTATAATATTATTATTATTATTATTAGCAGTATTATTTATTATTTGCATATCAATATTAGTTTTAATAAAAACAAGTTTAGATTTGTCCACCTGTCTGGTTTTGGAAACATGCATCACCATATGGGGCATAAGAATAGGACGTGTGTTTGGATATAACTCAGTTTTTTGACCACACTTCATTATTATTGTTCATTTATTCGTTTGCTGGAAATTAGAACTGAATTTAGAAATAGTTTTGAAACAAATCTTTGTGTAGGCTAATGGATGTCTTCAGCGGAGAGCGTACAACACCGTCCTTACTCCACGAAAGTAAAGGAGTAAAGAGTAAAAGTAAAGTAAGAAAGTAAAGAGACCGAATGGAGGAGGCTCGTTCTTTATCCTCGCGCTGCAGATGATCTGTTTAACTGTTTTCTCGCTATAGTGAAGCATTAATTTTTTCCACTTTCAAAGTCCGCCATGTAAATAGCAAATGCAGCATGGAGCGACGCAACTGACTCTTAAAGGGAATGGGAGATGAGACACTGATTGGTTTAATGCACGTTATGCTCAAAACACACCCATAACTCATTAAGAGAATAAGCACAACCCTGTTAGACCATGCGCCGGGGTGCATAGCGTATTTTTCCGTCCTTAAAATAGCAAAAGTGGATTCAGACACGCTTAATGCTTTTGCGCCATGCGCTTTAGACTTTGCGCCTAGATTGTTCAAATAGAGCTCTTTATGTTTAAACGTGTTGAAAAAAAAATCTCTCCATTAAACAGCACTTGAGAAATATTTTTAAAAGTTCAAATTTCACAGGAGTGCAGATGATTTAGGCTTTAACTGTATATATATATTCTCAGTGTAGCTCATTTGTATTTCAGCTGCATGGTGTCAGTCTGTACTGATTCCCAAAACCCTAAACACAACCAGTGGCTCCTGCGTCCTGATTCCCTGCCAGATGACCAATATAAGAGAATCTGTACTGGACAACTCACCAGTAGTATCATGGAGGCGAGGATCTCTGTGGAAATACTACAATACAAATGACTTCACCAGCGCTCATCGTCAGAAGGAACCTGAGACGGAGTTGATTGGCGACCTGCAGATGAATAACTGCACTTCTGTCATGAGAAATCTCACCGAGCAGCATTCAGACCGTTACTTCTTCAGGATACAAACTACAGATTACACTTTTACTGACAATAAAGCTGTGAATATAACTGTGTCAGGTAAGAGACTGCAAATACTTCAATAACAGCCCAAGATATTAATAAAAAGTGGTCTCAATTTATTAACGGTAAGGCATCACATCTTTAAAAAGTTCCAAATTTTGATTGTGCACAAAGTCAGCTAGGCTATAGTGCAATTAAAACAATTAAATGATGAAACTTGGCAATTAAGAGGGAACATGAAGACGCCATCTGTCATTTTGTCGCATGTAATAAATATTTCCATTATCAGATTATCATACATATTTGCACAAGTAAATTCCTCTGTGGTGAGTGGGAAGAACTGTGAAAATAAAAAAAGTGTTGCTTTGTGACACGTCAATCACACCGGCAGTCATTTCCTATGTTAGTGGTTTAACACAGACACCAAAGACATTTTGCTTTGAGAAATGTCAAATATCTTAGGGCCGGTGTCCTGTTGATCTGTGCTACCTCCTCAGAATGTGCTACCAGTAGCTCAATCTGATATGTTTCATCTAAAATCATAGGTAGCCCATTTGTCTGCTTCAAATGTCTATCAGAATGAACTACCACATTAAATAAGGTTGTAGAAAACAGGAGTAGCACATCTTGTCATCTTCAAATGACAATCACGGCTGTCTGGAATACTTGATTCTGATTGGTCAGTGACCAAGGTATGTTATTCCGAGACAACAACTGCTGAATAACAGAGGCTCATTCGGGTACTTTGAATCATCGCCATCTTGTGACTGTATAATACATAGGTTAGTGTATGCTCCATTCAGCCATTTTTGTTTCTGTCAACTATTATGGCTCAGAACAATGTTTTGTGTCCGATTTTTACCTTTTAAGATGACAAGTAGCCATGGAAAAAACAGGATTAAGTACATCCAGGGGGTTGTTTTCCCAGAATAAAGCCCTTCAGTTTTCACAGTGCTCCACTTTGGATTAAGGTGCTGATAAGGCTGTCAGGCTTTAGTCTGTGTTAACAACAGCGTAATTGCCTGTTTTCCTTAATTATTTCCCTTTTATATAGGAATACATTAAATATGGTTAGGTTTAGGGTTAAGGATCAGGTTTGGGTTAATGTTCCAGGATCAACTAAATAGAACCACAAATCAGAAAAAGTTAGGAAAGTGTGGAAAACGCAAATAAAAAAAGTACAAACATTATTTTTTATGTGTTCCTCGTGATTTTTTTATTTATGATTTTATTGTTTGTTTGTTTGTTTGTTTTTAAATAACACATATCAACTTTGGTTCTTGCAACACATTTCAAAAAAAGTTGGAACAGTAAAGCATTTACCGCTTTGTAAGGTTGCCATTCTTTTTCACAACATTTAAAAGATATTAGGGACTGAAGACACCAAGTGATAAAGTGTTTCAGGTGTAATTTTGTCCCATTCTTCCTGCAAACAAGTCAACAGTACAGAATCTTCATTGTCGTACTTCATATATCCACCACTAATTCTCTAATGGAGCCGAGTTGGGACTGCAGACAGGCCAGTCAAGACCTGTATCCTCTTCCTCCCACATCCAGGACATTTTGTGCAGAACTGACACAACTCCATACCAAGACAGACCCTGGCTTTTGGACTTGTTGCAGGTAACAGTCTGGATGATTTTCTTCTTTGGTCTGGAGCACATTGCGTCCATTTCTCCCTAAAAATACCTAAAATACTGATTCATCTAATCACAGTACACATTTCTACTATGTGATATTCCATCGCAGATGCCTTTGAGCCCAGAGAAATCGACGGCGCTTCTGGACACTGTTAACATAGAGCTTCCTTTTGGCATAGTGCAGTTTTCACTGTCATTTGTGGATGTAGCTACGTATTGTGGTACTTGACAAAGGTTTGCCAAAGTAATCCTGAGCCCATGTTGTGATATCGCTTATATATCTATGACAATTCTTGCTGCAGTGCCGCCTGAGGGATCGGAGATCACAGTAGTTTAGGCTTATGCCGAGTTCAGACTGCATGATTATCAATGTAATCGTGTCACAGATGGTTTCACACTGCATGACTATTTGGGCTAGCGTTTTGTCGCTGCTTTGTTTACACTGCAAGATAGATTGATGACAGGGGGTTTCACACTGCATGACTTTACAACAAGAAGAATCGCTCTGTCCAAACTACGTCTCACAACCAAAAACACATAGTATATCTTTATTATTAACTACATAACGAGAAAGAAGCCTTTAATGGGGTAGAAAATGTACATATTAGCTCACCTGGGTTTGAAAGGAATTAGAAATTTCTCTTCAACTTTTTCTTTTTTGACCTGGTTGTAATATTGCTCACATGACACGTCAAACAGACACAGTGCTCCTGCCAAATTTCTGCTAGTTTTTCCTGCATTTCTTGGGTCCAAATACACTGAAAATGAGCGCTTTTAACTTCTCCCCCAACCTAGCGCTGGCCTGCAGGTACCTGTACTAGTGGATGCTGCTCTCTCATTGGCTGTAGGTAATCGCTGATGCTATTTTCAGTCAAAACTCATTTCACACAGCATGATTTGAATCGCCGACAGTTCCAGGTATTTAACATGCCAAATATCTCACGGGCATCGGCGACTCTCTCAAATCGCGTCTTTGATAGTTCACACTGTGTGATTGTCACTCGCGTGCACGAGCACCGATTTGCCTGTGATTTCATGCATTTGTTGGCGATTTCTCAAAACCTGTTGGCGAGTCAAAATCGGGGTTAAAATCATGCAGTCTGAACTCGGCATTAGGCTTGCGCCCTTGTCCTTTACGCACTGACATTTCTCCAGAATCCTTGAATCTTTTAATGATGTTATGCACTGTTGTTCCTATCTTTCTTTGAGGAACATTGTTTTTAAACATTTTAATAATTTTTTCATGTATTTGTTGGCAAACTGCCGATCCTTCAGCCTGTCTTTGCTCCTAAAGAACTAAACCTTTCTTGGATCTTGCTTTTGTACCAAATCATAATTGTAATCACCTGTTGACATCGACTGTTTCAAATCCCATCATTATTTAACCAATTTACCTGATTACTAGGCCTAAATTGCTCCTGTCCCAACTTTTTTTGGAATGTGTTGCAGATCTGAATGACACCAAAGTATGTATTTTTACAAATGAAATGAAGTTGACCAGACAAAACATGAAATATTTTGTGTTCCTATTGTCTGCAATGAAATACAAGACAAAGTAAATTTAAAAATCAATACTTATACACACTTTTTAATACCCTTTTTTTTGTGTTTTCCATATTGTCCCAACTTTTTTTGATTTGGGGTTGTATGCTGACTTATGAACGTGTAACTCTGCAAAATCCATACATGCAAATGTAAAGCTAAGTTCTGCTCTCGATATCCTGACAGATTCCTTGTCTGAGCCGAATGTGATTGTGCCGGTTCTCAGAGAGGGAGAGCTGGCCAATCTGACCTGCACTGTTCCGGCTCCTTGTCCAAGCCTCCCTCCAAATGTAACGTGGGCTCCTGTATTAGGTGGAAACATAACACAGGGGACACAGCTGAACGCTGATGGGACTCAGAGTGCCTTCGCCATTTGGGAGTTTGTCCCGTCGTTCACGCATCATGAGCTGAAAGTGAACTGTGTTTCCATTCATCCTGTAGACGGAGGAGACAAACAAGCCTCAAAACAAGTCATCCTCAGCGTGGAGTGTGAGATCTGTTAAACCAAACACAGTTTTACATCTATTCTCTTTCTTTGAAATGGTTTTGAAAATGCTGCCTTTTTCTCTTCACGCTCCACAGATCCTCCAAAGGAAACAAACATCTCTCTTACAGGCTCCACTTGGCTTGGTGATAATTTCACCCTCACCTGTCAGAGTAAAGCCAATCCTCCAGCCAATCACAGTTGGTTCATGAAGAGGGAAGGTGCTGAGGAAAAACTGGGAGATTCACATGTGCTTTCCTTCATTGCGGCCCAGGAGAAAACTGGAGAGTACATTTGTGAGGCGCAGAATCCTGAGGGCGCAATGAACTCCACAAGCCTGCACATTAATGTTAAAGGTGCCATATACTGCATTGGTTTAATAAGTTAAATAGTTCTCTGATATCTACATAGTAGGTTTATGGCTTCTGTAAGTTCAAAAAATCTCCAGAAACGGTTTTATAAGCTCATTTATTACTCCATAAAATACCCATAGAATGACCATGATTGACCATATATGACTTGTGTCGTGAATATTAATGAGCTCCACTCTGACGTGCCACTCTTACAGACACACACACAGTGTTGCCAACTTAGCGACTTTGTCACTATATTTAGCGACTTTTCAGACCCCCTTAGCGACAAATGTTCAAAAAAGCGACTAGCAACAAATCTAGCTACTTTTTTGTGTGTTACTGGAGATGTTGTATACACTCTCATGTGCCCATATTGTGCAGTCGGCCTCTCCCCCGCCTCAGAGCACTGACAGGTGGCCCAGTCCTTGTACAGCAGTCTCTCCCACCTGCAGCCTGAGAGCAGATCACTCCTCTGCGTACCGACGGCAAATGATTTAGCACCTGGAGTGTGAGATATTTCCATTGTACAGTCAAATCGATCTGCTTCTCCTTTATTTTAATAATTTAATTTGACCTTGTTCACAATCACTGATACTTTAGTGACAGTTTCGGAACTTGTCTGAGTCTGCTTTTGCAGCAGGTCGCCACCCCGAACAACAGGCAGCTACAAAGTCGCTGCAAGTGTGAATGAGGCAGAGGACAGAGGTCGTGGAAAGTCACTCACTCTCTGTTGAAATGAACAATCACTTGTCGCTTTGCTGCTGTGAGTCACTCATGAGTCGCTCGTAGTTTTCTTTTCCTTGGCTCTCGACGAAGGCGGTCGCACTTTTTCCCTCGCCGTCCTTATCTTCCGTGGCTGGCTCTTCTTGTCTCATCTTAATTCTATCTCTGAGGCTCTCCGTGCCCTGCTATCCAAACGAATAAGGAATTATGGATCTGATCAACTGGTCTATGAACGCGATTGACACCATCTTCTCGACGAGAAGTTTGGGCTCGGGAGAGCCCACTTGTCCTGCCGGGACGTTTGCAGCTGGATACGTGATGGATGGGTGGGAGAAGTGGCGCGTCGTGTGCCTGGCTGCTCTGTCCCTGGAGGATATTGAAGATATCTACCTATTCGGAACTTTGATAACAGGGTTTCTGCTGATGGGCTTATGCGGGGCTCTGGGGTATCGACGACTGATGAAAGCGGTCAGTGCAGCTCAAAACCCCACCAAGCTGACCGGCTTGATTGAAACTATAATAGGGCAGAAATGCTGCTAATCAGACTGCAGTATTAGGCCGCAAATTGGAAAACATCGGGGTGAAATTAGCAGCATTGCAACAAGATTTGGCCAGGACTGGAGACCAGTGACGGACATTAAATATCTGTGAAATTGGCAGGTATTGACCTAAATTTGAAATACTTTCTTCTCTTTCGGCTCCCAGTGTTTTTCCAGCCAGACATCCTCGGCTGGAAAAAAAAACAACTTCTCCCGGATAGCAAGATAAGGAGACGCTCTGAAATTCCTGCTCCCTGTCAAGGACACCTGTTGGACTCTACAGGCTTACACACACACACATACACAGCTACAGATAGACACTACCTAACCCTTCATCCCACGCCTTCGTGTGCTTTCATCCACTGGAGGGGGTA
Organism: Danio kyathit; assembly: GCA_903798195.1. Lineage (NCBI taxonomy): Eukaryota > Metazoa > Chordata > Actinopteri > Cypriniformes > Danionidae > Danio > Danio kyathit. The sequence continues at coordinate 59,355,698 of LR812536.1, read as the reverse complement.
GGCGGGTCTGTGACCAGCGCCTCCATGGCTGCAGGAATCGACGGCTGCCCGCTCTTGCCGGACTACATCCACACCCCCTTTCCCATCCCCTGTTGCGATGTATGTCAATGTTTATGTGTTTCTGCTGGGGTTTTTTTTTATCTCCCTGATCTCACACAGCTCTAACTCAAGGCCAAGGTGAGAGGGAGTTTTTTTCGCCTCTCTTTCCTGAATTGTATCTTACTTCCATTTTCTAAATGCTACCTCCCGTTGACCTGTCTTCCCCTGAAATGTGATGTTTGTGCATGGTCGGGGGTGGGGGGGAGGGGTTGGTCCAATTTCACTATATGTCAGTGTATGTGAATACATGGAGGTATACGTGACGAATAAAGGATTGATTGATTGATTGATTAGTGTGAATGAGGCTTCAGGGTCAGTGTATCTTATGGTCATTGGATTATCATTTTAGAAACGGATATTGAAAAACGAAAAACGAGCCATTTTTTGATTTTCGTTTTCAAATTCAGTAACAAAAATTGAAATTCAATGCGGTTTTTTATTTTTGTTTTTGAATTTTAAAACGAAAATCAAAAAAACGGCTCATTTTTGTTTTTCATGGTAAAAAAAAAAAATCACCAGAAAACAAAAACGAATAAAGGCTTGTTTTTTATATTTCGAAACCAGACTCATTTACTGTGATGTGATGCTGCCACACACAGGCTAGCCTATAGGCTATTATTTAAAAAAAAAACTAGGCTATTCTTTTTTTTTCCCGTTAATAATGTTATAAAAGGTATTTTCTTGTGATTTTGTTAAGACATATTTTCCTCACTGAAGCCGGTTATATATAATATTGTAAATATAATAATAATAATATATAATATCCCTGCTGAAAAAAACAGCTTAAACCAGCCTAAGCTGGTTGGCTGGTTTTAGCTGGTTGACCAGCCTGGTTTTAGAGAGGTTTTGGCCATTTCCAGGCTGGTCTTAGCTGGTCAGGCTGGAAAATGACCAGCTTAAACCAGCTAAAACCAGCTTGACCAGCCTGGTTTAAGCTGGACATAGCTGGTTTTGGCTGGTCAAAACTGGTTTAAGCTGGTCATTTTCCAGCCTTACCAGCTAAGACCAGGCTGGAAATGGCTGGAAACCAGCCTGGAAATGGCCAAAACCCCTCTAAAACCAGGCTGGTCGACCAGCTAAAACCAGCCAACCAGCTTAGGCTGGTTTAAGCTGAATTTTTCAGCAGGGATATACAGTACATATAAATATTCCATTTTCTAGCATAACCTACTGATTTTTAACACATGAATTGAAATGATAAAATTATATATATATATATATAATATGTCTGATAATATTTTATATATAGCAGTAGGCTATTTGTTTAGAATTTCAATTCATGTATTAAAAATCAGTATATATGATTATAGGTTACATTAGGAAATAGAATAGGCTGTATTTGGGGTGAAGACGCACACAACGGCGGTCTTAAAGTTCATTATTAACCGTAGCAAAGTTTTTGTAATGTTATCCGATAGTCTGCTTTGGAAGACATTGGGATGCTTGACCGTGTTTTTGAAACATGCTAAACCCCTTTCAGATTAAATGAATTATGTTTATTTTAATTTCGAACTACAGTATAACGCGGAGAGATGACTTGCTGAAATGTGCGCAATGATTCCAGACGAATGTCCAATGTTACTGTCACTTCTGAAGTGTAAATGATTTTAACAATAAACTTTATTAACAGAAAACTGTTCAGTAAAGCAACGCAAATAATGCATATATCATCAAATATGTTGTTCTATTTAAAATGCTGCTACATTATGTAAAAAAAATTATATATATATATATATATATATATATATATATATATATATATATATATATATATATATATATATATATATATATATATATATATATATTATTATTATAATATATAAAATATTATATATATAACCGGCTTTAATCAGGAAAAAATTATAGCCTAGCCTGTGTGTGGCAGCATCGCATCACTGTGAATGAGTCGGCCTATCTGGTTTCGGAATATAAAAAACAAGCCTTTATTCGTTTTTGTTTTAAGGAAATTTTATTTTTTGTTATTCAAAATGAAAAACGAAAATCAAATAATTTTTGAATTTTGCTTTTCCGTTTTTCACCATGATGGTTTTAAAATTCAAAAATCAAAAACCGCAGTGAATTTCAATTTTCGTTTTTGAATTTGAAAACGAAAATCAAAAAACGCTTGTTTTTCGTTTTTCAATATCAATCAATCAATCATCAAACATTTTCTTTTCGGCTTAGTCCCTTTTAATCCAGGGGCGCCACAGCGGAATGAACCGCTAACTCATCCAGCACGTTTTACGCAGCGGATGCCCTTCCAGCTGCAACCCATCTCTGGGAAACATCCATACACACTCATACACTACGGACAATTTAGCCTACCCAATTCACCTGTACCGCATGTCTTTGGACTGTGGGGGAAACCGGAGGACCCGGAGGAAACCCACGAGAATGCGGGGAGAACATGCAAACTCCACACAGAAACGCCAACTGACCCAGCCGAGGCTCAAACCAGCGACCTTCTTGCTGTGAGGCAACAGCACTACCTACTGCGCCGCCGTTTTTCAATGTCCGTTTCTAAAATGAAAATTCAATGACCAAAAGATACACTGACCGTTCAGGCTCACGGTATGTTCAGTTCCATATACTGATCTTTTATTATTCTACTATGCCTTGGTATGCTCAGGCTTTCATTATAGGGCACCTTTTAAGGGGAGTCTGTACTTCGGTCTGTAGAGTTTCAGCAAAGATTTTTACAGTTTTTCACCATTGCTTTGGGAGTTTAATGACAGGTCTTCATAATTCTAGATACATTTAGGATCATCTTTTTGTTGTTGTTGTTGTTACTCCCACAAGTTTTTCACATTTGCATATGCTGTAGTCTATAAATAAGTCTTTTAAATCTCAGTTTAAAAAAATGATTCAATAACTCAAAGACTGTGCATACACTATTACAGGATGAATCTGCATTTTTGAAGAACCTCTTGAATTAATAATTTAGTGGCAAATAATTTTTGTAATGAAATATAATAGCCTGAGCTGAACATGTTAGTTACATATTATCAGAAATTGATGCAGCGTTTCTGAGCAAGCACAAAAGCTATAATTTGATCTGTTCTCTTCGTTTTTGCAGGCATATCCTTCCCCACCTTCCTCTCAATCTTAGTACTGTTATCGGTACTTAATTTGTCACTTTTTTTAATTCTCATAATTCACAGAAGGTAGGCTCATTTTAGATATTTAAAAGATAAAAATATAAATTATAGATTATTTGAGATGACATGTTTCTCTTGTTTTGGTATAAGCAGGTGTAAAGCACCACACAGACAAGTAAGTACCTTTTTTTGGTATTTTATGGAGTTAACTTGTTAACAAAGGTTCAGCAGCGGGACCATACCTCACTTATTTAAGGCAGACCAGCCCTCTAGCACTGTTCTTCTTATTCTATCGAACCCACCCTCCCTCCTTCCTTCTATTTCCTTGCTTCCTATTAACAATCCTATAACCCGGTCTTTCGTCCTAGGTTGAATCTGGGGGGTCCAATCACTCTACCAAAATATTACAGTGACGGTACCCCCACTCTGTGTCTCTGGGCATCATCGTAGGATGCCCAATCAACCTACTTACCTACCTGTTCACTGTTTATCCTCTTACTTCCATTCCCCTAATCCCACTGTTCCTTTATCATCCCTTTTCATCCCTACATCCATACAATAAAGTCTAGCTCAAAGTGTGGCGTGGTCCATGCTGGTGAATAGATAGGTAGATCATATTTTAAGAGCAGGACAAACCAAATATTTGGTTAAAATATGATTTGTGTAATGTTGTTTTCAGAACAATTAAGTACAATTTCACAGCTCATTTGTCAATCAATTTCAGGAAACAACCCAAGTTGAGAACATTTATGCCAATTCAAGTGCAGTGAAAAGCCAGCTTCAGTTTAACAACGAGATCTACAACAATAAGCCTGAATTTACATTTGAAAAGAGCCAGGATGACGAAAACATCTATGCAAACTACTGAAGTTTGAACTGGAACATTTGACCTTTTCATGAATCACCATGTGTTTATCAATACTGAATAATATTAATAAGCATCAGCATATGTTCGCTTCCCTTTTATGTTTCTACTGTATGCTTACCTTTTTTTCAAATAACAGACTCTCCAGTACTAACCATGAATCTACACTCAACTACTGTATGCTTCTGTTTTTATTTTTGTGATATTGCAGCTACATTGACTTAATTAACGAATTTAAGATTAAGAGTGCTTTCTGAAATATTTTTTATTGTATGTTTGCTATTAAAAATGAAGGTGCCAAAAAGGGAAACAAAGAACCACCTTTGTCTTTTTGTGAGGGATATCAAAAAAACACTGTAAAGATTTCTTTGTGAAATGGAACGTTTCCATCGATATTAAAGGGCTATGACCCCCCCCCCCCCCCCCTGTCTCAGCAGGGTGTTTTTACACCTCTAGTTAAAAAAAAAAAGGAAAGTGGGTGAGTCCAGCTCTGTTTAGGTGGGAGTGTCGAGTGGCGAAAGAGGGAAGGGTTTGCATGAAAAGGGGAGTTTCAGTATGTGCATGCTCTGATTTTTACAGTGGCAACACAGACACAGGAGAGATAGACAGTGACTACGTTTACATGGACATCAGTAATTAAATTCTTTGCCTTAATCTGAATAAAACAATAATATGATGAAGGTGTTTACATAAGTTGCTTTTTGAATGTTTTTTTCATAATCCTGTTTTACATGTTATAACATAATATGATTAACGTCATCGCGTCACCACGCTATCCACATTTCCTCTGGAGTTTCATGTAATTTGGGGTGTTTCATTCTTAATATGTCGACTTTAACTGCAGTTTGGCACTTTCACTTTCATTCAGAAACATTTCATGCATGCCCCTCGTGACAAACAAGGTATTGGATGCGAGTATGAACTGCTAAAAGAGTGTTGTTTTAATGGAGTTTTTGATACCCCTCTGTATTTCTCGGCAACTTAGGTGCACTCGGTAGGTGCAAACAATAACGTAAAACAGTCGTATTGATCGTACAGAGTATTAACTATACTGTCACAAAATGCGGTGAAAATCCTACACGATGATAATTGTTTGATTAAGGTGTCTACATGTTTACACTCGGAGAGCAGCATTTACATCGCATCTTTCAGCCAATAATATTGTAGTGATGTTAACGTACTGTAAACTTAGTAACTAAATCATTTTGACTAAGGTATGTCTTTAAAAACTGAAAGAGTATTTCTGACGATACGAACTAACTTTGTTATCTGAATAAACATAAACAAAGAACACTGATCACACACACTTACCAAATCTGTAGAGACAGGACAATCAACACAAACTGGAACCGCGTCTTTTTTTAAAGGAGACGAGTGCCCAGTGGCGGCTGGTCAATAGAGGGCGCTGGGGCGCCGCCCCCGTCAAGTTAGACTCCTTTAATATGTCAATATTTATTATCACAAATATTAACAAAATAAACTGATTATAACATTCTAACATTTATTGTAGTCATACTAACATTTATTAAAAAAAAATGTATGAACAATATTTTTTCATATGTGTGCCTATTTTTTCTAATGGGTGTCTATGTAGGTACACAAACTTTTGCAAAGCATGTGATATGACGATAAGCTCTAATTGGCCGGTTTTAAATTGTCCTTAGGGCGCATCGCTCTGCGCCCCGAACCCTCCCATTTTTGTGGTTAGAACGAATCATATTTGTTTTTATATGATTGGCCTTATGTGATTGGACCATTCTCACTTAGACCGTTCACTCAGCAGCAGCTCGTCAGATAGCTGTGCTGACCTTTAATCATATAATGAAACCAAGTGCAAGATGAAGGAAAATTCTGTTGTATCTTTGCAAAGATATCCGTTCACAAGGCGTTTGGATGAAGAAAAAAAAAAGAATCAAGGAGCTTGGACCAGATCGACCTTCCTTGCAAAACTAATGAAAACAAATTCACCAGTAGTCAAGTGATGGCGAGCGCGAGTACTCTCGGGGCTTTTCCAGCCTTTTACTATTTCCGTGTTTGCTGTTTCAAACAGCATGACGCAAGAGAGGCTGAATGCATTGGCCATGCTGTCAATAGAGAAGAGACTGGTGACTGAAATGACTGACTTTAACCAAAAGGTTATTGAGAAATTTTCAAGCTAGAAAAAAAGGAGAGCAAAATTAATTTTTAAGTAGTGCTACTGGCCAGTGATTAGGCAACATTTGTTTGTGTGTGTGTGTGTGCGTTTACTGATTATCTTGATTACTTCATTACTGATAAACCCAAATTGAACTAAAATGAACTGATTTGTGATGCATTTATTGTATGCTTTAGTCATTTTTGTTTTTTGGTACATCACCTGAAAAATGGCTTTTAAAATGCGCCCCCCTCACATTTTTTAACACCAGCCGCCACTGCGAGTGGCAAATCCGAATTTACAAAATTTACAGAACATATTTCTGTCGCGTGTTAGGAGAGCACTTTAATCCACACGTGAGTCCAGATGCGCTCTCATAGCGGGGTATTGAAAACAAAACTTTCATTGCGGCACATTTATAAACACAACACTGATGACCCATCTCTCCAAACAATTCTTCTTCCTCCACTTGTTTTAATTACGGTTGGCAACACAACGTGGTGTCTCTCTGCCGTCTGAACACTGTAACAGGTAAAAAAGTCTTCAAAGCTTTATCATGCCTATTAATGAAGTTACACCTCATTCACAATAGAGTTCGCTGATTGGTTCGAACCAAGTCTTTCTCTTGAATTAATGAGGAATTAATTAATTTACACAAGAATGTGAGGTAGCTTCAAAAAATTTTTTGAAACTGGAAGAACGAATTTGCTTGAAATAACGCAAAAACAACCAATTTTCACTTTTTAGTGAAATATATGTGTCCTAATAGTGTTTATAGCAACATGGGACACATATATGACTGTCAACATCTCAAAAAATGTGTTTTGGTGTTTCGTGACCCTTTAAAGGGATAGTTCACCCAAAATCTCAAACCTGTTTGAGTTTCTTCTGTTAAACACAAACGCTGATAGTTTGAAGAATGCTGGAAAGCAGCAGCCATTGACTTTCATAATTTTTTTGTTACTACTATGGTTGCCAGTATTCTTCAGAATATCTTGTTTTGTTTTCAACAGAAGACAGGAACTCATTCATTCATTCCTTTTCTTTTCAGATTTATTCCCTTTATTAATCCGGGGTCGCCACAGCAGAATGAACCGCCAACTTATCCAGCATATGTTTACACAGCGCACGCCCTTCCAGCTGCAACCCATCACTAGGAAACATCCACACACACCAATACACTACGGACAATTTAGCCTACCCAATTCACCTATAGCGCATGTCTTTGGACTTGTAGGGGAAACCAGAGCACCCGGAGAAAACCCACACCGACACAGGGAGAACATGCAAACTCCACACAGAAACGCCAACTGACTCAGCCGAGGCTCGAGCCAGTGACCTTTTTGCTGTGAGGCGACAGCACTACCTACTGCGCTACTGCGTCGCCCTATAGTCATTCATTTATTCATTTTCTTTTCGGCTTAGTCCCTTTATCATCTGGGGTCGCCACAGCGGAATGGACCGCCAACTTATCCAGCACATGTTTTATGCAGCAGATGCCCTTCCAGCTGCAACCCATCTCTGGGAAACATCCATACACACTCATTCACTACGGACAATTTAGCCTACCCAATTCACCTGTACTGCATGTCTTTGGCCTGTGGGGGAAACCGGAGCACCCGGAGGAAACCCACGCGAACATAGGGAGAACATACAAACCCCAAACAGAAACGCCAACTGACCCAGCCGAGCCTCAAACCAGCGACCTTCTTGTTGTGAGGCGACAGCACTACCTACTGCGCCACTGCGTCGCCGTGGTTTTAATTCATTTAATTAATTACTCTTGAAATATTACAATTTATTTCTTGAAATAATTCAGCAAGAACATGTGCAAATCAAATAAAAAAAATCAATATTTAGTTTAAAAACACTTTTCATTTATATATATAAATATATAAATATAAATACATTTTCAGTTATTTTTCACATACTATTATTGTACAGCATACAGTATATGCCATGTCTTGTGGGGGAAACCGGAGCACCCGGAGGAAACCCACGTGAACATAGGGAGAACATACAAACCCCAAACAGAAAAGCCAACTGACCCAGCCGAGGCTCGAACCAGCGACCTTCTTGCTATGAGGTGACAGCACTACCTACTGCGCCACAGCGTCGACCTATACTATTAATATTAAATATAATTAGTATCGTTACTATTACATAATAGTTACATTATACTTTAACTATAATAATTATACTTTATTCATGCTAGTAAATGCATAACTAATGAAGCCTTACTTTAAAGAGTTACCCAGAAATCTTTTGTTAAGAAATAAAACAAAACTTGTGAATAATTTAAAGTATCCCTGCTGAATAATTTCCTCCCCAAAAACATCAAAATGAAGAATAAACATTTTAATCAATAAATGCCGACATGATTACGTCAGAAGAGCAGAACACACACCTTTGAGGAGGGATCATTGAGTCGCACCACAGCCACATTATCCTTGACCTCATAACTGACATAAGTGCGAGCTGCAGACAGACACAAACATCCTATTAAGATGGAACTATCAAACATGTTTTAATAATCGGTATCCTCTATTCTGCTTTAATAGTTATCGAGCACAGCTGATGATAGGGAGAGAGATCTCTGTCTATGACCTATGACCCAAAACAATTGATCTGTCCCCGCCAAAAACTCAAGTGTTGTTTCAGCTAATTTTAAATAAGTAGTTTGAACAAGCAGCAAAAATTCTTTTGGAGTGCACATTGATGTTTAGAACCACTTTAGGGTGAGTAAATGGTGCGGAAAGTTTCCTTTCCGGGTGAACTATCATGTTCTTCATGGATGCATCAATGCACATATGGAAGCTTTTAGTTTAAACATGTAACAAAGACTCATTTATAAGACTCTTTTAGACTTTCCAGCAAAAATATCAATTAAAAACGTCCACATCCAGTGGTTGTGAGACTAGAAACCAATTTTATGAAAATAAAAACAAACAAAATGGTCGGACACACCTCATGTCTCCAGAGGGCGATAGAGTTACATTTAGCCTATGCTACTATAGTGCATGTGTGCAATCCAAATACGTCAGATGTACACAGACAGTAGGCTACAAATCACATAATTTATGAATGGAAAATAAGAGCAACACCTAATATCCAAAATAAATCTTGACTACTAAATCATAATTATCATCATCAGTTCGTTTTTTTTATATTATCAGGCCACTTTCTCTCCCTGCCAGTTCCTCTCGAGAGTAAATGACCATAGAACTATGAAGCACGAATAAATATCTACATTTTTTCACATGTGAATCAGCACAGGTAAGAGCATTGTCCCTTTTGCCAGTGTACTTCAACCCCACATCTCGTTATGTTCGAGAATATGGTCAGTAGACGAGAAGTGGGTGGTTTTTGAGGCTGTGTGAATGCATTAAGACCACGTTTGCACTGCAAACGCAGTTGACTGCGGTTTCGACTGTCGATCTGAGGCGGAACAGACAAACGGTTGTTTACTATATTTAACAATGCCCCTCAAACAAAATTTCGGTCAGAGTTTATAAAGTCTGCAGGTTTGGTACCAAATGAAAGTGTGACTTGTCATTATAATCCCAAACAAGGAACATTTCCAGAATGTTATTCAAAACAATGTTTTTGAAACAACGTCGAGTGAAAAACATGCTTAGAACATTAAAATACACTCACCGGCCACTTTATTAGGTACACCTTACTAGTACAGGGTTGGACGCTCTTTTGCCTTAATCCTGTGTCTGCGTGGCATAAATTCAACAAGGTACTGGAAATATTCCTCAGAGATTTTGGTCCATATTGACATGATAGCATCACGCAGTTGCTGCAGATTTGTCGGCTGCACATCCATGATGTGAATCTCCTGTTCCACCACATCTCAAAGGTGCTCTATTGGATTGGGTTCTGGTGACTGTGGAGGCCATTTGAGTAGAGTGAACTCATTGTTATGTTCAAGAAACCCGTCTGAGATGATTCATGATTTGACATGGTGCATTATCCTGCTGGAAGTAGCCATCAGGAGATTACTGTGGAGTACTGTGAACTAAGAGTACTGTGGTCATAAAGGGATGGACATGGTCAGCAACAATACTCAGGTAGGCTGTGGCATTGACATGATGCTCAATTGGTACTAATGAGCTCAAAATATGCCAAGAAAATATTCCCCACACCATTACACCACCACCAGCCTGAACCGTTGATACAAGGCAGGATGGATCGAAGCTTTCATGTTGTTGATGCCAAATTCTGACCCTACCATCCTAATGTTGCAGCAGAAATCGAGACTCATCAGACCAGGCGACGTTTTTCCAATCTTCTATTGTCCAGTTTTGGTGAGGATGTACGAATTGTAGCTGCAGTTTCCTGTTCTTAGCTGACAGGAGTGCAGTGGCGCCCCCAGAAAATTTTCTTAGGGGTGGCCAGAAGAGGCCACACCAAATCTTTGGGTGACCCACAAAAAAAAAACAATGAATTCAGTGTATCGTTTTATTTTTGTTTCTGGTAAATGAAATAATGTGGTTTTAATTTATTCATTCATTCATTTTCTTTTCGGCTTAGTCCCTTTATAAATCTGGGGTCGCCACAGCGGAATGAACCGCCAACTTATCCAGCATCTGTTTCACGCAGCGGATGCCCTTCCAGCTGCAACCCATCCCTGGGAAACATCCATACACTCATTTACACTCATAAACTACGGACAATTTAGCCTACCCAATTTACCTGTACCGCATGTCTTTGGACTGTGGGGGAAACCGGAGCACCCGGAGGAAACCCACGCGAACATAGGGAGAACATACAAACCCCAAACAGAAACGCCAACTGACCCAGCTGAGCCTCGAACCAGCAACCTTCTTGCTGTGAGGCGACAGCACTACCTACTGCGCCACTGCGTCGCCGTGGTTTTAATTCATTTAATTAATTACTCTTGAAATATTACAATTTATTTCTTGAAATAATTCAGCAAGTACATGTGCAAATCAAATAAAAAATATCAATATTTAGTTTAAAAACACTTTTCATTTATATATATAAATATATAAATATAAATACATTTTCAGTTATTTTTCACATACTATTATTGTACAGCATACAGTATATGCCATGTCTAAAATGAATGAAGATTAATGAATTAACAATGAACAAACTGAACAAAGGACATTACTATATACATACACACTCACTATACAGACCCTAATAATATCATTTATCCATATTCCTGTTTGAGCCACAATATTATTGATAGCTTTAAATTGCCATTGCTGTCTATTGAAGGTGTGTGCGTGCTGTCAACGACGATTGGGGAGGGAGAGGGGCTGTGAATAAGCTACATCAGTGGCACCAATCAACCCACAATAATTTAGTGGCTGCTATTTATTTACTTATTTATTAATTTAAATATTGTGAATTTACCTAAGTACATTAAGATTAATAATATCAACAGCAAAGCATATTGGGGTGGCCAGAGTTTATACACGGCACCTGGTGTGGTCTTCTGCTGCTGTAGCCCATCCGCCTCAAGGTTGGCTGATTAGAAATTTGCATTAAGGAGTAGTTAGACAGGTGTACCTAATAAAGTGGCCGGTGAGTGTAATTCGAACAATGTTATAATGTCTAAAATAACGTTCTGAGAATATTTATGTAAGACGAGACTGCAACGTTTGAATAATGCTATTATAATCAAAAATAACATTAATACTCTCTATCCCCACTGATTTATCAGGGGTCACCACAGCTGAATGAACCATCATTTACTATATATTTAATGCGGTGGATGCCCTTCCAGCTGCAACCCAGCACTGGGAAACACCCATACACTCTCACATTCACATGCAATCATACACTACGGCCAATTTAGTTTACCCAATTCACCTTAAATTTAAACATCCTGTTTTATCTTGTTATGCATTATTGATGTTATATCTGTTATACTTTTGTAAATGGAATTATATTAAAGGGATAGTTCACCCAAATATGAAAATCTGCTCAGTATTTATTCACCCTTGAGTGTTTACAAACATTTATGAGTTTGTTTTTTTCCTTATGAACACAAGATATTTTGAAGAAAGTTGAAAACCTATGATGGTGTCACGGTGGCTTAGTGGTTAGCACTGTTGCCTCACAGCTGATCAGCTCACTCGCTGATTCGAGTCTCAGCTGGGCTAGTTGGCATTTCTATGTGGAGTTTGCATGTTCTCCCTGTGTTCGCGTGGGTTTCCTCCGGGTGCTCCTGTTTCCCCCACAGTCTAAAGACAGGGGTGTTCAAACTAGGTCCTGGCAGGTCGGTGTCCTGAAGAGTTTAGCTCCAACCCTAATCAAACACACCTGAACCAGCTAATCAAGCTCTTACTAGATATACTAGAAACTTGCTGGCAGGTGTGTTAAAGCAAGCTCGAGCTAAACTCTCTAGGACACCGGCCCTCCAGGGCCGAGTTTGGACACCCCTGGTCTAAAGACATGGGCTATAGGTGAATTGGGTAAACTAAATTGGCCGAAGTGTATGAGTGTGATTGGGGGTTTTCCAGTACTGGGTTGCAGCTGGAAGGGCATTCACTGCGTAAAACATATGCTGGATAAGTTGGTGGTTCATTCCGCTGTGGCGACCCCTGATGAATGAAGGGACTAAGCCGAAGGAAAGTGAATGAATAAAAACCTGTAATCATTGACATCCATAGTAGGAATAACAACTACTGTGGAAGATAATAGTGACCGGTTTACAACATTTTTCAAAATATCTCCTTTTGTGTTTAACAGAAGAACATAAACAACATATATAGCAGGTTATGCTGTCATTTTAATGCACAAATCTAATATAAACTTTCACCAACAGGTTTATAATGATAGGTTTATTAAGAAAGTATGTACTTTGGCTGTCAGTGGTTTCAGGTTTCCAACATTATTAAAATACCTTTTGTTCAGGTATTCAACAAAACAAGAAAAACAATAGGATGGAATAATTGAAGGTTGTGTAAATGATGACAGAATTTACATCCTTAGACTTTTTAGTGTACTTCCATACACCCAAAGGGCTTTGCAATCACATAAGAAGGTCTCTCCTCCTCACCACCATCAAAAAACATGAGAAGTCTTTAAAGGTGCAGTATGTAAGTTTGACACCCAGTGGTTGAACTAGGTATTGCAGTCCTGAATCATAATAAAGGTACGCCGGGTTGCCAGTTTGAGTGATTTTAAACTGTGTTCTAAATAAAAGCAACGACACGCGATTGAGGGAATATTCTCCATATTAAAAGGAGTTTTGGTTCTAACCAACACCTCGAATTGATTTATTAGAAGCGGCTTCTATTTCTCACAGCTGAACAACAGAAACCTATGACAGATCACCTCAGGTAAGCCTCGTGTGCTTTATTCAGTGCTAAATGCTAACAATGCGAGTTTGAATGCATTTTACATGACGTGTATTACCATATACTGAAAGCAGAAAGTTCACTTCACCTTTAATGATGTTAAAGAGGGTTAACATGGATTAAATAGATTCTAAACCTTACCGTTTTGTGAGTGAGTGCATATTCTGTGCTTCTGAAAGGCTATATTTATTTCTGCCGTGTTTAGTGGTGCAAACAGCCAAATGGCTCATCACTCATAACAATCTCGTCACAGCGTGTTGTTAGGACACGCGATGTAACCTGCTCACGTTCCTAATATTTATGTCATTTGCTAATTAACGTCATGTGGAACTGAATCTGTCTCATTTTGACATCTGATACTTTCCACTACACTGTAGCATTTCGCTCATGGACGCATGCTTTCAGAGTCTTTCTGAATGAATGAATGAATGAAATATGCTGTTTTCCAACAAGGCAACCCGGGGTGCTGAATTATAATTGGCTAAACTGGCATGTGCATGTGAAAATTACCTAAACAAAGACAGCGTTCCGGCACGGAAAAAAACATTTTCAAAGCAGAATATCTGACTTCAGCATTGTTTGTCAGTTAAACAAGTATGTTCACTTGGGATGTTTCTTAAATATCTGCACACATATTATTGTATTTTTATGCTTTAGAAGAGTCAAAAACTTACATACAGCACCTTTAAAACAGTTGCAGATAGAAAACATTCATAATGAAACTGCAGTGTCATGTGACACCAAACTGAGGTTGTGAAATTTTTGGAGACACACGAGGCCCCACTTTCACATGGAAGGGGTTTAAACAGCAGTTCATGTGAAAACAAAGTGCTTCTGCTTTTTTACACAAAAAGGTTTTTTAAAAGCATGGCACAGTATAAATGATCTGAGGGCTATTGTGAGCTGAAACGTCACAAACATTCTGGCACACCTGACACTTACAATACATTTAAACTGCGTCACTTACCTAAATAGGTGTCCAGAACTTTCCATGCACATAGTAAATTCATTCATTTTCTTTTCGACTTAGTCCCATTATTAATCTGGGGACGCCACAGCGGAATGAACCGCCAACTGATCCAGCATATGTTTTAAGCAGCGGATGCCCTTCCAGCTGCAACCCATACACACTCATTCACACACATACACTACGGACAATTTAGCTTACCCAGTTCACCTGTACCGCACGTCTTTGGACTGTGGGGGAAACAGGAGCACCCGGAGGAAACCCACGTGAACGCGGGGAGAACATGCAAACTCCACACAGAAACGCCAACTGACCCAGCAGAGGCTCGAACTAGTGACCTTCTTGCTGTGAGGCGACAGCACTAACTACTGCGCCAACTTGTCGCCCCCACTTAGTAAATTCATTCATTCATTCATTTTCTTTTAGGCTTAGTCCCTTTATTAATACGGGGTTGCCACAGCGGAATGAACTGCCAACTTATCCAGCAGGTTTTTACGCAGCGGATGCCCTTCCAGCCGCAACCCATCACTGGGAAACATCCACACACACTAATTTACACTCATACACTACGGACAATTTAGCCTACCCAATTCACCTGTACCACAAGTCTTTGGACTGTGGGGGAAACCGGAGCACCCGGAGGAAACCCAAGCGAATGTGGGGAGAACATGCAAACTCCACACAGAAACGCCAGCTGACCCAACCGAGGCTCGAACTAGCGACCTTCTTCCTGTGAGAGCACACTACCTACTGCGCCACCGCATCACCCGCACATAGTAAACTGTTTTGTGTAATTGTAAATGTAGTGTATTAATCTGCTGTAATGTATCTTAACTTGTCTGCACTTGGTTCATTAAGAAATTATTGCTATTTGTATTTCTGTCGCCTCACAGCTAGAAGGTCACTGGTTTGAGTCCCGGCTGGGCCAGTTGGCATTTCTGAGTGGAGTTTGCATGTTCTCCCCATGTTGGTGTGGGTTTCCTCTGGGTGCTCTGGTCTCCCCCACAGTCTAAAGACGTACAGGTATAGGTGAATTGAATAAACTAAATTGGCCGTAGTGTATGAGTGTGTGTGAATGAGTGTGTATGGGTGTTTGCAGGAAGGGCATCCATATGCTGAATTAGTAGGCGGTTCATTCCCCTGTGGCGACCCCTGATAAATAAAGGGCCTAAGCTGAAGGAAAATGAATGAAAGAGATTTTCCTTGAAAGCGTCTAACATTCCCATTCGTTTTTTGATTGTCTGTCAAGAGTGGTCCAGTAATGAGTCTCAAGGGGAGGGGACTGGATAACACCAGCGTCCCCTGGGTCAGATGGTCTCTGTGGACTAGAAGAAACCAGAGAGCAGCTGAGACAGTATATGGAAAAGTAATGTAAACATCAGTGTTACATTGCAAAAAGCATCTGCTGTCTGTGTATTATATTGTATGCTCTCATTTTAGAGTAATGCCACAGAAAATATTCCAGTGACAGACTTAGTATGACACAAATAAAAGTATAAGTAAAACATACATTTATATACACTCACCGGCCACTATATTAGGTACACCTTATTAGTAGCGGGTTGGACCCCCTTTTGCATCTTGTGGCATAGATTCAACAAGATACTGGAAATATTCCTCAGAGATTTTGCTCCATATTGACATGATGGCATCACGCAGTTGCTGCAGATTTGTCAGCTGCACATCTATGATGCACATCTCCCGTTCCACCACACCCGATAGGTGCTCTATTGGATTGAGAGCTGGTGATCGTGGAGGCCATTTGAGTACAGTGAACTTATTGTCATGTTTAAGAAACCAGTCTGAGATGATTTGTGCTTTACTGTATGACATGGCGTGTTATCCTGCTGGAAGTAGCCATCAGAAGATGGGTACACTGTGGTCATAAAGGGATGGACATGGTCAGCAACAATACTCAGGTAGGCTGTGGGGTTGACACGATGCTCAATTGGTACTAATGTGCCAAGAAAATATCCCCCCATGCTTTCATGTTGTTGATGCCAAATTCTGACCCTACCATCTGAATGTCGCAGCAGAAATCGAGACTTCACAGACCAGGCAACGTTTTTCCAATCTTCTATTGTCCAGTTTTGGTGAGCCTCTGCGAATTGTAGCCTCAGTTTCCTGTTCTTAGTTGACACCCACCCACTTAGCTGAGTGGGACCCAGTGTGGTCTTCTGCTGCTGTAGCCCATCTGCCTCAAGGTTGGACGTGTTGTGCATATAGCGATGCTCTATTGCATACCTCGGTTGTAACGAGTGGTTATTTGAGTTACTGTTGCCTTTCAATCAGCTCTAACCAGTCTGGCCATTCTCCTCTTACCACTGGCATCAACAAGGTATTTGCCCCACAGAACTGCCGATCACTGGATATTTTCTCTTTTTCTGACCATTCTCTGTAAACCCTAGAGATGGTTGTGCGTGAAAATCCCAGTAGATCAGCAGTTTCTGAAATACTCAGACCAGCCCGTCTGGCACCAACAACCATGCCACGTTGAAAGTCACTTAAATCCCCTTTCTTCCCCATTCTGATGCTCGGATTGAACTGCAGCAGATCGTCTTGACCATGTCTACATGCCTAAATGCATTGAGTTGCTGCCATGTGATTGGCTGATTAGAAATTTGCATTAATGAGCAGTCAGACAGGTGCACCTAATAAAGTGGCCGGTGAGTGTAATGTTATATACTGTATAAATATTGACAACTGATCACACAGTATGAGCCTGGCTATAAAGTGTCGATTTTAAACACAGAAAATATAAGTAGCACTCAATGAATGGTTTAGTTGCTATTTAGTCTGTGTGGAACATTCAAACACAAATAGTAAACAGTCTGATTGCTGATACAATTACTGATACATTTTTGTCATTGTCGATTGATAAAGTAAATGGTAAAGATTGGTAAAGTATTCTACCAATGCTTTCTCATGTCAGTTGGTAATGTTTTGATTTAGTGGCTAATTTGTATACATTTCCATGATCTGATTTGTATGATTTAGTACGATTTGCTCAACCCCAATGATAGACTGTAAAACAAATGCTGGGTTCCACACAATCGATTGTGTTGGGACAACATGAAGGAATTAAGTTACAAGTTTTCACAACATTGAACAAAAAACATTTAAGTTGTCCTCCAAAAACTCAAGAATTGTGTCATTTCATTTTAAATAAGTAGCTTGAACAAACAGCAAACATAATTTTCTGTTGAGATGCTGGGTTCCACATAGTGAATTTGTGTTGGGACAATATAAAGGAATAAAGTAACTTATTAGTCTTTCCAAAATTAAGTGGATTGAACATAAATCTATGAAGTTGTGCCCCCAAAAACTCAAGAATTGTGTTGTTTCAGCTCATTTTAAATAAGCTTATAGTAGTTTTTTTGGAGTGTAATTGGGTTTAGGGGTGGGGTTTGGTGTCACACCTCCATTAAAAAAAATGTACAACTTCATACAAATTACCCAGTAAATTGACAAAAGGTAAAATAGTTAGTTATCCTCATGAGAGATCGGCCTGTTCTTACTGAAGATACAAAAGATCTGGAGAAGATTGACACTGAGTAATTAGTCAAATATTTACCCCGGGCTTCAAAGACAAGGCTTAACCTCCAAGGGCTTGAGTGTCTACATATGTGGACAGCACATTTTTAGCTCTTAAGAGGCTATCCTCTTAAGGCCCAATGTGTTTTTTTTTACATGCATTTGTTATTTCTCTTTGCTATTTGGGCTTATTGGAACCTAATTAGAATAAAAATCTAAGTATCGTCTTTTGATATGATGTACTTTTAGAGAAAAATTATGTTCATATATGTGGACTCGTGGTCCGAATTTACGTGAAACACTTTTTCCCGAATTTTCTTTTATGCATATATAACATAGAATTTTTTTTTGAACTTGCTTTGACTATCAGAGAGTAAAAATACAATTTTTTCCCCATTTTGGACAGTTAAAAATAGGGTTTGGGATATTTATGCTGCAAAACAGTTGCAGGATGACACTGTATGTCTGTAACAAAATATAAAACATTCAAAGTATTTTAAATAGGGCTAGTCTTGGACAAATTGCATGTTTCAGTGACGTAAACAAAAAAAAAAAATACATCAGTGCCATAGAATAGTTTAAGATATTGATGGATGTCGATACCTTAAAGGTACATATTATTATATCTTTTGTGCCTATAGTCTCACACACTCACAGACATACATACACACACTTTAATTTGCTGTTATACTCCATATAACTCCATATAAAATCCAGAAACTAAGCTTTTTTTGCACAGGCCCTATATTAATCTAAAGGGTTATTGGTGCCAACTGATGATCAACAGTAAAAATGATAAATTGTACCTCTTACCAACAGGGAAAACCACCAACAATGAAGAATGCATGATTATATGGTGTCATGGCTTTGCAATTAAAAAATGTGGTTGTAATGGAATGCAAAAACAGCCACCGACAGTAAATTATAGAGAGAAAAAATTTTATTAATCAAAAACAATGCATTAAAGGCAAGGTTGTTTCAAATGTCCAAGACTTTGATAAAGGTTTAAAAAAAATCCAGTCCACAATTACTTTTTTTATTGAAAACACGCCATTTTGTGTGTTTTTTCACCAAATCAGTGACAACATTTGGGAATAAAAGGGTTAAAATCCTGTACATTTTTTAAAACATTTAGTAGTTTTGATCAGGACTGAGGTTGATTAACAGATTTATGCAAAAAAAAATATATATATATATTTATCTGATGCATTTTTACAGCAGTTTAATGGATTTAGTGGATGTTTTCATCCCAAACATAACGAAAGGCTAGTAAATTTGAACAGGGCACAAGGGTTAAGGGATCAAAAAGGGCCCTTTATGTACAAATGTGTACCTTTTAAAACGATAACACCCCAGTTAGTGACAGCTTGTGTACTTTTAAGAAAGCCCTTGATACTTTTAATCATTGTATTATACAGAATAAATCCAATCAGATTAAAATGCCTTCAGAAGCTTTGGGTCAGGTTATTTTCGGCAGGACACAGAAAATGTGTGAAGGTCAATGGGGTGAAGTCACCTGTGTGTGCTAACAACATGGGCGTTCCACAAAGGTCTATACTTGACCCAGTGTTGTTTACAATGTACATAAATGAGCTAGTAGTTTGTTGTCTGGATGTCAGCTGCTAGTTGTTTGCGGATGACACAGTCATTAGTCTAGTAAAACACCTAGCCTGACGGGTGAGCATCTGACAGGCATTACATATTTCTAGATGGATCCAGTTGCCAGATTTAACTTTTAATGCTACGAAAACAGGACAGCTTGGTGGCTCAGTGGTTAGCACTGTCACCTCACAGCAAGGTCGCTGGTTCGAGTCCCAACTGGACCAGTTGGCATTTGTGTGTGGAGTTAACATGTTCTCCCCATGTTGGCGTGGGTTTCCTCTAGTGCTCCGGTTTCCCCCACAGTCCAAAGACATACACTATAGGTGGAGAATCTAAATTGGCCATATTGTATGAGTGTGTGAATGCGAGAGTGTATGGGTGGGTATGGGTACGAAAATAGTTTCCATGTGCTTCTCTATACTAAAGAGGCCTGCAAGGCGACCTATTTGAAGGTCAAGTCAAGTCAAGTCTAGCTTTTTTGTCATTCCACTACGTGTGTGGACATACAGAGGAACGAAATGTTGTGTCTCGCAGGACAACGGTGCTACATAAATTATTCATACACACAAACACTGGACATAAGAGCTATGCATAGCTAACATATACTATAAGATACTTATAGTATACTAATAGTGCGCACCAAGAATAAATGAACTGAAGTATAGTGCACGAATGAAAGTAAGGCTGGGCGATAAAAATCGATATTCGGTATTCGATATTCGGTATCGATATTTATTGCCCGAACACCATTGTCACTTGTCAGCTTGTCACTTCAGGTCAGAATAACAACACATGTGAAAATGAGTGCCGTATAGCAGCAGTGAGGAGATTGTAAATAAAAAAGGATGTAAGGATGTCAGAGTGGCTTTTTGGTTTCTTTTCTTGTGCATCCCAGCCACTAGCTCCCCATCTGAAAGAGTTTTTAGCATAGGGGTAATGTGTCACGGTTGTGGATCTATCTGTTCTTCTTGTATGTGTGTGTGTGTGTGTGGGAAGTGGTTGTGTTTGTTTGGGTATATCTTCACCGCGTGGTGTGTGTGTGTTTACATTCATCAGCTGGGTTATCACGTGTCTTGTTACCACTCATCTCACTCAGCTGTTTCCATTCAACCACAGCTGTTTTGCATTACCGCGCGCCTTTATATGTTCAGTGTTTGTAGATAGCATTTGTCAGTCCATTGTTTGTTCACCTCTGTGTCTGCTTCCTGTTAGGCACTCTCGATAAATCCGCTGGTGGTGAATCATCATAAGTCTGTTATATTTGGACCTTATGCACGTCTCCGTTTCATTGATGTTGTTGCAACTGCCTGCACTGATGACAACCATATCAGTGAGAAACTTCACCCCGGATCTGCTGCTCGGATGAACTATTACCGCTGGTAAGCTTGTCGATTTCATTGAGAGTTGCTCTATAGCACTAACCTCCCCCTTTCCTCGATATCTGGTAAGATATCAGTGAGAGACTTCACTCCGGATCTGTTTCTCGGATGAACTATTACTGCTGGTAAGCATGTCGATTTCCTTGAGAGTTGCTCTATAGCACTAACCTCCCCCTTTCCTCGATATCTGGTAAGATATCAGTGAGAGACTTCACTCTGCATCTGTTTCTCGGATGAACTATTACCGCTGGTAAGCGTGTCGATTTCCTTGAGAGTTGCTCCATAGTACTAACCTCCCCTTCCCTCGATATCTGGTAAGATATCAGTGAGAGACTTCACTCCGGATCTGTTTCTCGGATGAACTATTACCGCTGTTTAGCGTGTTGGATTACTTGTGAGGAGCACACTTGCTCTACACAATTCCTTTATATCTGGTGAGATCAATACCAGTTGTGACTCTTGTTATCTCTAATAATAAATCATCTTGCATTCATTGCATTTGGGTCTCCTGTGTATATTTGTGACGTAATGTAGTCATTCAACTTCACTATTTGTAATGTTCAGCATGTATTTGAATAATGATGGTTAGTTCCTTCACCTGAAAGCTCAGACTTGATTATCATAATTTGTGTTTGTCAGAGTTTGAGCTTTACTCTATCATTATTATTCACACCTTAAAGTTTGCTTTGATTGTTCAGTATTTACACTTTACAATTACACACACTTTGTAACATTTTATTTATCAAGTTTAAGAGTCTCTTTAATGCTTATGTTTATTTTATTATAAAGAGATATATATATATATTTGTATAAGAGATATTCTAGAGATACTTTTTCGGCTTAGTCCCTTTATTAATCTGAGGTCGCCACGGCGGAATGAACCACCAACTTGTCCAGCATATATTTTACGCAACGGATGCCCTTCCAGCTGCAGCCCATCACTGGGAAACATCCATACACTCTTGCATTCACACACATACACTATTTAGCTTGTTCAGTTCACCTATAGCACATGTCTTTGGACTGTGGGGGAAACCGAAGCACCCGGAGGAAACCCACGCCAACAATGGGAGAACATGCAAACTCCACACAGGCAGGGCTCGAACCAGCGAGCTTCTTGCTGTGAGGGGATCGTGCTACCCACTGCTCCACCATGAGATCCCCTATAAGAGATATATATTTTAGAATATTTTTGTTTTTGACTATTAAAACATTTGCCTTAGTAATGTTGGGAAATTAAAATAAAGTGGTTAAATAAAAAAATTCTTAATGGATTGTTAAAAATTATTCGATATTGAATTATATGAAACATGATATCGTGATCATTTTTTTTTTGCAATATCGCCCAGCCCTAAATGAAAGTATCTTGGCATCATTCTGGATGGGAATTTAAGATTTTAAGAGGGTGAAATCAAACCTAAACTGTTTTCGAATATTAGAAGAAATCACTTTTCTAGAATACAATATACAAACAGCCAAAAGAAAAACCAAGCAGACTAGAAACCTATGCGATGATACCACTGTGTATGCTTGATTATCTTTAATTGCTTTTAAATTGTTTGAAGAATCCTGCATTGTTTTCTGAATTAATCAGCAGGCAGCAGATAAATACTAAAGTCACTTTAATTAGTCTTCACATTCTTGTTTGATCAGTCTGGGCTTTCTATGAAAGGCCAACACCCAGGAATGCTTTATACTAATTTAAAATGAGAAAACAATATGACTTAAATAGGACTTAAATAGTGTTTAAAAACAAAATATCATCTATTACAGGGTTGTCACGCCTTTGCTTCTGATGCAAATAAAGAATGTTTTTGTTAGCATTGCTATGATGATTATTATTATTATTATTATTATTTTTCATTCATTCATTTTCCTTCGGCTTAGTCCCTTATTTATCAGGGGTCACCACAGCAGAATGAACCGCCAACTTATCCAGCATATGTTTTACCCTTCCAAATGCAACCCAGTAATAGGAAACACCCATACACTCTCACATTTACACACACAGTCATACACTAGGGTCAATTCAGTTCATTTAATTCACCTATAGCGCATGTCTTTGGACTGTGGGGGAAACCGGAGCACCCGGAGGAAACCCACGCCAACACGGGGAGAACATGCAAACTCCACACAGAAACGCCAACTGGCCCTGCCAGGACTCGAATCAGCAACCTTCTTACTGTGAGGTGACAGTGCTAACCACTCAGTCACCATGCTGCCCATTATTATATTTGTGTATTGCAATTATTAATACTGTTTTATCATTTTTTTTAACCACAAGCCTCCCTTGGACAGGTGTTGAAAATGAAGGTGTGCTAAAACACTGAAAGGTGCAGTAGGTGATCAGCCAAAATGCTAACCGGTTAGCATAATGTCTTTGAAACACAGTCCCTTTCCTGCCGTCCAAAGCCACGCCTCCTGAAACACGAATGTGCACAATAAAGATGACAGAGACTCACTAGATCACAGGTGTCAAAGCCAGTTCCTGGAGAGCCGGAGCTCTGCACAGTTTAGTTCTAACCCTTATTAAACACACCTGATCAAACTAATTGAGTCCTTCAGGCTTGTTTGAAACCTACAGGTTAGTGTGTTGAAGAAGGGTCAGAACTAAACTGTGCAGGGCTGCGGCCCTCCAGGAACTGGCTTTGACACCTGTGCACTAGATCATGTCATTCGCCAGTTAGAAAACTTGACAGTACTTTATAATACTGCAATATCCAATGAGGCTGCACGGTGGTGCAGTGGATAGCACGATCGCCTCACAGCAAGAAGATCGCTGGTTCGAGCCTCGGCTGGGTCAGTTGCCATTTCTGTGTGGGGTTTGCATGTTCTCCCCGTGTTGGCGTGAATTTCCTCCGGGTGCTCCGGTTTCCCCCACAAGTTCAAAGACGTCATGCGCTATAGGTGAATTGGATAAGCTAAATTGTCCATAGTGTATGTGTGTGAATGAGTGTGCGTGGATGTTTCCTAGTGATGGATTGCAGCTGGAAGGGCATCCGCTGCGTAAAACACATACTGAATAAGTTGGCGGTTCATTCCGTTGTGGCGACCCAAGATTAATAACTGAAGGGACTAAGCCAGGGATGTCTAACTCATTTCCTGGAGGGCCGCAGCCCTGCACAATTTAGTTCCAACCCTGCTTCAACACACTTACTGGTAGGTTTCAAACAAGCCTGAAGGACTCATTTAGTGTGATCAGGTGTGTTTAATTAGGGTTGGAACTAAACTGTCCAGGGCTGCGGCCCTCCAGGAATTGAGTTTGACATCCCTGGACTAAGCCGAAAATAAAATGAATGAATGACTGAATTCCGAATGAAAAACTGTATTATATCTAGCATGTTTTTAGTTGTGTAGCAAGCAAAACTTGTCATAATGTGCAATATTTCATGCATGCAAGGATCACTGGTCTCACTATATCATGCGCTTTGTCCTAAAGCGACTACTGTATGCTTAGTGGTTGGCCGACGGCATGCAGGAATTACACTTATTGCTAAGCCATACTTCAGACCAAATATTCAGAGTAGCATGGTAAACAATATAGGGAGCGCGTCACAGGTTGTCATTGTTCAAAAATGAACCAATGTGAATATAAAACCAACTTCAGCTCATTAAAGCAGGCTAGGCGGAATATTGATATTTACTAATGTTTTGTTGTTAAACTAAATAAAAATCTACATTATCGATGCTTTAAATATCCCTTTTTAAAATCTAAAAATTGTCACATCAATCGTTCGCCGGAAGATTTCAGTGCAACAACACTGAATTCGTAACAACACAATCTACATCAGCTTTGCATAACTAAAATACTTTTAAAACATTACATTACCTGTCTAAAAGATATCCTTCAGCCATGGTGTCGTTCTTCCTCCAGCGTGCAAAAGTAACTCCAATATTGATTCAGGATATTTAAAAAAAGTTTTGATTCAGCATTTGTTTTTACCGCTGTGACTGTCTCGTGCACACATGAACGCGCAAATGGCGGATCTGCATGAACAGAGGTGCGCAGTTGTACAAATCTACATTTGTTGACAGACAGTTTGGGCTACTTATGAGAATTATCGGCCTGACAATATTTAACTAGATGAACATTTTTTAGTCTTATGCCTTACCCAGATTATAAAAATACATATAAATGCATTTAGATCATTTACTTTAATCAATACTATTGGAATGTGAACAGACTTTTAGCCAGCACACACACACACACAAAAAAAAATTTCTGAAGACAATCACCTACTGCACCTTTAAGCAAATGCATTTGTGATGCCCATGTCAAATAAAACTATGGTAATAATAATAATAACCCTACTAATGGTGCTTATTGAAACATTATTTCCAGCTGAAACATTCAATAAGGTGTTTTATTTTACAGTTTTCCCTCGCCATAGCTTGCTTGGTTCAAGGATATTTTGCCTAAGCCATCATCAGAGAAGTGTCATAGCTTTTTTCTGTGAATAAGCATCTCAAGATAAACAATGTGAGCTAGCAGTGATGGGTAGATAAAGTCCAAACCTAGAAGACCAATTCAAGATTTTCCTAAGGGTTTTACAATTAAATAGTAAACAGTAAACATGACAGTACATGAATGTTTTGCTTTACAACATAGCATAACTTAAAATATGGGTGTGTCTAACATCACAGAGCAACCTGTAAATATTTGTCTTGTCAAATCATGTTCACCACAGATGTCATGTTATGCATTACAACAGCAGTAATATAATCAAACTTCCCCTCAACTACCTCTTTATGCAAACAAAATGTTACTGTGACAGGTAATTCTTGCTTCCATGCAAATGTTTAAGCAAATTATTTGTATTTATTTACATTGGCCATCACAGTGAGTAGGTGTTGGTGGCGAAGGTCAAATGCTGTTGTGTAATTTAAATGTAATTCTTTTCTCCACGCTAAAATCCCAGTATTGCAGTGTAATAATATGGTCACAAGTGCAACAAATCACCAGCAGGTACAACAGTGGTGACCAGGGCAATGTGTCACAGCACACAGTTTATCGCAGACTTCTGCACATGGATTTAAGCTAGCCATAAACTGTGCATTTTTTCCTGTCATACAAAAGGTTTTCAAAAGGTACAGGTTTGTATTGTAAAAGGCAATATTGGTACCTTAAAGGCTTAAAGTGTACCACAGAAGAAGGCGAAATTTAAAGCAGAATAGAACTCCTTCTCATACTTCAGCCTCCACATCAAAGTTCCTGAATGCAAAGAAGGTCAAGGTGCTCCAGGATTGGCCAGCCCAGTCACCAGGTATGAACATTATTGAGCATGTCTGGGTAAGAATCCAAATAATCTTGATGAACTCTGGGGGTCCTGCAAGAACACTTCCTTTGCCATTCCAGATGACTTTATTAATAAGTTATTTGAGTCATTGCAGAGATGTATGGATGCAGTCCTCTAATCTCATGGGAGTCATACACTGTTTAGTGACAAGACTTTTGTCTAAGCAAAGTCAGACCTTACTGTCCTAATTAAATAATTAAAAATCAAGGCATGATTATATTTTATTTTGGTAAAATAAGCGTAATCTAGAGGCCTTTGTCTTTCATATAAGCCAATTCTGATACCAAATGAACAACTAGAAGTCAAGTTATTATTTTTTGTTCCTAAAACTTGAATAGGTGACAAGACTTTTGTCAGGTAGTGTACATCTATCAGATATATAGATATCAGAATAGTAGGGAAACGTCAATGAACGCTCTATCTTTTTTGAATATGGTATTGTAATTACTAACTACTTCAAGGTTTTCTCTCTGTTGAACGTTACATTATGTATTGTAGTGATGCTGTCTAGTGCGCATTTATGTGTTAAGGAGGCATGGATAATTTGAAGGTAGGTATATTGGTGTTAACCTTTCCTGCTCTGTCTCTTTGTTGTGTTAGAGATAGCCGGGTAGATTCATTTATTACTCCAGGGCCGAAGAATATTAGTTTCGGGGTTAACTCCCTTCTCTTTTCCTTGCAGCCAGTGAATGAAGGAGGACACATGTAACTTGGTTTAATCATTTATTACTCTCCGTGTGGTAAAACAAAATTAGTCACCAAAGAGGGAACATCACTGAAAAACCCAAAACCGCTCCTTTTCTGTCTCTCCCTCTCCGCTCCACACACACACCGCAAAACTGCAGCCCCGCCCCTTAAAGTACCTGCACATTTTACAACGTTGGCTTTCAGAGCTATCATGCTAACGTTAGCATTTTCCAAATCTCCTATTGTACCTTTAAAGTTCCCATGAAATTAGAATACATTTTTTTAGATGTTAGTATCAATATGTTAGTCTTACGCTGTGTTCACACCAGACGTAGAATGTGTTAATTAATTGTGCCATTCGCACGTAAAAAGACGCACGAACATTTTGAGTTTACTTGCTTAATTCATGCGTCAAATTCACCTCACAATAGACGCGGATTCGCATCAAGGGCAGGGCTTCTGTCTGCCCGGTGACTCTAGCATTGTTGCTAATTAGCTAACATGTATTTTATTGAACGAATAGCTATGTTTATGTGCTTTAGGAAAGCTGAAAAACAGTGTATATTCGTTCGGCGCTGTGTCTGAGTCCACTAGATCCTTTCAGAGGAGCACCCAGCTCTTTGAGTTCATAAACTCCTCCAGAAACTATACCTGGATGATGAAGGCTTTCAGTGGTGCTTCTGACTGAGCCGAGCCCAGTTTGATAAGCTGCAACAGGTGTCGGCAAGAGGATTTCCCCTCGGGACACCAACAACAGGTGCTATGCCATAATCACGCCCCTACAAGAGAAAGCTCCTGATTGGTTAATGCAGATCGAATGTCTGTTAAAGTTCAGATTTTCCAACTGAAGCGTCATTCGCACCGCCTCATTCATGCATATCGTGCCGTAGGATGTCTATTTGCATTTTTGCATTGACTTAACATGTAAATCACTCACGCTTGACGCCATACCTGCCAACACTCCCGTTTTTCTCGATAGTCTCCCGTATTTCAGACCCATCTCCCGCCACCCTCCCGTTTTGTTATTTCTCCCGGAAAACTTCCGTAGTTTCACCCTAACCCCCCCGGTCCTCAGGATTTTGGTACAGTCTGTAAAACACCCAGGTCGGCAAGTTTGGTATAGTATCCAATCACAGTGGCCGCGAGATAAACCACACCATAGTACAGTTACTAGCACCACAGTACACAGCACCCGGTTCCCAACAGCGTTATTCAGACACCTCACCCCGTTTCTGGAGGCCCGGTGTCCTGCATAGTTTAGCTCCAACTTGCTTCAACACGCCTGCCAGGAAGTTTATCCAACTAGTATATCCAGTAAGAGCTTAATAAGCTGGTTCAGGTGTGTTTGATTAGGGTTGGAGCTAAACCCTCCTCCTCCTCACCATTTCTGACAGTTGAAGGGGTGTGGTTAAGTATGTTAGCCACGCCCAATACCTCAGACAGATGTGATCTGAGAATTTCACTCAAAACAAACAGGAAGTGCATTTTTAGATTTCCATTTCAGATTACAAGAGCAAACAAATTTGCACAGATGAATTTACAACACAAAACTAGCAATGTGCACTAACAAAATCAATGTTTAGTTTTGATTTCATGTGTACTTTAAGGATATATACATATATAAGCTAGTGTGCTTCAGTGACAAAACTCGCATTAAGAATCTACAAACATAGAAAGCTTGCAGTTTCTCACGTCCACCTAAATGAATCAACGGTTTATTTGACGTCACCTCATACCTCAGTTTCTCATTAAATATTCTGACCAATCAGATGCTCTGTAGCATCTGACATACCCCGCCCCCTTCAAGATGCTTCTCATTTGCTTTTCATTTGTTATGCTTGAGCTCAACCACTCTCACTGGCAGAGCTGTGCTAAAAAACTAAAGGCTATTGGCTGTTTTTTTTTTAAAGGGAAGGAGCTACTATATGTCCCACCCTGTCTTTTTATTTCAGTTGAGATTACATGAAACATTAAATGCACATTTTAAAGCACTTCATGTACCTTTAAACAACCCTGGATCACAACAAATCATCAAGTCAAATCCAGCTAACTGAAAAATTTGTGTGAAGAACCAACCACAGGCCTCCAAATTCACCTGACATGATCCTAATCAAGCATTGCGTGTTTGGAATAGGAAAAGCAGGTTTGCACGTCATCACCACAACCACCATAAAGTGTTGAGAAACTAGAGGACGTGCTGCCGATACTGTTACCAGATAATTCACAGACGCCTATCACCATAATGTGGTCAGTGATGTACAATACTTCTGAAGAATGTGCTGCTGAAAAAAGAAAAAGGGCCAAAAAAAATGCAATCAATTCCCATTCTTTCTTCGAACCATGAAAGTCATGTTATGCGATTTCCAGTAACTAGTCTACACATGTCGCAATAATTACATGTTTACTCGCCAGCTTCCTCATAGTTGAGAGCTCCGTGCCTCTGCCTTTTTTCTTTGTTGTCAAGAGCAAACAATAAAGCTGTCAGTCCTCTAAAATCTCTGTTAAAACACACAATCAGCATGTTGAGTTGTTGATTAGACACAATTTTGGATGTAAAAATGACAACATGTCTTAAATGTAAAACAATAAATGTGTTTTTGTTGCACAATTCCAATATTATTCTTCATGAATACACATGTATTCTGTAAATGATATAACTATCTACAAATACTAAATCATTAAACAAGTACACAAAGATGTCGCCTACACTCACCGGCCACTTTATTAGGTACACCTGTCCAATTGATCGTTAACGCAAATTTCTAATCAGCCAATCACATGGCAGCAACTCAATGCATTTAGGCATGTAGACATGGTCAAGACGATCTGCTGCAGTTCAAACTGAGCATCAGAATGGGGAAGAAAGGTGATTTAAGTGACTTTGAATGTGGCATGGTTGTTGGTGCCAGACAGGCTGGTCTGAGTATTTCAGAAACTGCTGATCTACTGGGATTTTCACGCACAACCATCTCTAGGGTTTACAGAGAATGGTCCAAAAAAAAAGAAAATATCCAGTGAGCGGCAGTTCTGTGGGGGCAAATACCTTGTTGATGCCAGTGGTAAGAGGAGAATGGCCAGACTGGTTAGAGCTGATTGAAAGGCAACAGTAACTCAAATAACCACTCGTTACAACCGAGGTATGCAGGAGAGCATCTCTAAATGCACAACACGTCCAACCTTGAGGCAGATGGGCTACATCAGCAGAAGACCCCACCGGGTCCCACTCCTGTCAGCTAAGAACAGCAAACTGAGGCTACAATTCGCACAGGCTCACCAAAACTGGACAACAGAAGATTGGAAAAACGTTGTCTGGTCTGATGAGTCTCTATTTCTGTTGCAACATTCGGATGGTAGGGTCAGAATTTGCCATCAACAACATGAAAGCATGGATCCATCATGCCTTGTATCAACTGTTCAGGCTGGAGGTGGTGGTGTAATGGTGTGGGGGATATATTCTTGGCACACTTTGGGCCCATTAGTACCAATTGAGCATTGTGTCAAAGCCACAGCCTACATAAAGATTATTGCTGACCATGTCCATCCCTTTATGACCACAGTGTGCCCATCTTCTGATGGCTACTTCCAGCAGGATAATGCTCCATGTCATACAGTAAAGCGCGAATCATCTCAGACTGGTTTCTTGAACATGACAATGAGTTCACTGTACTCAAATGGCCTCCACAGTCACCAGACTCAATCAAATAGAGCGCCTTTGGGATGTGGTGGAACGGGAAATTCGGATCATGGATGTGCAGCAACTGCGTGATGCTGTCATGTCAATATGGACCAAAATTTCTGAGGAATATTTCCTGTACCTTGTTGAACCTATGCCACAAAGGATTAGGGCATTTCTGAAAGCAAAAGGGGGTCGTACTAGTACTAGTAAGGTGTACCTAATACCTAAAGTGGCCAGTGAGTGTATATGCTATAAAACTGCAAGTTAACTATGTTTATATATAGTAACTTTAACTTAATTTGAATGTAATGCATAAATGTGCACGTTTTGTAGAGCTGCTTTGAAACAATAATTATTAAAGCGCTATACTAATAAACTTGAATTGAATGTTCTGTACATGCAGGTCTCAGTTTTGAATATATACATAAAATGTGCTGTTTGTTTATTACCTTTTAACATCACTAAATGTATTAGGCAATGCCAGGACAGGCACAACAATGCATCACAGGTAACAATGCCAGATGCCAATCTTTTATCACAAGACTGATAAAGGACATTTCTCAGAACATTCCAGGAAAGTTTCCAGTGAAACTACCATCCTCGCTGCTTGCTCAAACATCAATCTCATGTCACAAACAGTGTTGGGTGTAATGCAGTACAAGCATAATAATATTACTTTTCTAAGGAGTAAAGTAGTGCATTACGTAAAAAAAGAAGTAATACAATTTTTGTTAATTTGTACTTTAATTCGCTTTTAGAAACTAAATTAAATAAAAAATAACGTAGTCAGATTAAATCAAGCAACAGACAGAAGCGAAGACGGCAGAGCCTTACATTTTTGCGACGGAAGTTCATTCATTCATTTTCTTTTCGGTTTAGTCCCTTTATTAATCCGGGGTCGCCACAGCGGAATGAACCGCCAACTTATCCAGCACGTTTTATGCCCTTCCAGCTGCAACCCATCACTGGGAAACATCCATACACACTCATTCACACTCATACACTACGGACAAATTAGCCTACCCAATTCACCTGTACCACATGTCTTTGGACTGTGGGGGAAACCGGAGCACCCGGAGGAAACCCATGCGAACGCAGGGAGAACATGCAAACTCCACACAGAAACATCAACTGACCCAGCCGAGGCTCAAACCAGCGACATTCTTGCTGTGAGGTGACAGCGCTACCTACTGCGCCACTGCGTCGCCTGCGACAGAAGTATTCACACTATTTTGAACGCATGGAAGACGAAAGGAAAAAGGGCATCGTCTTAACGCACATGAGGGTTTATTAAAGGTAAATGAAGGTTATACTGTATATATTGCATTAATTGCAGAGCTCCTGTATTTAAAACAAAATTAAAGAATAAATTCCCTGCAAGTTCTGAAAGAGATCAATCCTCAACCAGCAGCGCAAAAAGTAACGTAATGCCTTACGTACTACAAAGTAACGTAGCTAGTTACTTTTTTGGGGAGTAACTCAATATGAAACTACCATCCTCGCTCCTTGTTCAAACACCAATTAAATGTCAAACAGTGTTGGGTGTAACGCAAATAGTAATGAAAAAGTAACTCCAGAAGTAATGTAACCATTACTTAACACAGAAAGTAACTAAGTAATGTGACTAGTTACTTCTTTGTGAAGTAACTCAATAACGTAATGCATTACTTTCCTTCGGCGACGCAGTGGTGCAGTAGGTAGTGCTGTCGCCTCACAGCAAGAAGGTCGCTAGATGGGCTTCAGCTGGGTCAGCTGGCGTTTCTGTGTGGAGTTTGCATGTTCTCCCTGCGTTCGTGTGGGTTTGCTCCGGTTTCCCCCACAGTCCAAAGACATGTGGTACAGGTGAATTGGGTAAGCTAAATTGTCCGTAGTGTATGAGTGTGGATGCTTCCCAGAGATGGGTTGCAGCTGGAAGGGCATCCGCTGCGTAAAACATGTGCTGGATAAGTTGGCGGTTCATTCTGCTGTGGCGACCCCGTATTAATAAAAGGACTAAGCTGAAAAGAAAATGAATGAATGATTACTTTCCTCAACACATGTCACAAATGCTTGATAAGTAAAGCGGTTTCCTTCTTTTTCTGCTGAAAATACCATAACATTCATTCATTTTCCTTTGGCTTAGTCCCTTATTTATCTATTCCGGCATATGTTTTACGCAGTGAATGTTCTTCCATCCGCAACCCAGTACTTGGAAGCACCCATACACTCTTGCATTCACACACACTCATACATTAGGCCAATTTTTAGTTTACCCAATTCAGCTATAGCGCATGTCTTTGGACTGTACGGAGCAACCGGAGGGAAAACCCCCACCAACATTGAGAGAATGTGCAAACTCCACACACAAATGCCAGTTGGCTCAGCTGGGACTCAAACCAGCAATCTTCTTGCTGTGAGGCGACAGTGCTAACCACTGAGCAGCCTAGACCAACACATTACAATTTTCAAATAGGACATAAGAGTGGCAGCACACATTAATCCTAAATAACTTAAAACTACTGGTGTGGTCACCTCAATAAAATTTCCACCAAATTTTGGGGGGATTGTAGGGTCATCAGTAAGCGTATACCTCAGTACGGAGCGCAGCTTTCAATAGCCACTTTCAAGCCAGACAGTTTCTGCTTCGTCATCGTGTTGAATTCACATGACCAGCATGAAATATTTCACCATCGTATCAAAGAGCATGATGACTCTGTATGAGCAACTCACAATATTAAAAAATACATTTTGCTTAGTCATGTTGGTCAAAGGCTATCAAACTTGCGTGTGACACATAAAATATTTGAAGAATGGTAACAACAACTGGCCAAAGCTGAACACGAATGCAGATTGACATATTTTTTAATCTTAAATGTTCTCCCTAAGCAGGTCGTACAGGTTTGGAATGAAATGAAGGTGTGTAGAGTACATCACAATATCACTTAATACGTGAACTACGCCTTTTAAACGTTAGGTTTATGATTTGATTTGATTTAACAAGGAACATCCTGACAACACTTTTAGTTAAAGCTCTGCTCAGTTATAGTTCATTTAATTTCGTCCAGAACAAATTAGAAAATTTGGTGCTGTTAGCTTGGGATTCATACTGTAACGCCAAACCAAAAAGTATTTAAAAAAATTAAATATTAATAATCACATAGGGCGACAGGGTAGCACTGTCGCCTCACAGCAAGAAGGTCGCTGGTTCAAGCCTCGGTTGGGTCAGTTGGCATTTCTGTGTGGAGTTTGCATGTTCTCTCAATGTTTGCGTGGGTTTCCTCCGAGTGCTCCGGTTTCCCACACAGACCAAAGACATGAGCCCTAGGTGAATTGAATAAGCTAAACTGGCCTTAGTGTATGTGTGTGAATGCAAGAGTGTATGGGTGTTTCCCAGTGCTGGGTTGCGGCTGGAAGGGCATCCACTGCGTAATAACATATGCTGGGTAAGTTGGCGGTTCATTCCGCTGTGGCGAACCCTGATGAATAAAGGGACTAAGCTGAAAAGACAATGAATGAATGAATAATGATATATTTGGCAATAGAAACATTAACCCAGGGGTGCTCAACCCTGTTCCTGGCGATCGACCTTCCAGCTGATTTCAGCTCCAACCCTGATTAAACACACCTGAACTAATTATTTAGAACGTGAGGAGCACTTGATAATTACAGGCAGGTGTGTTTGATAAGGGCTGCAACTGAAAACTGCAGGACGGTCGATTGCCAGGAATAGGGTTGAGCACCCCTGCATTAACCTAACAAACTGGGCTGAATGTGTTTGTTGTGTGAACATATTATTCATTCATTATCCTTCTGGGGTGTGTTTCCGAAAACCATCGTTAGCCAACTAAGGTCGCAAGTTCCGTCGTTATAAACATAGTCTGTTGATTTGACGTTTCCCAAATCCGTCGTTCCAACGAACATTCGCAAACTGCGTCGTAAACTTGTATGTTTGCAACTACACCTCTAGAGCTGTAGTTAGAAACATAGTTCCTGGCTGTGTTCTATTTCCACTTATCCCCCCCTATGCCTTATTCATTTAGAACATTCTGACATTCAAACTTGGAATTATTAAAAAAAAAAAAAGCATTAAGTTAGTCTCTCTTAGGTGTAATTTGCTTTCAAAGCATTTTAATAGTTTAGTTTTAGCGATCTTCATGTTTACAATTGCGCTCCCTTCGCAGTGCACTTTGAAAACATTGATGTCATTTTGAACACAGCCGTGGCTCATGACGAAAGCTATAGGTGACTATTATTTAAAAGCAGAATTTAGGTTACGTCTCCAAAGCTTGTGAAAACAAAAAAACACAGCATACGTTAATGCTTTTAATTTATAGTGGGTTATATATTAAGTATCTTTACTGTATGTGACATGGGCCTGTTGGTTAGAACATTTCTGCAGTGGTTTGCACGTGATCAAATTGTAAAAGTAGACTTTTAAACAAAATTTTAAAAATATATAAACAATATCCTCCTTATTAATAATAATCATCATCATCATCATCATTAATATTATTATTATTATCATTAAAGTAATTTTTTTTTCTAATAAATAATAAATGTTAAATTTAATTTATTAATAAATAGCCTCATTATTTATTTATTTATTCATTTATATGATTTATATATATTAGAATATGTGTTAGCTTTTGTAAGTAGTTTTATGTTTTAGAATAGACTATGTAATGTTCTCAATAATAGTAGTAAAGGAAACATTGGCCCTATATGTGTTATTTACATACATTTCAATTAATATGAAAAACGAGTGCATGTTTTTACCAAAACTTATATTGGATTTTTAAATGTGTGTGCGTGTAAAACAATATAATTTGCGACAGAGAAACTACGGGTTTTGGGAAACACTCGTCACTACATCATTCTTTTCCCAAAAGATGCATTGTACTATGATAGTTCAGCCACGAGTTACGTCATTGTTTGGGAAACACACCCCTGGTTAGTCCCTTTATTCATCAGGGGTCGACACAGCGGAATGAACCGCCAACTTATCCAGCGTATGTTTTACACAGCGGATGCCCTTCCAGTTGCAACTCAGTACTGGAAACACCCATACACATTCATTAACACACAAACACTGCGGCCAATTTAGTTTATTCAATTCACCTACAGCGCATGTCTTTGGAACCAGAGCACCCGGATTAAACCCACACGAACACGAGGAGAACATGCAAACTCCACACAGAAATGCCAACTGTTCCAGCTGGGGCTCAAACCAGCGACCTTCTTGCTGTAAGCGCTAACCACTGAGCCACCGTGTTGCCCTGCATACATTGTAAAATGCTATATATATAGAGAAATTGTGAAACGCTTAAAAAAAGTCACAAGAACGTCAGAAGTTTCTCAGTTTCACACAAATATAAACAGATAGTCCGCCACAAGAAGACACTTTTATGATGAGTGTTTGCAGAAGAATCATATTGAGCAATGGCATTAGAGTTTGTTTAATCAAATAAAACAAGTTTAAGTTCAAGTTGTGGAAACACCATGAGACCCTATTCATTTTCATAATTTACAAAATAAACTGATTAAACATTCTTTAAAATATCTGTTTTCTGCAAAACCGAGCAATACTTGTCAGCTCACTTGCACAGAATATTACTATTTTGTGAACCTCTCTTCATTCATTCATTTTCTTTTCGGCTTAGTCCCTTTATTAATCTGGGGTCACCACAACGGAATGAACAATCAACTTATCCAGCATATGTTCTATGCAACGGATGTCCTTCCAGCTGCAACCCATCACTGGGAAACACCCAAACACTTCCATTCACACATACTGTATACACTACGGTCAATTTAGCTTACCCAATTCACCTATACCGCATGTCTTTGGACTGAGGGGGAAACAGGAGCACCCGGAGGAAACCCACACGAACACGGGGAGATGAACCTCTCTTACACAGTACAAAATATGTGAACAATGAATCATTGCGTATTTTTTATGTACCTTAAAGTATAAAAGTTTTAACTTATGTCTGAAGACAATCGTACATAAAGTTAGATTTGTTTTTTATTTAATGCACGTTGAATGAACATGTATAGTACATTTAATTTAACTTAATTTAAGGCAGCAATATATAATAATACAGTTTACAGTGTAACTCTGAAACGAAACGTCTGTCATCAATTAATGACCTTCCACTTGTCGCAAACAAAAGAGTTGATGGTAGCAGTCAATAGTTAAGCCAAGGTCACACTGCACTTTTCGCCACACTTCCATTCATGCGCACGTAATTGCAACAGACAGTGTTGGGCAGTAGCGTCGCTACAAGTAGTGACGCTACTAGCTTAACTACATTTCTCAGTAGCGTGGCGGTAGCGTTGCTACTTTCTAAATCATATGGTTTTTAGTAGTAAAGCAATTCTTTAGTCAAGTAGCGCAGTTAATTTGAAGTACTCAAATTAACTTGTTGTGGTACTTTTTTTATTATATATATATATATATATATATATATATATATATATATATATATATATATATATATATATATATATATATACACACACACACATAGTTAAAGTCAGAATTATTAGCCCCCCCTTTGAATTTTATTGATCTTTTTAAAATATTTTCCAAATGATGTTTAACAGAACAAGGACATTTTCACAGTATGTCTGATAATATTTTTTCTTCTGGAGAAAGTCTTATTTTTTTTATTTCGGGTAGAATAAAAGCAGTTTTTAATATTTTAAAATTCATTTTAAGGACAAAATTATTAGCCCCTTTAAGCTAATTTTTTTTTCAATAGTATACAGAACAAACCATCCTTATACAATAACTTGCCTAATTACCCTGACCTGCCTAGTTAACCTAATTAACCTAGTTAAGCCTTTAAATGTCACTTTAAGTTGTATAGAAGTGTCTTGAAAAATATCTAGTAAAATATTGTTTACTGTCATCATGGCAAAGATAAAATAAAACAGTTATTAGAAATGAGTTATTAAAACTATTATGTGTAGAAATGTGTTGAGAAAATCTGCACTCCGTTAAACAGAAATTGGGGAAAAAAAAGACAGGGGCCAATAATTCTGGGGGGTTAATAATTCTGACTTCAACTGTATTGTGTATATACAGTATATAGTCTACTGTAGTAAAGGCTAAAGTATACTACTACATTATATACTACATTATGCAGTGTAATACATTAACGAAGAGTTGTAAACATATATACACAATATAACGCTCATTCCTAAATATTTCCCTTAACTATAAACTACTACAGTATTTTAAATGTGTAACACCTGGTTTTATTGGAT
The DNA here is from genome assembly GCA_903798195.1 of Danio kyathit. Classification (NCBI taxonomy): domain Eukaryota; kingdom Metazoa; phylum Chordata; class Actinopteri; order Cypriniformes; family Danionidae; genus Danio; species Danio kyathit. Next base: position 59,317,763 of record LR812536.1, on the reverse strand, counting down.
TTTTTGTTTTTGCTGTCATATACACTATCATTTGTTTCTGTTTAGTACAGCATATTATTTACAGTAAATAACTGAACTGAACAATTATGTTTCATTGACAGTTTTATTGATCTTTAAGATTTGGTTGACTTGGATTTAAATTACTTCGATTTAAAAATGAAAATTGCAAAAATAGCTTAGATGTAATTAAGCTACTTTTGCCAACTAACATTTAGCATAGCTTGCTACATTTCCCAGAGGGTAGCTTTTGGTGTAGTTAAGCTACATTTTAGGTAGAGCTAATAGCTTAGCTCACTACATTTTTCAAGTAATTTGCCCAGTTCACTGCGTTGCAAGGTTTAATCGCAGTGAACTCTGACCTGCAAAATCGCATCATGTGATTGTGTGAGACCAATCATAGATCCAAACATGACCTCTCTGTACAGATATGTAAAACATGCTCGCTTTTTTTTTTTTAATGTCTAATCATCTTGTTTAATCCCGCCCCTTTTCACAGCGCCGTACGACTGAATTTTGCATGCTCAAACTTTAGTGTGACCACGGCATAACTCTGAAAGGAAAATTCTGTTGTCAGCTAATGACCTTTCACTTATTACAAACAACAGAGTTGATGGTAACTGGTTGGATCCAAGCATAGACCTGAATTTCATTTCCTTTTTTTTTTTTGTTTTGCATTCAGCAACTTCATTTGAAACAAGCAGAGGATGCATACATGACTGAACTTTCATTTGAGTGATCTACTAACTTATGAACAGCTCAAAAATATTGCACAAAACATCATACATGTGGCATTTAAAACCACTTTCTCCCTTTTAAGACCAATATTTAATTAAACAAAAAAGTTCTTTCAAAATAGCTGAAAACAAACCAAAAAGGCCTTCATCCAGTCTCAGAAAAGCTCCTTAGAAGATACATCCATGATCAGCATTGTGCTGCCCAAAGTTTTTTCCTCTCCAACAGCTCAATAGTTGAACATCAAGGTTTATTAAGCAGGGGTGCGTTTCCGAAAACCATCATTGGCCAACAAAGGTCCCAAGTTCTGTCGTTAGAAACAGTTCATTGATTGGTGTTTCCAGAATCCATCGTTCCAGCAAACAATTGCAAACTGCATCGTAAACTTGTGCGTGTGAACTACACCTCTAGAGTTAGAAGTTCCTGGTTGTGTTCTATTCTCAGTTATCCCCCTATGCCCTATTCATTTAAAGAATTCAAACATCCTCTTTTGATGAATTAAAAAAATAAAAGTACACATTAAAAGTAATCTCTCTTAGGTGTAAATGGCTTTTAAAGTATTTATTTTACGGTTCAGTTTTAGCGATCTTCAATTGTGCTACCTTCCTGGTGAACCTAAAACTCATTCATGCCATTCTGCAGAATCTATAAAACACCTCAAAATCTTTTAGTAAAAGGTTTTAATTTATAGTAGGCTAATTTAAATTAAAAAAAAGTATCTGTACTGTACATGTCAGAAGTCTGTGCTACAATGTCTAATAGTTTCTGAAATATATCCTAATTATATGCAACAAATAAATAAAAGTAGTTTTTACATCACTTGACCATATATCTGACATTTATTCACTGTAAAAAACGCTGGGTTCCACCATTGGTGTGTTGGAACAACATGAAGGATTTTTTGTTTTATGTTTTAGAATATAAATATGGAATATTCTCGGAGCTTATAAATGAAATGCAGGCCCTATATGTGCCATTCACATACATTTCAATTAATATGGAAAACTAATGCAAGTTTTTGCCAAAAATAATATTGGACTTACAATTACAATACAATTTCTCAAAAAAAAAAAAAAAAATAAAAACTCCACCCTGTTTAGAGTGTCATTACAGACATTTTACATTGGTTCAAACAATGGATCAGTGTCAGAGCAAATACGGTTTCGGGAAACACTTGTCACTACGTTATTTTCCCCAAATGATGTATCGTACTATAGTTCAAGAGTTCACACTTAGCTGATGATTGATTATAAAACTTGTTTGGCATGCTGTCCCGGGAGAGAGCCCTGAGCTCATAAGATCCTCGAGCCCGGGGCTCCCTCCTGTTGCAAGGCGAGAGGGGAGCTTGAGCTCAGGTAGATCTCGAGAACTCCCCTGTCATAGTGGCTGAAGAGCAGATAGTAGTTTCTCTTTAAAGAGATAAGTACTAGGTAGGAGCAAGTCTATGGTGTTGATTTGGATTAGTCAATAAACTTAGGTTGCATGTTTTTGATCGGTGGGAGGAAACCGGGGAACCCGGGGGAAACCCATGTGAGCACGGGGAGAACGTGCAAACTCCACACAGAAACGTTTGCTGGTTTGGTAAAGCCTGGAACCAGAGACGTTCTTGCTGTGAGGCAACAGTGCTAAGCACTGGGCCACCATGTCACCCATCTAGGAAGGAGGAGGAGTAGGGAAAAGGGAAAGGGGGATTCTTCAAAGCAAAGCTAGCGGTGATACGTAACCCAGGGTATTTATAGTAGCTTAGGAATCGTCTGATTGGTGCATTGTGAATTGGATGATGTGGGTCTAGCCGCTAGCAATCATAAGCACGTGATCCTCTCGAAATTAGTTTATAAATAAACTCCATTAGTCCATCCATGAGTTTCGCCATGGTTTGGGAAACGCATCCCTGTTTAGCAAGCAGATCAGCAGGTGAGCATAGAGCTGTGCATGCTCCTCCAGAGCCTCATGGTCTGCTGAGGGCTCCGCCGGTGCACCAGCAGCAGGTGTTTGTGCACGCATGGGTTCTCTCGGTCTTGCTCCCGAATATCGAAGGTCCTAAACCCATCATGTTTCGTCGGATTGATTCCAAGTGCTTTGAAGCACATCCCAGTGTAGACGTCATCAATAGGAAAGAAGGGGATGTAAAAGGAAACATGGTAAAGATATGGGAGAAGTTCTCCAGAAAAGAGGAACCCCCCACCACCAGCATACGGAGGGTAAGCACCTTCATAGAAAGTCAGAGGAACGCAATATTTAGTTTTAGGATCCCGTAATGGTGTGGCCTCAGAAATGATCTGCCCAGTGTACAGCGATGAGGCCTGCTCAGGCTCCAGAGACGTCAGATGATTGATTATTGCTTTGGGGTTAGCAAAAACATCATCGTCGCCCTTAAAAATGAAGGACACATGAGGACAGTTTCCCAGCATCCACTTGAAAAACACATGCTCCTTAAGAGTCAGGTTGTAAAAGGAGTCGTGGAAATCCCAAACGAGAAGGTCTTGGAAATGCTGAGACTCCGACACAATGAGTTTGTCCAGATTTGGGTCGTCTAAAGATGACCGACCCAGCAGGAAGACGGTTCGTACTTTGAGTCCATCATACTCTCCTTCTCTGCCCCAGGTCTCCCGGACAGCTTGCCGCCTCTCGAAGTGCTTCGGTGTGGATTTGATTGCAAAGAGTAGAAAGATTTGATCGTCTTCATTATCCCACGCACACTTGTCCGGTTGATTGATAACTAGCGGCGAGTCTCGACACTCCATACCTCGAAGGAAGTCTCCGTAGAGCGGAGGGTATGTATTAACATCCTGGATGTTCATCTTTAGCAACTCAAAACTTTCCGGACTGCAGTGAAACTTCTTCCGTGGGTCTGTTGTATTGTCAGCGGCGTCCAGCTGCCTGAGCAAGGAATGGAGTTTTCGGTTCCAGAAGGCGCCGTTTTTGGGGACGCTATTTCTGAAATCGTTAGAAATAGTCAGCGGTGGAAGTTTGAATGGTGTAACACTTTTGGTTCGTTTCTTGATGGTGCTTACTAAAACTGGTGTTGGCTTTCTGGGAATGGAAGCTGTAACTGATGTGGCTTTTTCTTTGGCGGTTATTTCCACGTCCACTAGTTTGGAATAAAACAAAACAAAGCAAAGGCTGCTAGCTAGCGCCACAATCAGGAATTTCATGTACTTCTTTCCCATTTTACAACTGTGCTAAGAGAAGCTCACTCTTGAGAGCAAGAAAGGATGTTGGTTGATACAGGAAATGGTGGGGATTCACACAACAGAATTAATCTCTGAAGCGCCGTGCAGTACTCTTCATTTGTTCGTCCTCGGGGATCAATGATAGCTGATCTCAACATTTGCTATTCACAGCCATGACAAACATCTTGTTGGATGCTTCTTCCATGTAATTACGTTTATTGTATCCCCATTGGTGTCGAGTTCAGCCATGAGCCTAACAGATACAAGGAAATAGACAAGAGTGAAAAAACAACACGCACACATATATGGCTTAACACAACATTAGCTAAATCTGTCAGAAATCTCGAAAAGCATGAGCTAGTGGTTTTTCTTTTTATAAAATTAACAAGCATTTCACACAGCACTTCAAAAACACCACACTGATCTGAAGAGCTCAAGTATCTGTGGTTTGCTTGTGAAAAAAAGCATTGGCTGAGTGAAACTTTCAATTGAGTTCTCAAAAACAAAACCCAAGTGTGAATTCTGTTCTAATCTACTCATTTACAAAACGACATGCTTTTATTTCTTCAGAAGAACACATTAACAACATGCTAAAAATGAAAACACTGAAAAGGTTTCAAATTAATAATTTAAATGGGATTATTTACCCAAAAACTCCCTTGTGTGGTTTTTATTTATTGTTTATTGCCACATCAGCAACTTATGGCTATTTCATGGCAAAATGGATATACATAAAAATATTACATGATAAAAACAAACTAGACAAATATGTAAAATATAAATAAATAAAATTCACACAAAAATATATTATGATTTTTCAGTTCAATTTTTGATCAATAATTTAAGATTCTTCCTGGTGGTACCTTTTTAAAAATGTCCATCAAAAGTACTCTCCTTATAAAAATTGTGTCTAATTGTATTCAAACTTCCACATTCCAACAAAATATGTTTCATGGTAAGAGCAGCCTGGCAGTAATTACATTTAGGTGGGTCTTCGTTATAGAGTAAATACAAATGAGTCAACCTAGAACAGGCATGTCCAAACTCGGTCCTGGAGGGCCGGTGTCCTACAAAGTTTAGTTCCAACCCCAATCAGACACACCTGGGCTAGCTAATCAAGCTTATATTAGGCTTTCTAGAAACCAACTTGCCTCAACACACCTACAAGGATGAGCTAAAATCTGCAGGACACCGGCCCTCCAGGACCGAGTATGGAAACCCCTGACCTACAGTAGAATGTCCAATTCAACATCTAGTATAGACAGTTTGATCATGTCTGGGCTCAAAATTATAATTTGCTAAGTGTCTTTCATTTATTTTCGGGATAATTTCATGTAATTTATTAATTATCCAGTCCCATTCCCTTTGCTATGTTTCGTTTATGTACAAATTAATTGTGGGTTTCAAGTCCTCAGCAGGGCTTAAACATTGTCACTTTATAGCCTGTTTTGCTACTTCATCTGCCAGTTCATTTCAATGTAGTCCCATATGGCCTGGAATCCTACAGAAGATAATGTTGAACTTCTTATCTTCAAGTGTTGTCATTTTCTTTACAATCATGGAAATTATGGGGTGATCACACTTATGCCGAGTTCAGACTGCATGATTATTAAAGTAGTCGTGTCACAGATGTTTTCACCCTGCATGACTATCTGGGCTAGCGTTTTGTCACTGCTTTGTTTACACTGCAAGATAGATCGACGACACAGTTCACACTGCATGACTTTACAATAGGAAGAAATCGCTCTTTCCAAACTACATCTCACAACCAAAAACATGTACTATATCTTTTGCCATTAACTACATAATGAGAAAGAAGCCTTTAAGGGGGTAGAAAATGTACATATTTGCTCTCCTGGGTTTGAAGGGAATTAACAATTTCTCCTCAACTTTTTTGACCTGGTTGTGATATTGCTCACGACACGTCCAACAGACACGGGTGCTTCTGCCAAATTTCTGCTAGTTTTTCCTCCATTTCTTGGGTCCAAATAAACTGCAAGTATCATTTTTGCATTAATAAACCACCTTAAAGGAGACCTATTATGCCCCTTATAAGCTGTAAAATAGGCCTCTGATCAGTGTGTATGTGAATTTTCAGCTAAAAATACCTCACAAATAATGTTTTATAACTCTTTAAAACTGCTTTGATCCTAATTGCACCAGTTTGGTGACTGTCGCTTTAAATTCAGACGAGATTGTGCTCTTTTCAAAAGAGGCCGGAGCTATAAACACCAGTGTCAGCATAGTGGCAGATTCAAAAACAAGACTAACATCTTATGCTAATGGGGGAGAGATCATCACTAGTGGGCGGGGCTTTACCACTCTGATGACACGTACAAAGGGAGAATGTCAAAGTGTTTCTGCAGACTTTTTTTTATCAAATGTGATTATAAAAACTATTTTATTAAATAATTATTACTCTGTAGGTGCAGATAATAATGTCAAACTGCTGCATATGTGTAGGCTATCTTGTTGCAAAATGTGGTGAAAATCCTACATGACAGTAATAGTTTGAAAATCAGCATACTCTACATGTCTTAATCTGAATTCTGTTTAGTTTGATTATGACCCTAACCGGATTAATCAAAAATGTTTACATGGTAGACTCTTACTCAGAGCATTGTCTTAATCGTATTAAAATCAGATTATTGTTGTCCATGTAAACATACTCACTGACTACATTTCCATGAATGTCAGTAATCAAATTATTTGCCTTTATCGAAGTTCAGCACTTACACTTTCATTCAGGAACATTTCATGCATGGCCCCCTGTGACAAACTGAGGTATTTGATGAGAGTATGAACTGCTGGAAGAGTGGTGTTTTAACGGTAATTGTTACGGCACGCCATATCAGGGGAAAAAAAAAAAAAAAAAAAAAAAAAACTGCGTTTCACGATGCAGGTGTCTGTGGTCCTTCCCTGATTCTGTAGGTGCATTGAAAAGTGTTAAACAGCCGTGTGTATCGAATACCCGGTCACAAAATGCGTCGAAAATCCTACATGACGCTAATAGTTTGTCTGTGGTGTTTGCATGTCTGTAGTGCACTTCAATGATGTGACTAAAATCGGCATACTCCACATATCTTAATCTGAATTCGGTTTAGTTTGCTTATGACTTTAGTCAGAGTAAGGTCATCAAAAATCCCTGTTTACACGGTAGATGCTTAATCAGAGTATTGTCTTAATCGTATTAAAATCGGATTATTGGTGTCCATGTAAACATACTCAGAGCTGCCTCATAACGGTGTTTAAACTCCTTATAAAAATGATTTTTGCATAATAGCTCCTATTTAAAGAAGACGCACTGGAACTTGGCTGGAGTTTTGTACTATTTAATGTTTACATACATTAGCAGACTTTCATTTTTGAATGTGGATCTAAAATTAAACAACCTCTTAATTATTGGAAGAAAGAAAAAAAAAAAAAAAAGGTCTCGGGTGACTAATTAGACCGCATGCTCCAGACTGAAGTACATTTCACTCCCGTGGGAGTAAAGTGAACTCAGGGACACGCAATACAATCAATCAGAACTGAGATAAAGTGTACACAAGATCTGTGTAGAAACTCCTTTAGCATTTTTTTTATGCTAGATGGATTAATTATTAATGTGCGGCTTATGATTATGATTTTACCTATTGATGCTCCATTTAAAGTATACAGCAAATTCTACATTTATAGTATGCAGCAATAGTAGTTTTAATTGATTACGGCTATAAAGATTAAGCTGACTAGGGCTTTATTTATAAAATTGAATTACAGAATGTTTAAATTCAGAGTTGTAAACATCTTTAAAAGAGGTATTTTTTTTCAATAGAAATTATGTCTGCAAACTGTATAATTTCCTATTGTATACACACACATTTCTAGTAATTAAATTGCAATTAATTCTTTTTTGTGTGTGTAAACTTTATTTATTGAACAAGTGAATAGCATTCGTGGTATACTAATGTCCGATTTCTGCTTTCTTTTCCCTTTTAAACACTTTTATAAACATTTAACACCATCCCACCCATACATACACATAGCCAGTCTCCTTCTAAAACATAACAGATGACGGAGTGAAAAAATAAATAAATAAAAAACACATACATGCATACATAAGTAAATAAGTAATAATAATACAGCACGGGGCAAAGTAAATTAAATAAATAAATAAATAGACAAATAAATAGTTACATTAGTTAGTTACATTAACAATATTGTGTTACCTACTTCCTGGTTATTGTGATTTTAGTTGTGCTGAGGTTGGACCAATGGGTCTAGTTTAAGGCATGACAATACCAGAGTAAAAATGCAAAAGTGAAAGCTAATTCTGACCGTAAAATGATTTCTTAAATCACTTTAAGGTTTTAAATTGATTTAGTAGTGGCCTCCAAAATGCAATTTATTCTAATATACTATTGTTGTTTTTTTCCAGAACGTTTTTCCCTAAAATTGTCACTACTAAAACACAATAACATACAATTTATTAAAGAGTAAACTGATGTATTAAGAGTGATTATATCTACCTTATAAATAGTTTGCTATTTTTTTTTAAATATAGACTTTCACTGGTATAAATACTAACAATTACATTTTTTAACAATTTTTAAATTCCAAAGCATTTGATTTGTTGCATTTTGAAGTTCATGATGCTGATATCGAAGTTTCATTCATTTAAAATTGAATTAAACCCCCTTAATGTGTCTTGGTTGATAATTCAGTATAATTTATTTCTGACAAAATGTCACATGACGGTAAAGGTTTCAGTAGTGATCCCCAATATTTAGTCTGCCACAGCTGAATTAGAAAACATTTTGTGCCAACACAAAACCCTTTGCTGCTCAAATGCAGCAACCACATTTACCAGATACACATCTGACAGTAAATATCTGATAAGAATGCCTAGAGCCATTCTACCCTGCCTTCAAGCAAGAAGAGGTATGCACATATATGCAATCGTTTCAGAAAAGTTAGATAACATACTAAATAAAATGAGTAACATGCTTGATAATATGATTTGGCATACTGTTAAAACGATATACAATAATATTGTGCACATACATACATACACAGTACTCAGCATATACAAGTACACCCCCCACAAATCTCTCATTTACTATTTTCAATAGGAAGCTTTACAATATTATGTTTGTGCATATATATTGATTTAGTCAGCACTGAAGCCAAATCTAGAGCTAATTTAACAAAATAACTTACAATAATGGTTCAAAAATTACTAGCCCAAATTTATGTTAGGGTAAAATATTAAATAAACTCTTCAAAATTAGCACAAATCAAGAAAAACTTAAAATGTATACTATTTCGTTGAAATGTTTTTTGAAATGTTCAATAATTTGCATGAATTTAAATGTATTATCTTTCCATCTCTAAAGATATTCTGTGACTAAAATATTATTTTAATAAATATATTTGTTTAATAAATCTGTTTTAATCAAATGCGCCAAAATATGACCCATATACACTGAGAAATGGAAAAAACAATTCATTTTCAAAATGGGGTGAACTCATTTATGCAGAGTAATGCAATTTTATTATTATTATTATTATTATTATTATAATATACACAATAAAGCCGCGGTCACACTAGAGTTTGAGCTTGCGAAATTCTGTCGTACGGCACTGCGAAAAGGGGCGAGATTAAACAAGATGATTAGACATTAAAAAAAGCGAGCGATTGCTCCATGTTTTAAATTTCCATCCAGAGAGGTCATGTTTTGATTCTGGATTGGTCTCACGCAGTCAAGTGATGCGATTTCGCAGGTCAGAGTTCACCAAGTTTGAACTTTGCACCACAGCAACCTGCGAAATCTGACGCATGACCCTACGTCCGGTCTGATGCATTCGCGTGCGTATAAATGGAGGTCTATGGAGGGAAAAGACCAGTGTGACCGCGGCTTAAAGCCTTTAGGATTACTCTTTTTTAGTCAGGGGCAGGTTTAGTGATTTGGGCCCCCCCACCAAGCAATTTGTACTTTAATTAATTCTTAATTGATTAATTTATAGCATTCAATCTCCTTTTCTATATTTTGTCTTAATGCAAAATAAAAAAAACAAGAGGTAAAGAATCTTGTAAAACTTTTTAAATTATTTGTTTCATTTCATAACTAAAATAATAAACTATTTTTTAATAGTGTTTATTAAATATTTGTAATTTTATTACGTTTGTAAAACTAAATGTTTACCTAATTTGACTGCTGGACTGCTCCATGATTGAGGGTGGGGGACACATTTGCGCAGAAGTAATAAAAATGTACATTTTATTTTTTTTGACTTTTGTCAAAATATGATAGAAAAATGTTATGATTTATACGTATAATTCAGAATTAATATAGGCATTTTTTGGGGAGCCCTCAGATGTCCTGGGGCCCAGAGCAGCCGCTTACCTTGCTTATTGGTTAAATCCGCCCCTGTCTTTAGTCACTACGAAAACTATGAAAGCTAATCAGCACATCATTCGCAAGCACAGTTTTGAACTGAAATAAATAAATATATTTAAATAATACTTAATCTTAAATGCAGAAATATTTTGAATAAAAAATATAAAGAGAATAAACGGTGACATTCCTTAAAGTTACATAAAGATTTAAAAAGTTTTGAACACCTTTACCTCAGAAAGACTGGATCATCTACTCTCCATGTAGCTATGAGAAAGCACACAGGAGTAATTCCTGATCAACAATGTAGAGGTGTGGTTAAAACCAGTCTCAGCTAATACACTAAATAATACAGTCTTAATAGTCCCATGAAAACATGGCACAAGAGTTCAGATGCAAAAACCCCAAAGTGCCATCTGTATTTTACTTAGACAAGGAGCATTTTACTAAACCTCTTATGTTTATGTTCAGCTATTTCATGTTGAAAGCGAGAAAAATAACTCAGTTACCATAAAATAGAAATTTCTGAACCAAGACATAGAAGCCTGAGAAAAATGGTAATATTAGAAGAAAATTTCAGTTGTCACTTAGTACTCTTCATATATACACCCCATGCTTAAAAATAAAATATGTTTGATCAACTTTTCCCTCTCTCTCATGCATACTTATTCAAAATATGATTGTAGGTTTCAATAGATGGGAGGATCTTAGTAAACTCAATTGAAAACTCAATTTTTTTAATGTAGATTTTAAATGTGACACAATAGAAAAGTATTGAGGATTACCATATCTATCTGTCAAACTATCTCTAAAAATAAAAATGAATAAATACAGTAAAACCGGTCTAGATATTAGCATAAAGCAAAAGGAAAGCTTACTGCAGCAGATTTAGTCCACAGCAGTAGTTAGTAGTTCCCTTTGAACTACTACCTCTGCATTTCTAGGAAGGTCTGGGGTTTCAAAAGAAAAAGAAAAAAAGAAAACAGCAGCCCACCAGGTAGAGACACATCCTTTTAGCTCAATACTGAAACAGACTTACATACACACAAACTAGTTTATAAACGGCGCTTATTAATGTATTTTGGGGCAAAATAATCTCACACAACCAACTAAAAACCCGTTAACTAAATTTATAAAACCTTAATGGAAAAAAATGAAGTGAATAAGCGGTTTACTACTTTATTAATACCACTATATCCATCTTATCTGGATAGTAACAATGTTAGATATCTAGACACGTGAACTTATATCGAATGTATCATTAACAACACGCTTAAAGATGACTTCAACTTACACCACGCGTCCATATTTGATTAAATCAAAAGCATTAGACAGAACAGTGAAGAAAAACAAAGTATGACTTACCTTGTGAGCATCTATTAACATTCTTAGTCCAAACTAATCGTCTTCCTTGACGAGAGGAAGGCGCGTTGTAGCCAGCAGCACCTCAACCGTCGTGTGCTGTTTCCTCCTGTCAGCAGACTCAAGTGATAAAACACGACGCGGCCTCACCCCTTTTTCCATCAGCAACACCTTTCTGACTGTGATTGGTGCTTATCAAACGACACACCTGTGCAGTCACCAAAGTCATGAATGAAGCATGTGCGTAAATCAATAAAAGCGTTTGGAGGTTACAACATTTAAAACAAACCAAAATAACATTATTTACACATCAGTTTTTCTACTGAAATGAGTGAGAGTGCAGACATTATGATCGCAAGATTACTTGATACACATAATCACTTTCCCAAATAATTTGCATCAGCATTTCAAGGATATTTTTTAAGGTATGAGCGTTTTATATTCGCACATTCAGAGTTTCTCCTTAATAATATAATTTCAGAAATGTTTTTTGCAATTTCTAAATAAGGAAATCGTATTAGCCAATGACTATCGATTGTTGAAATATAATGTTGTTTTAGCCATACTTTATTCAGAGTAGCATGGTAAACAATGTAGGGACCCTGTTGTCTCTTTAAAAAAAATGAACGATTGTGAGACTATAAAACCAACTTTACCTCAATGTTAAGTTGCAATATTTTAATTTATTATTATTATTATATACAATATAGGTATTTGACTTTATTAATGCGCCTCTATTTTGATATCTTGCACCGTTTGCACTGTAAACTGATGGTTAAGAGCTAGTCTTCCACTGTGGTGAGGAAGTGGTTGTTTTGGGGAAGGAAAAAGTGCTGTGTGGACGTGAAGTCGCATCTATTCTGTGAACGTAGGCATGTGCCTTGATAACTTTCGGCTTTATTCATAAAACAAAGATGTGGTGCAAAGATTAAAAGCAATCAAAGCAGGTAGCGAATTAAGGGGTATATGCACATCCCATACAAAATCACATCGTTTTAGATCTGATTACTTTATAAAAAAGCGATCTTCACTGCCTGGCTGAGAAACGATATCAGTGGGTATCAAACCAAACAATGAAGATTCCCAAGATTCTCACAGAAATCAGTCAAGTTTGATGAAGGGAAAATCATGGTTTTGGGTTACATTCAGTATGGGGGAGCACGGGAGATCTGCAGAGTTGATGGCAACATCAACAGCAAAGAAGCTCAAGGTGCTCCAGGATTGGCCAGCCCAGTCACCAGAAATGAACATTATTGAGCATGTCTGGGGTAAGATGAAGGAGGAGGCATTGAAGATGAATACAAAGAATCTTGATGAACTCTGGGAGTCCTGCAAGAACGCTTTCTTTGCCATTCCAGATTGGATGGAAAGTGCCTTATGGGTTGCTTTAAAAAACTGAGAAGGAAATGACACCAGAAACCAAGCATAGCTTATTTGGATGAAAACAAACCACAAATAGCCTACTGCAGAATTATAAACATGGTGCACTCATATTACTCTGTATGGGAAAAGATGCAAGTCCTGCTTTCCAGCTAAAAGAGCCAATCGCTAACTGCTATAGTCACTTTGGTGCATCTAAAATCACGTGTCTGAGTTATCCATACATTTTGAACTGCCTTACATAGAAAAGTATGTTCTACATAGCATGAATATGAATTAAATGAATGAAACTCTAACATACTACATCTACCATACTGTCATTATCAATTTACACAGGCTCACCAAAATTGGACAATAGAAGATTGGAAAAGGTTGTCTGGTCTGATGAGTCTCGATTTCTGCTGCAACATTCAGATGGTAGGGTCAGAATTTGGCATCAACAACATGAAAGCATGGATCCATCATGCCTTGTATCAACAGTTCAGGCTGGTGGTGGTGTAATAGTGTGGGGGATATTGTCTTGGCACACTTTGGGCCCCTTGGTACCAATTAGAATCATCTCAGACTGGGTTCTTGAACATGACAATGAGTTCACTGTACTCAAATGGCCTTCACAGTCACATCACCAGATCCAATAGAGCACCTTTGGGATGTGGTGGAACGGAAGATTCACATCATGGATGTGCAGCCGACAAATCTGCAGCAACTGTTCTAAAGGCAAAAGGGGGTCCAACCCAGTACTAGTAAGGTGTACCTAATAAAGTGGCCAGTGAGTGTATACAGTATATGTGGGAAGTTTGTAATTTATGGCGCTCAAAGTTCAATTCAAAGGGAGTTATTTCCTTTTACAGAATTCACTATTTAGAGCCAACAAGCGGTTGTCAGGCACTACAATGAGCTTTCTCCTAGTTTTGTGACATCGCTAACCTTAAAATTGACAAAAATCCTGCCCCAGGCCTGATTCATGAGCTTGTAGTAGTGAATGGGAACAAGTCAGAGCTCATAGAATATTTCTGAGGGAGGGGCTTCATTGAGCAGAGATGTCAACAGACCATTTTCAGGAGAATGGAAACTGTGGTGGAGAATAAAGGCAAAAGGTGTGAAACAATTATGCAATTTTTTAAAAATTAATCACTGATTAGAGCGCAGCACATGTCATCATGTTGAATAATTCAATGCTAACAGTTGCTTCACAAACAATTCAGAGTACTGTGTAACTGCTGCTACAGGGTGAAATGCAACTGTCATAACAAACGTACAGCTTAAAGTGATAGTCCATCGAAAAAAAAAACCCCTAAAGAAGATATTTGGAAACCGGTAAGTATTGACTTCCGTAGAATTCGCCTTTCCTACTACTTATTTTATGCATGATTTCCAACAATGGTTTCAAACAAATATCTTCTTGTGTGTTCATAACAGAAAAAAAATAAACTTACAGCGGGGAAAATAAGTATTGAACACGTCACCATTTTTCTCAAAAAAACATATTTCTAAAAGTGCTGTTGACTTGAAGTTTCACCAGATGTTGGTAACACCAGATGTTCACCAGATGTCACCAGATGTTGGTAACAACCAAAGAAATTCATATATGCAAAGCAAACAAATCTAATTAGTTTACAAATGAAGTTTTGTGTAATAAAATGAAATGACACAGGAAAAAAGTATTGAAAACATGAAGAACTGGAGATGTAGAAAGGCAGTGAACGCCCAGACAGCAGCTGAAATCTCTCAGTATTTCTTCAGCAACCAGCACTTCATCATTGTAATAGAATATTAGCGGCTTCAGTCCAACATCTACATTAGCAGGATGATGAAGATGAAACCAGGGTGGACATTTCAGCAAGACAATGATCCAAAACACATCCAAGGAAACTCTCAAATGCTTTCAGAGAAATAAAATCAAGCTGTAGAATGGCCCAGCCAATCACCTGTTCCAAATCCAATTGAGAATACAAAATAAAGATCAGATTTGATAGACTGAGTCCCACAGAACCATCAAGATTTTTACACTCTGTTGAAGTCTGTGGAAAAACTCACATCTGAGCAAGTCATGTGACTTCATTTCTATATGAGAGGCATCTTTAAGCTGCCAGCACCAAACAAAAACTTTTATATAAAGTATTAAATACATTTCAGTAGTTCAGTACTTTCTCCTTGTGTCATTACATTGTTATTACACATGACTTATTTATTTTGTTTTATTTTCACGTTTCCATTGTTTGGATTTTTACCAATATCTGGTTCAATTCCATGTCAACAGCTCCTTTAGAAATATTATTCCCAAGAAAAAACATGACATGTTCAATACTTATTTCCCTTGATGTATGTGTGTTTAGAACTACTTGTGAATAGTAAATTTTAATTTTGGGTGAACTATCCTGTTCAGGAGCTCACAGAGCTTAAAAATATACACATTAGCAGTTTCACCCTAGAATATCAGCTTTTTAATGCTATATTTGATCATAGGACATAACCATTTTGCAATTGGGACAGTTCATTTTAGATTATGTTGCAGATTTGAAAGAAAAATGCAATTTAATTTTCAGTTTACAAGTGAGTATTTGGAATTTAAGGATTATATACAGGTATAGATGACTTGGCTGTGTCCAAAACTCACATAATTTCATACTATAGTAGTATGTGCTACTTCATATTACTTGAAAACAGTATGTACATCTTTCACTGAGATCCTGAAGTGCACATTTAGTGGATACTTTACAATACCATAAGGGCATAGCAGAGGATTTACACATAATCATGTTTATAATGACAACATGGACAAAAGCAACTCAGGAACCACAGCTGGTCAGGCATTGCATACCAAAATACCTGCCCTGAGGCACTGCAAATATGGGTGCCAATTATATACAGACTTTCCTTGAACAGGACTTTAATAATAGAGTAGACTAGCAACAGAAAGAGCTCTGAAAACACATCCCACCGTCCTTCAATAGCTCACAAAACACCCCGATGAGAGACTAATCCAAAACTTCAATATTGCCTACTGTCCTATTATTACTGGTGAAACAACATTACAATGCACATATTGTGCGTGTGTGTGGGCTGGGTGTGTAAAGGTATGCAAACTATTTGGCATTTTTTTGTCCCATGTCTACCACAGAAGATACATATACTCCTAAATGATGTTTAACAGAGCAAGACATTTTTCACAGCATTTTCAACAATATGTTTTCTTCTGGAGAAAGTCTTATTTGTTTTATTTTAGCTAGAATAAAAGCAGTTTTTAATGTTTTAAAACCATTTTAAGGTCAATATTATTAGCCCCCTTAAGCAATATTTTTAGATTGTCTACAGAACAAACCATCATTATGCAATGACTTGCCTAATTAACCTAACCTGCATAGTTAACCTAATTAACCTAGTTAAGTTTTTAAATGTCACTTTATGCTGTATAGAAGTGTCTTGAAAAATATCTAGTCAAATATTATTTACTGTCATCATGGCAAAGATAAAATAAATCAGTTGTTAGAAATGAGTTATTAAAACTATTATGTTTAGAAATGTGCTGAAGAAAAATATTCTCTCTGTTAAACAAAAATTAGGGGAAAAATATACAGGGGGGCTAAAAATTCTGACTTCAACTGTATTTAGCCCACTTTATATCAGGGTTTCTGCAGGTTTTCACAAAGTCAGATTTAAGACTTTTAAGCGCCTTATGAATGAAATTTCAGACTTACTGTATACAGGACTAAACACTAAGGATTTTGTCTTAGCCTGGTTGGTCCCACAGAATATATTTATATTTTTATTAGACTACCTGACAAAAGTTGTTGCTTATCCAAGTTTTAGGAACAACAAATAATAACTTCTAGTTGTTCATTTGGTATCAGAAGTGGCTTATATGAAAGGCAAAGGCCTCTAGATTATGCTTATTCTACCAAAATAAAATATGATTATGCAATGATTTTTAATTATTTAATTAGGACAATAAGGTCTGACTTTGCTTAGACAAAAGTCTTGTCACTTAACAGAAACAATGTACAGTATAGAATATAAAGTCATGGTGCAGTGGAAAAAGAATGAAAATTGTGTCTGACTGCCATTAGCTTGGAGGACTGCATCCATACATCTCTGCAATGACTCAAATCTGGAATGGCAAAGAAAGCGTTCTTACAGGACTCCCAGAGTTCATCAAGATTCTTTGGATTCACCTTCAATGGCGACTCCATCTTACCACAGACATGCTCAATAATGTTCATCTCTGGTGACTAGGCTGGCCAATCCTGGAGCAACTTGACCTTCTTTGCTTTTAGGAACTTTGATGTGGAGGCTGAAGTATGAGAAGGAGCGCTATCCTGCTGAAGAATTTGCCCTCTCCTGTGGTTTGTAATGTAATGGGCAGCACAATTGTCTTGATACCTCAGGCTGTTGATGTTGTCATCCACTCTGCAGATCTCTCGCACGCCCCCATACTGAATGTAACCCCGAACCATGACTTTTCCTTCACCAAACTTGACTGATTCCTGTGAGAATCTTAGGTCCATGCTGGTTCCAGTAGGTCTTCTGCAGTATTTGGGATGATTGAGATGCAGGTCAACAGAAGATTCATCGGAAATATCTACCTTCTGCCACTTTTCCAAATGATAAACAAGAAGTCAAGTTATTATGTGTTGCTCTTACAACTGGGATTGATGACAAGACTTTTGTCAGTGTATATTTACATTACTTGCCCCATCCAAAACTTTCTAATTAGTAATTTCTTAGCCACATATTTTAAATAATGTGTCAAAAGAAGCAAACCCTAGTTACATACATACACATTTTTTTCAACATAACTTTTCTTTAAAAAATAATAATAATAAAGCAAAATATTTTGGTAAAAAGGAGTTATAAATATATATTTTTTTTAGATGGATTGTTGGTGATTGGATTGGGTAGCTTTGCATGGACATAGGAAAATTGAGACCTGTTTAACGATTTAAGTTAAGACCTACAATACATTATTTCAGTAAATTTAAGACTTTTTTTGAGGCCTTCATTTTAGTTTTTAAAATTTAAGACATTTTAAGATGCCGTGGAAACCCTGTTAAATTTTCATTTGTGATCTGGATGTAAACAAAATTTTAACCAGAATAACACACACACATAAAAAAAAAACATAAAAAATGGCCTACCCTAGTTTAAATCAGAAATGAACCATTTTAATATGCCAAATTGTGTAATTACAAATAAACGACAAATAATGAATACCAAAACTAATTGTAATATATAATCATCATCTAATTAAAAGCAATTTCACCTCATCAAAAAGTCACTTTTAGGATGCAATGAAATCACAATATAGTCTGGATCAGTCTTTCTTTTACTCTCTTATGTCAAAATACAAAAAAAAACGAACAGCATTTCAAATCATATTTCGAGATTAGTCCATGCAGGAATCAGCAAGCAAAAATATGCAGGGATACAAGATTTGGTATTTAAAAAATATTTCCACTAAAGAGGTTAATAGATTGAACAAAGGGTTTTTTTTGTGCTCAGGAGTACAGGTGCTCTGCGTCAGCCAGAACACAAGGCACTTCTGAAAGTAGGAGTGCACAGCACACCAAATATTAATGTAGTTGGTTTTACTTCTCATGCACAGACTCCCTCAAATCAAATCAAATCCCATTTAAATACCCAGCCTTTCTTTATTTAGTGTTCTTTAAGGGTCTGGTAGTGCGGCTGTGTCCATGTTTGAGCAGCATGCCGTGTAAGAAAGAGATTTGTTTGAGGTAAAGTGTGGAAATTAAGGCACTGAGAGTCGAGTGGCTGGTAAATGAGAGAGATGGTGATAGTCGGCCAAAAAAAAAAAAAAAAAAAGCAGAAGCGAGAAGGGAGGTTTTAGCGAAGGCCGTTTTCTTCGTCTTGTATGTTCTTCTTGATACGAAGCAGCATGGTTGTGAGCCACTGATCCAACCGTGAGATGGTGTCGTACTCTTTCACCTGAGGGAAAGTATAGTGAAACTGAAGATGATTGACAGCATTATTCAATTTAATTGATGTGATGGATATTTTGAAAAGGTGTGTTGCGTTGAAAGAACTTGTTTCAGCTGAAACTGCTCTAATAAGACTTTCACATGACACATTCAATGGTCAACTGAAATTAGTGTTAATTTAGTTTTTTACATTTTTATCATATTAATTTAACCTCTCCCAATATTTGATTTTATGTTTAGTCATGTTTCAGCTGAGTAAAAGTCTGGGAATTTTAGTCAATGAAAACCCATAATGGTTAAACGGGTTATCACAAGTATTATGCTGCAAATTATACACACTATTTAATTTAGTGAAGCTACAAGCAGAGATATTTGGATAGTCATGTTTTTAAAATGGCATATTTTATCCATTTTTCAAACAATGCATTTTTTAGTTGCAAAAATGCTCTGCTTTTATGTAATTTTCAAATTGGTCACACTTTACAATAAGGTTTCATTAGCTAATGTATTTACTAACATGAACTAATTATGAAAAACACTTGTAAAGCATTCATCATTTATGGTTTAAGATTTACTAACACAATATTAACATGCAAATTCATGCTTGATAACATTAGTTAATGCACTTAGCATGAACTAACAATGAACAACTGTATTTTCATTAACTAACATGAACAGATACTGTAATAAATGTATTGTTTATGCTAGTAAATGCATTAACTAACATTAAAGGTGCAGTATGTAAGTTTGACATCCAGTGGTTGAACTAGGTATTGCACGCCTGGTTGCCAGATGGACAACATCAACAGAAGTGTGCCTGACTATCGAGCATAAAGGCTGGTTTAAACAGTGTTCTAAATAAAAGCAACGGCACACGATGGAAGGAATGTTTTACATATTAAAAGGAGCTTTTGTCCTAACCAATATCTGAAATCTATATTTTAGAAACAGCTTCTAATTCTTGTAGCTGAACAACAGAAAACTGACAATAATCACCTCAGGTACACCTCATGTGCTTTATTCAGTATTAAATGCTAATAATGTGAGTTTGAATGCCATTTTACATGACATTTATGGCTATACTACTGAAAGCAGCAGCAGATAGTTCACCTCAGATCTTGACAATAAAATAAACCATTTGAAATTGAACTTAAGAACTGTGACTCAGTGTTAACTAACACATATCAATGATTCAGCATGTACATTTAATAATTTTAAAGTGGTTTAATATGAATTAATTAGATTATAAACTTTACAATTTCATTAGAGTGCAGTAAGTGCACTATTCTGTGCTTCTGAATGGCTGCATTTAAATTTCTGTCATGTTTTATCTCTTGCAAATTAGCCAAATTGCTTATCACTGCGCATCTCGTCATGTAGCGTGTTGTTAGGACACAGGGTTACAATGTAACCTGCTCACCTAATGTTTACGCTCGTAATATTTATATTATTCGCCAATTAATAACCACCTCATGCGGAACTCTGAATCTGCGTCTCATTTCGGAGTCTGCTACTGTCCACCGGAGGTTGCATTTCAGTCATGGATGCATACTTTGAGAGCCTTCATGACTAAATGAATGAAATGCGCTGTTTTCCACCAAGGCAACCCGGGGTCCTGAAATATAATTGGCTAAACTGGCATTGGGCGGGTTACAAAAAGCAAAACAAAGACAGTGTTCCGGCACGTAACGCACATTTCCAAAGCAGAATATCTGACTTCAGCATTGTTTTTCAGATAAACAAATATGTTCACTTAGCATGTTTCTTAAATATATGCAAACATATTATGGTGTTTTCATGCTTCTCGAAGAGTCAGAAACTTACATACAGCACGTTTAACTAATACAACCTTATTGTAAAGCGTTCACCAAGGTACACTAACCTTTTCAATCTATTTTCCTGATTTATATTATTATTATTATTATACAAACGAACACACTCTGTTCTTAATATTAATTTGAACATTTCCGAAAATGTTTTATATTAAAGTAACATACGCTTGCGTATAAAAATTGATTCAGCATCCACTACTGCAATCAGTACAGTGGAGTTTTATTCATTAGGCTTCATTAAAGGTCCCATGAAGTGCTTTGAAATGTGCATTTTTATTCGATGTTTGACAGAGGGCGGCACATTGTGTAGCTCCTCCCCTTTTAAAAAAACAGCCAATAGCGTTTTGTTTTAGCACCACTCTTCCAGTGAGAGCGGTTGAGCTCAATCGCATCAAATGAGAAGCATCTTGAAGGGGGCGGGGCATGTCAGATACTAAAGAGCATTTGATTGGTTATGATTTGATGAGAAACTGAAGTATGAGGTGACGTGAAAAAAACCATTTATCCAATTAGGCTGAAGTGACAAACTACAAGCTTTACATTATATCAGTTTTATATCTTCTAAATGCAAATTTTGTCACTGTTTTGGTGCGCACTAGCTTATAGATATCCTAAAAACTAACAATACTGATACTAACATCTTAAAAACTTGATTTTAATTTCATGGGACCTTTAAGGGTTGCGTAAAGAACCCAGAATTGCTGTCTGACACTATCACATTATCAAAATGGAAGCGGAAATTGTTAAACCGGTTTCCAGATCATTACTGAAGCCAGGATAATGCAAGAACACTTTACAATACAGATCCTGTGGTTAATGTTATTGTATTTATTCACATGAACAAACAATGAACAATAGATTTATTAAAGTACTTATTCATGTTTGTTCATGTTTACTCACGGTGCATTAACTAATGTTAACAAGCACAACGTTGGATTATAATAATGCATTAGTAAATGTTGAACTATGTACAAGGATTGTTCACTGTTTGCTCATTCATGTTAGTAAACACATTAACTGCGTGTCCCATATTGTAAAGTGGTACAGATAAAGCAAGAACACATTAATGCTTTCTAAGAGAACAAGTGGAAATGAGGGGGGTTTAAACTCTTGAAATCTGGCAACCATAAATAAGAACAAGGAGGTTTGTAAAAACTGCTTCTAGTTTTGTTTAACACTTTTTTTGGGTGAAGGGCCATATATGATCTTTTTGTTAAGTCATAAAAGTCTTGTAATAACCCACAGTAACACTTCAGGGTGTATCTGTCACCCCGTCTCAGTTATGGAAAAAATGTTGACAAATCTATGAATATTTTTCTGAAATGTACACTAGCACAGAAGTTGAAAAAAAGGAAATGTCAAACAAGGCTTGTCTTACAGCATCAGTGTATGCATCCACATTCTGCTCCTCAAAGGCATCTAAAAGTTTCTGTTAAAAAAACAAACAAAAACAACATTTTAGGCACATAATTCATCCATCATCCTTCCATCAGGACTACAGTGTGCTCCTGTTACAAAACCTATGGAGCTAGATCAGTCTCAAAAATAATACATTTACAAAATAAAATTCAAACATGCACAGTACAATTCACATTTACAAAATTAATTTCGTAAATTCAAAACACAATTCGTAAATACACAAAACCAACTCGTAAATTCAAAACAAGATTTATAAATACACAAATACAATTCATAAATTCAAAGCACAATTCATAAATACACAAATCCAGCTCATAAATTCAAAACAAGATTCGTAAATATCAAAATTGTAAATTCAAAACACAATTCATAAATACACAAATCCAATTCATAATTTCAAAACACGATTCATAAATATCCAAATCGTAAATTCAAAACATGATTCGTAAATATCCAAATTCTAAATTCAAAACACGATTCATAAATGTCCAATTCGTAAATTCAAAACACGATTCATAAATATCCAAATCGTAAATTCAAAACACGATTCGTAAATACACAAATCCAATTCGTAAATTCAAAACACGATTCATAAATATCTAAATTGTAAATTCAACACAATTCGCAAATATCCAAATCGTAAATTCAAAACACGATTCGTAAATACACAAATCGAAAATTCAAAAGATGATCCATAAATATCCAAATCATAAATTCAAAACACGATTCAAAAATACACAAATCCAATTCGTAAGTTCAAAACACGATTCGTACATATCCAAATCGTAACTTCAAAACACGAATTATAAATACACAAATCTAGTTCAGAAATTCAAAACACGATTCATAAATATCTAAATCATAAATTCAAAACACAATTCATAAATACACAAATCCAACTCATAAATTCAAAACACGATTCATAAATATCCAAATCGTAAATTCAAAACATGATTCGTAAATATCCAAATTCTAAATTCAAAACACGATTCATAAATACACAAATCCAATTCATAAATTCAAAACACGATTCATAAATGTCCAATTCGTAAATTCAAAACACGATTCATAAATATCCAAATCGTAAATTCAAAACACGATTCGTAAATACACAAATCCAATTCGTAATTTCAAAACACGATTCATAAATATCCAAATCATAAATTCAACACGATTTGCAAATATCCAAATCGTAAATTCAAAACACGATTTCTAAATATCCAAATCGTAAATTCAACACGATTCGCAAATATCCAAATCGTAAATTCAAAACACAATTCGTAAATACACAAATCGAAAATTCTAAACATGATCCATAAATATCCAAATCATAAATTCAAAACACGATTCAAAAATACACAAATTCAATTCATAAATTCAAAACATGATTCGTAAATACACAAATCCAATTCGTAAGTTCAAAACACGATTCTCAAACACAAATCCAAATCGTAAATTGAAAACACGATTCGTACATATCCAAATCGTAAATTCAAAACACAAATCATAAACACACAAATCTAGTTCAGAAATTCAAAACACGATTCATAAATATCCAAATTGTAAATTCAAAACACGATTTATAAATGCAAAAATCCGAATTGTTCACAAATTGTGGGTTGTATATATGAATTGTTTTGAATTTACAAATTGGATTTTGTAAATGTGAATTGTGCGGTGCATTTGTGAATTTTATTTTGTAAATGTATTATTTTTGAGACTGATCTGGCTCCATACAAAACACATCAAATTCACAATACTGCGATATTTCTTTTATACAAATTGGAGTTAAATGAACAACATTACATTTGAGCTCTCTTTCAGCAGAATATTTGAAATATCATTGCATTATGTTACACACACCAACTTAGACATGCATATTCAAGGGTACAAAAATGCTTTGATGTTAAAGTAAAATCACATGTAAATATTACTGACGC
This sequence comes from Danio kyathit, assembly GCA_903798195.1. Lineage (NCBI taxonomy): Eukaryota > Metazoa > Chordata > Actinopteri > Cypriniformes > Danionidae > Danio > Danio kyathit. Next base: position 59,293,612 of record LR812536.1, on the reverse strand, counting down.
CCAAAATGACAAATATAAAGGACTGCGACAGAAAATTTGTTTACTGATTTATTTTGTCTGTGCACTGTTTTGTGCCAGAGATGAAATTTAAAAGCTTCAAATAAACTCAAAAGCAGTTTTTAGCAGTCTGTCGAGTGCTTGAGAGATACCGGAGCTGTTTAACATATTTGAGACTTGCTTTCCACCAGCACATAACATTCATTTCACATACTGTTCCCTCAACAAAAATTTTTATTTTTGCAAACTCATGCAAGGTTCAGTAATTGAGTATGGTGGTGCGTTCATGCACAACAAGCAGGTTAAGAGAGTAGGAGTGCAATAACTCTTAAGTTTTATTGTTAGATTTTAAATACAAGCTAAACATTCTACATGTATCACAGTAAAATGAAGCAGTAAAAGGGACTTCAAGAGAGTCAATGATTGAAATTGTAATAATCAGTATGTTCGGAAAAGCATTTTAATTTCAGCTTTATTCAATTCAGATCAATTAAAGTTTATTTGTATAGTGCTTTTTATAATAATTATTGTTTCAAAGCAGCTTTACAAAAAGTGCACATTATTGCATTACAATCAAATTAGGTTCTTATATATAAACATAGTTAACCTGCAATGTTATAGCATATAGGTCAGTGTTTCTCAACCACGTTCCTGTAGGACCACCAGCACTGCACATATTTCATGTCTACTTAACCAAATAAACCTGATTCAGATCAGAAGCTCATTAGCAGAGACTGAAAGACCTGTAATGGGTGTGACAGACAAATAAGACATCCAAAACATGCAGTGTTGGTGGACGTCCAGGAACGTGGTTGAGAAACACTGATATAGATGATGTCTATGTGTACATGTTTAATGAAGTGCATTTGTGTATTAAGTGTATGAGATGTCCTGGAAGTCCTTTATGTAATATCTAAGCCTTTTTAGTGCAAATATTTGTGTATTACTATTAGATTAAAGGAATAATTAACATATTACTCAATTATAAAATAATTTCATATACATTCATATAATTTTCAATACATCCATACGATTTTGTAAAACACTTTAAAATAAAATAAAAAATCTAATTAACCAATAAATAAAAAATAAATATTAATATGCATGAGTGAAATTTGTAAGTATTTACATTGTCCTAAAATGTGATTCCGCTTTTAAATAAGCTAGCTTTATCACAGAAATCTAAATCCACTATTATGGTGGTTGCAACACTGTTTGCTGAAAACCATCTGAGATACTATGGCTGCACAATATACTGTTTCAGCATTGATATCGCAATGTGCGCATCTACAAGTCACATCGCAAGATATGCAATGTTCAGTCTGAATTATAGTTGAGTAGGAGCTACAGAACACACACTAAATTTAGCCATAATAAATGTGTTTTTAAAGCCTGTGACTGAGCATTTTAAGAGAGTGTAGAACATTTGGGCACAAAAAATATGATGTTTGGAGGTGTAACAAAGATTAATTGTATTTAATTATTCATATGATTTATGCAAAAATGTTTTTCTTATTTTTCTCTTGAAACATCTACATTTCAAAGCAAAAATTAAAATTTTGCTCATTTTAAGAAAGAATTAGCTAAAAACAAATAAATATTTTTACTTGATATAATAAATTTTAAATATCTGGACTAGAAACAAGACAAAGCAAAGTAGGAAAAGCATTTTGTGCATTGTAATTACTTAATGTTTGTACCTGAATACTGTTTTGAAATTGTGCTATTCAAACCATCTGGTGAAATTCATATTGCAATATTTATTGTAGAAAATAAAATATCGCAATATCAGATTTTTATATCATGCAGCCCTATATGATACAGAGTAAACAATTAGTAAACTGAATCTGTATAGTTTCAGCTTAGGATGTTCGTTGTTCATTCTGACTCAACCATGTACCATGTTTTGTTATTGAAGTACTAATAATTCTGTGTTACACTGCCACTCAACAAGGGATTCCAACAAAGAAGAAAAAGCAAGTAAAGTTAAGAAAAGCAGCTTTAATACAATATTATTTACTGCCAGGGAACCACCTCATTTAAAATATAACTAGAAAGGAAATTTAGCATGATAATTAGCAGTATAAGTAAGATTGTAATGGAATTGAATCAACCCAATGCAATGTGGTGGCCAATGTTGGGGGTAACGCATTACAAGTAATGTGAGTTTTGTAACAATGTAACTGTAAGTAACGAGTAAAGTAACTTTTTTTTTTTTAAATAATGAAAGTAATAATATTTGAGTTATTTTAAGAAAATGTAATGTGAGTTACTTTTTATTTTAATTGGTTAGCTTTTATAATAAACTGTTTGACTAAAATTAACATAGTAACCATGCACTTAATGAGAGAATGCGTTTATTATTCTGAACACATCGAAGAAAAGGAAATGGGGAATGCGTCAGTGGACAGTGATTTAACATAACTAACGAGACAAAAAGTACAGAGCCCCTCTATTCTAAAAAAAAGAAGTAAAAAAAAAGCCTGCAAGTTCTGAAAGCGATCAAGCCTCAGCAAAGATAAGGAAAAGTAACGCAAAAGTAACTCAAAAGTAATGTAATGCATTACTTATCATAAAAAGTAACTAGTTACTTTTTTGGGAAGTAACTCAATATTGTAATGCATTACTTTCAAAAGTAACTTTTCCCAACACTGGTGGTGGCACAGTTGTACTGGAATTGTATTGTATCTACTGCTATGTCAGCTTCATTGGCTATCTTTGGGTCAAAAAGATTATAACAATACAAATATAAAAAATACGACAAATACAATTCAAACATACAAACAAAGAAAACACAAAGTTGTATTACATTAGACTTTTACATTAATATAAGATAATAATTCTAAATCTTTTTCTGGCAAAGTTTTACTAAGCAATTCTTTAAGCGAGTTCACTTCATAAAACAGCCTTCTACAAACATTAAAAGCAGAATTTACTATTAACATTATATTACTAAACTATTATTATACGATACTATTAACACAACTGAAACATGAACTATGTTTGGACTAGAATTATGGTTTCTAAACTAACAGAAAATAGTGCGCTTAAGTTTATAAGTCTTTAATGTAATTGAAAGTTGATGTGTGTTTGTATTTCATAAGTCTGACAAGATGCTAAAGTACTTAAATCAATCACATGAAGTATGGTGGCATAGTTGCATTATATGGGTCGTTTCTAAAAGTAAAACAAGATTGTAAACAAAGTTGTAAGTTTAAAAAGTTTTAATAATTCTGTGGAAATTCTAAAGTAACTGATCTGAGTTGCTGCAGTGTGGTCACGGAATTATTTTGGGTAAGGGTTGTGACGCACTGTGACTTTGTTTAAAACAATAACACATTGGGTTTTTCCAGGCACATTGTGGCAGTGTCTTAAATCTAATTAATTGTTTGAAGTACTGTGAGTGGCACGTTGGCTTAGTGGTTAGCACTGTCACCTCACAGCAAGAAGGTTGCTGGTTCGTGCCCCGGATGGGCCAGTTGGCATTTCTGTGTGGAGTATGTATGTTCTCCCCGTGTTTGTGTGGGTTTCCTCTGGGTGCTCCAGTTTCCCCCACAGTCCAAAGACATGTGCTATAGGTGAATTGAGTAAACAAAATTGGCCGTAGTGTTTGAGTGTGTGTGTGTGTGTGAATGCCAAAGTGTATGGATGTTTCCCAGCACTGGGTTGCAGCTGGAAGGGGCATCTGCTGCGTAAAACATATGCTGGAATAGTTGGTGGTTCATTCCACTGTGGTGACTACTGATAAATAGGGGACTAAGCCGAAGGAAAATTAACAAATTAATGAATGAAGTACTGTTTAGAGTTAAACTATTTTAAATGACAACACAAAGACCCAATGTAGTTTGATTTTGTCTGACAAAGTTTTTCAATTTCAAATGGTTTTTGAGTGTAGTTTGAGTCCAAACCAGGCAAGTACAAAAACCTGATGTGCAGTTTTTTTATTCATTTGTATTCAAAACGCAGGAACTGTAAATGATTAGAATTTAAGAACGGAGAAGCTGATTGCTAATCAAGTTGCTAATCATGGCTCAGTGGGAACATTTTGATAGGTTAAATGTTGATGTCCTTGCATTATTCAAGGAAAGATACAGTTGAAACCAGAAGTTTACATACACTCTAAAAAAAGGAACCTAACCATTTTTTAAAAATAGTCCGATGGTAAATCATACTAAACGTGTACTATTTTAGGTCCGTTAGGATTACCCAAATGATTTACATTTGCTAAATGCTAGAATAATTAGAGATTAATTATAATAATTGTTTTTTGAGAATTTTTTATTAATTTCTAAACAGTCAAAAGTTTAAATACATTTCCTTGGTATTTTTTTTTTTTTAGCTTTGCTTTTAAACTGTATAACTTTGGTCAGATGTTTTGGGTATCCTTCCACAAGCTTCTCACAATAGTTTGAAGGAATTTTGGCTCATTCATCCTGACAGAATTGGTGTAACGGAGTCAGATTCGTTGGCTGTCTTGCTCGACAAAAACTAATTTTCTATAGGATTGAGATCAGGGCTTTGTGATGGCCACTCCAAGACATTCACTCAGTTGTCCTTAAAGCACATTTTAATTAATTTGGCAGTATGCTTAGGGTCATGGTCTGTTTGGAAGACCCATTTGTGGCCAAGTTTTAATTTCCTGGCTGATGTCTTGAGATGTTGCTTCAGTTTTTCTACATAATGTTCTTTCTTCATGATGCCATCTATGCTGTGAAGTGGACCAGTGCCTCCTGCAGCAAAACAGCCCCACAACATCATGCTGCCGCCCCCATACTTCACAGTTGGGATGGTGTTCCTAGGCTTGTAAGCTTTCCTCTTTGTCCTCCAAATGTAACACTGGTCATTATGGCCAAACAGTTCAATCTTAGTTCCATCAGACCACAGGACATGTCTCCAAAAATTATTCTCATTTTTTTTTCCCCCAGTGTAATTTAGCAAACTCTAATCTGGCTATTTTGTTGATACTGGCTTGTTGATTTTCCCATGTTGTCACACAAGGAAGCAGTATGTTTGAGGTTTTCCTTAAATATTATTCTACAGTTGTGCCTCTAATTAACTCAGATATTGTCAATTAGCCAATCAGAAACTTCCAAAACCTTGACACCATCATCTGAGCTTTTTCAGATGCATAATAATCTCATTGTATGTAAACTTGATTTCAAGAAAAGTTATAACAGTTTTTTTTTAAATATCTCTCTCATTATTCTATTATTATAACAAATTTGATAATTGTAACTTACCTAAAAGAGAAAAAGTTTAGTCACACAGACTTTTTTAAAATGGTTATGTGCCTTTTTATACAGTGTATGTAAAATTCTGTGACAAAATTCTTAGAAATTTCTTAGAAAAATGGGTGTTTCACCTTCCAATTGAAGAGAAGATTCACAAAGCATTCATAAAGCATCGTTAACCCTTAAAAATGCTCATAAGGTCAAATGGTGTTAGGAGAGGGAGGACTTTTAACAGGTTTAGGAGGTTTTTTTAACAGGGGATAAATTGATCAAAAGACTACGAGGGAGAAGAAAAGTGTTGATGACAATGGGTGACAGTCAGTTGTTAATAAGATGCAACAGACTACATCATGTTGTGATCGTGTTCAAGACTGATCTTATTAGAACCAAACTAACACCTTCAACACAGCGCAGAAATGCAACATCACCAAAAAGGAAAGTGGGAAAACAACAGAGAAAATGCAGTGATGATTTGGGTCTGTCACAGAATTATCACATATACACTTTTGCACAGAGCTCCTCTTTGCAGATTATAGTGATACATGAGCTGTGGAGAAATACACTGTATTGTATGTAGTAATAAAAACTAAACAATTTTACTACATACATTATACAATCTATGTGTGTGTGTGTGTGTGTATGTGTGAGAGAGATAAGGATAAAATAGAAAAGAAAAGAAAAAAGTGAAGACCTGCAGGTTGGGTCAAACTAATGCCAAGTTCAGACTGCATGATTTTCAAAGTAGTCGTGTCACAGATGTTTTCACACTGCATGACTATCTGGGCTAGCGTTTTATCACTGCTTTGTTTACACTGCAAGATGGATCGGCGACAGGGGATTTCACACGGCATGACTTTACAATAGGAAGAATGGCCGACAACTTTGTCTAAACTACGTCTCACAACCAAACACACGTACTATATCTTTTATTATTAACTACATAACGAGAAAGAAGCCTTTAATGGGGTAAAAAATTTACATATTTGCTCAACTGGGTTTGAAGGGAATTAACAATTTCTCCTTAACGTTTTGTTCTTTTTTGACCTGGTTGTGATATTGCTCACATGACACTTCAAACAGACACAGGTGCTTCTGCCAAATTTCTGCTAGTTTTTCCTCCATTTCTTGGGATCAAATAAACTGAAAATGAGCGCTTTTAACTTCTCCCCTATCCTCCAGCTGGCCTGCAGGTACCCACACTAGTGAATGCTGCTCTCTCATTGGCTGTAGGTGATCGCGGATGTTATTTTCTGTCAAAACTCATTTCACACGGCATGATTTGAATCGCCGACAGCTCCAGATATTTAGCATGCCAAATATCTCTCTGGCATCGGCGACTCATCGGCGATTCTCTCAGATCGCGTCCTTGATAGTTCATACTGTGTGTTTGTCACTCGCGTGCACGAGCACCGATTTGCCTGTGATTTCAGGCATCTCTCTGTGATTTCTCAAAACCTGTTGGCAAGTCAAAATCAGGGCTAAAATCATGCAGTCTAAACTTGGCATAAGGCGATGTCAAAGAACTAGTGCAGATGAAAACCAACTGTTATCGCCTTGCGCTGCCACATCTAGTCCCATCTGGACCAAAAAGCTGCTCATATAGATGGGCAGCCGACTGAATAGAGGTGGCAGTAATGTTTTTTTCATTTCACAAAGAGAAACCAGAACTTCTGACACTGACATAGAAAGCGTAAACAAAGGATCGTTTAGTACCTTTTTCACATTCACCATAGAGGGTTTCGCTTGTGTGTCTGATAATCTATTTCGTTCGCAAATATGCAGAAAATCTACCTCCAGCTTCTTTGTGTTTGCTCTTGACTTGAATCATTTACTAGGGTACATTCCTTCAGTTTTTAATCTCGTGGTCTGATTCATTGCCAAATAATTAATCTGACCCATCTCTTCCACCAACGCTGATTCTACATGCTGACAGCCCGACAGCACTCAATGGCCGACTGTCAACTTGGTGGCCTTAAAACAGACTCTGTTTAAAACCCTTCCTCTTTTTTTTCCATCTTCTTGGACAACCAATCACAATCTATAAAATTAAATATAAGTGTTTGTCTTTTCCTCACTCAGTTGTTCAAAGGAAGAAAAAAACTGATAAACTTAAGAGTTTTCATGGCATCTATATATTGCTGCTCCCTGGTGATTTGAAGTGCTTTTTTAGTCCCTTTGGATAAAGGCATCTGCTAAATAAATAAATGTAGTATGGTCAGAGGGTTTAACAAATGAACTCGAAGCTGCGATCAAGAATATTGGGAAATTTGACCTTTTAGATTTTTTTTTACTGGATCCTTTAGTTTTTTTATGCTGAGGTTTACAAATTTACAAAGGGTGATGCATGCGTTTTCTTAGGAATGTGCTTTTCTGACACTTTGTCTGGAGCGTTAACTAAAGCGAAAGGACAGAATGGCAAACAAGTCAAGAGAAGAAACATGTATTGCTTGAAATCTCAGGTGTGATGTTTCTTAACTAAAAAATATCTGTGACACAAAAATATCTGAGACAGAATGATTATTGCAAATGTTTCAAAAAATCCTGACAGAATGATAAGTCCACCTTAATTAACCCTTTACCCTTTTTATGAGATACTTCCTAAAGAGAGAACGCTTCCCTCCTTTAATGAGTTTTTTTATGGCAATCTGTGTTCTTACAACAAGGAAAGCTCTAGCGTATGTCCAGAATGAGTTACGGGACTTCTGGGTCTCCCATGATGGAGTGAATTTTCTAATGAATGTCCACTCCAGGATGGAGTATCGCCTATCCTTTTGTATCTGTTTATGATTCAAGAGTTCACACTTAGCTCATGATTGATTAAGCATGTTTGGCATGCTGTCCCGGGAGAGAGCCCTGAGCTTATAAGATCCTCGAACCCAGGGCTCCCTCCCGTTGCAGGGTGAGAGGGGAGTTTGAGCTCAGGTAGATCTCGAAAACTCCCCTGCTGTAGTAAGCTAAAGAACATATAGGATTGCTCTTACTTACTAGGAGCATGTCTATGATGCCGATTTGAATTTTGTCAATTGATCTAAGTTGTGTGTTTTTGGACGGTGGGAGGAAACCGGGGAACCTGGGGGAAACCCATGTGAGCACAGGGAGAACATGTAAACTCCGCACAGAAACGTCGGCTGGCTTAGTAAGGACCAGTGATGTTCTTGCTGTGAGGCGACAGTGCTAACCACTGAGCCACCGTGCTTCCCATCTAAAAAAGGAGAAGGAGTAGGGGTGAAGGGGGGATTCTTCAAAACGAAGATGGCTGTGATATGTAACTTAGGGATTTGTTTCCTCAGGACCTTCAGGCACATCGAAGAGTTCTGGACGTTTAATGCTACTTGAACAGCTGTCGCTAGATGTAAATTTTACTGTGTTAGAGAATAAATTATTTTAAGATTCTTCATGCTTAGTTAACCATCATTGGAGAGATGTTTATTGTACCATTCTGATAAGATGCCTGCTAGAGAGGAAGACATCCTTGAAGTAGATAAGTATTCTTTGTGTATGTGTGTGTGTGTGTGTGTGTGTGTGTGTGTGTGTGTGTGTGTGTGTGTGTGTGTGTGTGTGTGTGTGTGTGTGTGTGTGTGTGTGTGAGAGAAACATCCTCCTGTTGTGTCTGATCTTAGTATGCTTGACGCTAAAGTAATCATTGAAGATATTCTTCAGAATTGTACGCAGACATTTGGACATTTTCCAAGTCTCTCTGGGTTTCAACCAATCAGGTTAAAACACCTACACGTATGACGCAGTTAGTGACGAGTATAATTGTTGTTGATCTGAGTGTTGAAGCTGGCTTCTGCTGATGAAACTGCAAACTATCTTCAGTAAACTTTCTTTGATTGAATCTTTGACTTGGGTCTTCTTCATCGGACAGACCGGTCATTGTTGGGTTAAAACTGTCAGTTCCCCAACACCAGGGTGCAAAATACAATCACTTGTCAAAATGAAGCAGTATTGTCATCTTATCGCTCACGTTTTGACTATTTTTAATCTCATTAGGATGATAAAGATCCCTTTACAGACACAGAACATTCTAGTTGTGTCATGGATATGCAGATAACCCACTGATATTACTATTTCTGATAAAACAGTGGAATTATCCATCCGGGATGCGTATGAGTAGGAGTAAGCGTATAAGTTTTTTATATACAGTTGAAGTCGGGTAATTAGGCAAATTATTAATAACGATGGTTTGTTCTGTAGACCAGTAATTCCCAAAATGGGGGTCATGAGACATTAAGAGGAGGCGCTTGGTGATTTCCGAAAATATCCTATATGTTATTAAACTATTAGAACTAGCATATTATATCCATAACCTACAGAAGATAAAAATAGTATTTAACAGTTACATAAAAAAACTATATGCAAATAAAAAGCTTCTAGCTTTCAATTCTTTTTCCATTAATTGGATTGCGACCCCTCGGGTTATTAAGCTAGATTAACGACACAGCAATAGTGTTAGCTGCAGCAGATTGATTTTGCAGAACAATGTTAAACTTCGACACCTTTGCAGCACTCACGTACATTAAAAATAAAGGCCACGACTGAACATAGAGGCTCCAAGTGGCGGTCTCCAAAATTAAACCAGGAATAGTCTTGTGCTATAAACATTGTGCCCATCATTCTTATTAAGTGAGGTTAATATTAAATTCAAGAAATTAATAATGACTATAAAAAATATACGGTTGTTAGACTGTTGCCCTTTTTTATGTTGTCAATACGCTTGTTTATATAGTTTCTATTTAACCTTATTCTTGGCATATGAGCGGGCACAGCCATTTGAATCTTTTTGGCTTGAGACTTCCGGTCTCATTCATTTCCATTCATTTTTAGACACTAAAAACAGCTCATTATGCTGCTTGATGTTGCAAACTGATATTGTCTTATTATATTATTCTGCTTTGTCTTTATTTTCATGAACACACTTGTTTGTAGAGAAAGTAGTTTGACCGCTTTCTGCCATTTATTATTTCTAGTCATTTCTCCCATAGGGAACTGAATCGGAAGTTCTAAAACAATCGCAATAATTAGCGCACTTCCGCATTTTAGAATAAGATCAATTGGTGTGTGCACCGTTGTGTGCAGTGTTTGTATGTTTATAACCACCTCTAAGGATAGTGGGGGTCACAAATCACTGGAATTGTTATTTGTAGGGAGTCACAAGCTGAAAAGTTTAGGAAACCCAGCTGTAGACATTTTAAAAAAAAATGCTTAATGGGGCTAATAATATTGACCTTAAAATTATTTTAAAAATGTAAAACTGCTTTTATTCGAGCTGAAATAAACCAAATAAGACTTTCTCCAGAAGAAAAAATATTATAGGAAATACTGTGAAAAATTCCTTAAATATCCCTCTTAAACAGGGATATATAATATAAAGGGCTAATAATTCTGACTCGAATAATTAAACATTCTACCTACAGTTTTGATTACTGAACCAATAATATCAATGTAATTATTTATTTACTTTTAACTAGGGCTGAACAATAAGTCACATGCACATTTTTCTATGAAGCCGACTTTGTAATCGGCTGTGAATCTCCAGCAAATGTGTTCAACTGGAGAAGCATATATATTTCTGATGAAACCTATCTGTATTAAAATGGTGATAAAACTTGAACACATTTAAATAAATAAAAATTATAAATCATTTGGCTAGAAAGCAGAGGCTTGTTTCTTTATTTTGATTAATAAATGTGACCCACTCACCAATTGACCTTAAAATGTTTTAAAAAATTTAAAAAAACTGCTTTTATTCTAGCCGAAATAAAACAAATACGACTTTCTCCAGAAGAAAAAATATTATAGGAATTACTGTGAAAAATTCCTTGCTCTGTTAAACAACATTTGGGAAATATTTATAAAATAAAAATAAAAAAAATACAGGAGGGAGAATAATTATGACTTCAGCTGTATATATTTCTGATGAAACCTATCTGTATTAAAATGGTGATAAAACTTGAACACATTAGGATAGAATAAAATAAAAGCAGAGGCTCAGTTCTTTATTTTGATGGTTAAGAGTTAATAAATGTGACCCACTCACCTATTCTATATGAATATTTGTGACACCTCTCTTTGAATATTTTAAATTCCAAATATCTGCCATGGCAATATACATGTTGGCAACTAGTCAAGTCAGCGAAAATGCACTGTTTTTACTGACATGGTTTAAAAAAATGAACAAAAGATCAGGAAGTTGCGTGTTCATATACGGAATGATGAGACACAAGGAAAGTCAGTGTCATGTTTCACACAAAAGAAAGACTAGGATAATATAGATATCTGAAGAGCAAGAAAATCAACTGGAAGAGTTGAAAGAAAGGAAAGAGTAATCCAAACACGTTTTCAGAGCATAACTGCACAAACATAACAGTAGCTCAGTCTCAAGCTGATGCTTATGTAAAATACACTCACCGGCCACTTTATTAGGTACACCTGTCCAACTGCTTGTTAACACAAATTTCTTATCAGCCAATCACATGGCAACAACTCAATGCATTTAGGCATGTAGACATGGTCAAGACGATCTGCTGCAGTTCAAACCAAGCATCAGAATGGGGAAGAAAGGTGATTTAAGTGACTTTGAACGGCATGGTTGTTGGTGCCAGACGTGCTGGTCTGAGTATTTCAAAAACTGCTGATCTACTGAGATTTTCATGCACAACCATCTCTAGGGTTTACAGAAAATAGTTCGAAAAAGACAAAATATCCAGTTCTGTGGGCACAAATGCCTTGTTGATGCCAGAGGTCAGAGGAGAATGGCCAGTTTGGTTCCAGCTGATAGAAAGTCAACAGTAACTCAATTAACCACTCGTTACAACAGAGGTCTGCAGAAGAGCATCTCTGAACACACAACACGTCCAAACTTGAAGTGGATGGGCTACAGCAGCAGAAGACCACACCAGGTGCCACTCCTGTCAGCTAAGAACAGAAAACTGAGGGTAAAATTCGCACAGGCTCACCAAAACTGGACAATAGAAGATTGGAGAAACGTTGCCTGGTCTGATGAGTCTCAATTTCTGCTGCGACATTCAGATGGTAGGGTCAGAATTTGGCGTCAACAACATGAAAGCATGGATCCATCCTGCCTTGTATCAACGGTTCAGGCTGCTGGTGGTGGTGTAGTGGTGTGGGGGATATTTTCTTGGCACAATTTGGGTCCATTAGTACCAATTAAGCATTGTGTCAACGCCACAGCCTACCTGAGTATTGTTGCTGACCATGTCCATCCCTTTATGACCACAGTCTACTCATCTTCTGATGGCTACTTCCAGCAGGACAATGCACCATGTCATAAAGCGCGAATCATCTCAAGACGGGTTTCTTGAACATGACAATGAGTTCACTGTACTCAAATGGCCTCCACAGTCACCAGCTCTCAATCTAATAGAGCACCTTTGGGATGTGGTGGATCATGGATGTGCAGCTGACAAATCTGCAACAACTGCGTGATGCTATCATGTCAATATGGACCAAACTTTCTGTGGAATATTTCCAGTACCTTGTTGAATCTATACCATGAAGGATTAAGGCAGTTCAGAATGCAAAAGGGGTCCAACCCAGTACTAGTAATGTGTACCTAATAAAGTGGCCGGTGAGTGTATTTTAGTACCACATTACAAAATATTTAATATCAAAAGGTTGGTGATTCAATTAGGAAAAAACATTTAATAGTAGTGATGTTTAAAATTAATTTATGATAAACGTTTAAAATGGAATCATTTAAAAAAATATATTACTGCTGTTTTATGGTAGGCATGGTTTCGCAATTTGATAAAGTCAAGGTTATAATACAAGTTCTTTTTATTGTGCTGAGGCTGAGTAAATAGTGAGTAAATTTAAATTTTGGGTGAATTATCCCTTTAAGGCCTTACATTTTGGAATGGTGAATAACTGCCTTCTAAGAAACCATAAATACACACTTAGGGTAAATTAAAGGTTTGTCATTTACAAGCACTTGAACTTGAGATTCAGATTTACCTTCATGAGTTTACATTCACGAGAATCTGAGAAGGCTGGAAACATTTCTTCGTATTTCTGAAGGGCAAGCTGCAAGAAGTGACATCAAAGACAAGAGTAATGAGGGACTGAAAACAACACACCTGCTGTACGTCAACCTGCCCTAAACTGTGTGATTCATACCTTAGCGTTCAGCATGTCAACACAGAAGTGACAGAGAGCGGCTTTAAAGAAATAGTCCTTTGCGCTGTATTTCAGTAAAGTGCTGTCCATCGCATGTGTTGCAACCTAGAAGCACAAACAAAGAAGCAGCTTGTCAACATTTTTACTCAAAAAATGCTTTCCCCCCCCCATAATTTGCATAGTAGTAATATTTGGGCATTAACACACTTCATTGGCTATTACATGTCATAATATGTGACATATTAAACAACATTTAACAGCATACAGGATCCTCAAACTTTCATGAAGAGCAGTTTCAAGGACTTTTTAAAGCACCAATAATTTTCAGTTTGTTGAATGCAATACTGGTAATATTCAAATGTGGTTTGTGAAATATTGTTTAAATGTGCATTCTTTTTCATAGTTCTTGTACAAGATTTCAATTTAAGATTTCAAATTAATAATTTCTTTGTTTATTTATTCAGTTTTGATTGCTTAAATTATTAGTTTATGGTGTTATTTTATCACTTTCAAGAACCTCTGTTTGTCTGTCTGTCTGTCTGTCTGTAGTACTTTCCAGGCCTTGAATTCATGTCTGAAATTCAAGCACTTTCAAGAAGCGTAGAAACCCTGAGTATAATATAAATGCACCAAATAATAAACTGCACTGTAATAAAATGCACCAAAAACACTTCTAATAAAATAAATGAATAAAAAAAATGTCAAACTTTTTATCATAATATAAAATCATTTTATAACAGTTCAAAAATGATCAAATGGTTTACAAAATAACTACAACTTTACCGAAGTTTATTTAAATGAACTTTCTATTAAAAAAATGTTTTTCTGGTTCCAAAAAGTCTTATATTACATAATTGGCCAATCCAAAAAATATATATGTTTTAAAGACAATTTACAGCTACAACATTGACACCAAAAACTATTCTAATAAAATAAATGAATAAATAAAAATTTCATAAACATTGTATCATAATATAAAATCATTTTAAGCGTGTCAACCCTGGGCATAATATTGTAAATAAAATACATTATTCTTATAAAATAAATAATTTAGATTTTTTTTTTTTATAATAAAATCTTTTTATCATAATATAAAATAATTTTTTAAAACTTCAACAATGATCAAATGGTTAAGAACAAAATAACTACAACTTTACTGAAGTTTATTTAAATGGACTTATATATGAAATGGATTTTTAAATGGATTTAAATGGATATATATATATATATATATATATATATATATATATATATATATATATATATATATATACACACACACACAGTTGAAGTCAGAATTATTAGCCCTCCTGAATTATTAGACTGCTTGTTTATTTTTCCCCCAATTACTGTTTAACAGAGAGAAGATTTTTTTCAACACATTTCTAAACATAAAAGTTTTAATAACTCATTTCTAATAACTGATTTATTTTATCTTTGTCATGATGACAGTAAATAATATTTTACTAGATATTTTTCAAAACACTTCTATACAACTTAAAGTGACATTTAAAGGTGCAGTATGTAAGTTTGACACCCAGTGGTTGAACTAGGTATTGCACTCCTGGATCATAATAAAAGTACGCTAGGATGCCAGATTGTGTACAGGAGTGAGTGATTTAAACTGTGTTCTAAATAAAAGCAACGACACGCGATAGAGGGAATATTTTCCATATTTAACGGAGTTTTTGTCCTAACCAACACCTCGAATTGATATATTAGAAATGGCTTCTATTTCTCACAGCTGAACAACAAAAACCTATGACAGCTAGATCACCTCAGGTAAGCCTTGTGTGCTTTATTCTGTGCTAAATGCTAACAATGCGAGTTTGAATGCATTTTACATGGCATTTGTTGCCATATACTGAAAGCAGAAAGTTCACCTCAGATCTTGAAAATACAATAAACCGTCTGAAATTGAACTTTAGAACTAAACACATATGAGTGATTCAGCATCTACATTGATGTTAAAGTGGGTTAACATGTATTAAATAGATTCTAAACCTTACCGTTTCGTGAGCGAGTGCATATTCTGTGCTTCTGAAAGGCTGTATTTACATTTCTGCCGTGTCTCGTCTGGTGCAAACAGCCAAATAGCTGATCACTGCCTCTCTCGTCACAGCGTGTTGTTAGGACACGCGGTTACAATGTAACCTGCTCACCTAATGCTTACGTTCGTAATATTTATGTAATATGCTAATTAATAACCTCATGTGGAACTGCATCTGTCTCCCATACTGTTCCTTTTGGTCACGGACGCATGCTTTCAAGAGTCTTACTGACTGAATGAATGAATGAAATACGCTGTTTTTACGGAGACCCGGAAGGGACGTGATGGTGGAAAAAAAACTGAGTGGGAGAAAAAAAAATGGGTGGGAGGAAAAAAAAATAGTGATAGGAAAATATTTATTTTTTTAAAGTTTTTTGCGTTCCCTCGCAAAGATTGCGTTCCCTCGCAAAGATGTTTTGCGAGGGCACGCAAAGATGTTTTGCGAGGGAACGCAAAGATGTTTTGCGTTCCCTCGCAAAACTGTTTTTCCACAAACACTTCCTGTTCACTTCATACACGTCAACCCTCCCGTTTTTGCCTGGATTCCCGTATTTTACAATTCTATCCTGCTATCATCACATTATTCATTATTTTTCCATCTTTCTCGTGTATTTTTAATCCTGAAAACATGCTGAAATGAATATAAAAATGTCTGCTTTCACTTTCTTTCCATTAAAGCTGTGCGTTGATCATCACCCTTCATATGCAACCTCTGAATCAGCGAATGCATGTATGAGCCAATGACTGGTATAAGCGCTGACTGACAGAAGCGCTCCGTATAATAAACTGATTCCAGATCAGCTTCTGTACGGAAAGAAAGTGAATGAAGACATTTTTATATTCATTTCAGCATGTTTTCAGGATTAAAAATACACGAGAAAGATGGGAAAATAATGAATAATGTGATGATAGCAGGATAGAATTGTAAAATACGGGATAATCCAGGCAAAAACGGGAGGGTTGACATGTATAAAGTGAACAGGAAGTGTTTGTGGAAAAACAGTTTTGCGAGGGAACGCAATCTTTGCGAGGGAACGCAAAAACTTTTAAAAATATATTTTTTCCTATCACTGTTTTTTTTTTTTTCTCCCACCCATTTTTTTTTCTCCCACTCAGTTTTTTTTTCCACCATCACGTCCCCTCCGGGTCTCCGTAGTTTTCCAACAAGGCAACCCAGGGTGCTGACATATAATTGGCTTAACTGGCATCGTGCATATGAAATTTATCTAAACAAAGACAGAGTTCCGGCACGGAAAACCCATTTTCAAAGCAGAATATCTGACTTCAGCATTGTTTTTCAGTTAAAAAAAGTATGTTCACTTGGGATGTTTCTTAAATATCTGCACACATATTATGGTATTTTTATGCTTTAGAAGAGTCAAAAACTTACATACAGCACCTTTAAAGGCTTAACTAGGTTAATTAGGTTTACTAGGCAGGTTAGGGTAATTAGGCAAGTTATTGTATAACAGTGGTTTGTTCTGCAGACAGTCGAGAAGAAATATAGCTTAAAGGGGCTAATAATTGTGTCCCTAAAATGGTGTTTAAAAAATTAAAAACTGTTTTTATTGTAGCCGAAATAAAACAAATAAGACTTTCTCCAGAACAAAAAATATTGTCAGGCATACTGTGAAAATTTCCTTCATCATTTGGAAAATATTTAAAATAGAAGAAAAAAATTCAAGGGGGGCTAATAATTCTGACTTTAACTGTGTGTGTGTGTGTGTGTGTGTGTGTGTGTGTGTGTGTGTGTGTGTGTGTGTGTGTGTGTGTGTGTGTGTGTGTGTGTGTGTGTGTGTGTGTGTGTGTGTGTGTGTGTTTTATTCCCGAAATACATCTTTATAAGTCTTATAACATAAAAAAAATTGATCTGTAAAAAATGTTTTACAGATAATTTACAGCTACAACATTGACATTGTGGTGTTTATACTCCTATTCAAAAACACATTTGAGACAAAGAGTTAGGAGTAAAGCCAAACATTTTCTCTCATCTTTTTGTTAGATAATGAAACCTGACAGAAAATTTGAAGTATTAACAGGACTAAAACGAAATCTACTAAACGTGGGGAAAATAAGTATTCAACATGTCACCATTTTTCTCAGAAAACATATTTCTAAAGGCGCTGTCGACTTGAAATGTTCACTAGATGTTGGCAACAACCAAAGAAATCCATGTATGCAAAGAAAACAATATTAATTCATTTACAAATTAAGTTTTGTGTAATACAATGAAATGACACGAGAAAAAAAGTATTGAACACATGAAGAAATGGAGGTGTAGAACGGCAGAGAAAGCTCAGACAGCAGCTGAAATCTCTCAGTAGTTCTTCAGCAACCCTCTACCCTTCGTCATTGTAAATGAATATTAGCTGCTTCAGTCCAACATCTACATTATCAGGATGATGAAGATGAAACCAGAGTGGACATTTCAGTAAGACAATGATCCAAAACACAGGCCAGGAAAATCTCAAATGCTTTCAGAGAAAGAAAATCAAACTGTAGAATGGCCCAGCCAATCACCTGACTTGAAGCCAATAGAGAATACAAAGTAAAGATCAGATTTTATAGACGAGACCCACAGAACCATCAAGCTTCCTTAAAGTCTGTGAAAAACTCACACCTGAGCAAGTCATGTGACTTCATTCTCCATATGAGAGGCGTCTTTAAGCTGCCAACACCAAAAAGCCTTTTATATAAAGCATTAAATACATTTCAGCAGTTTCTCCTTGTGTCATTACATTGTTATTACACATGATCATTATTCAGATTTATTTTGTTTTGTTTTATTTTTGTATTGTTTAAGTTTTTACCAAAATCTGGTTCAATTCCAATTGCTACACATTGACACTAACTTTGCATGCGGAAATATTTCTTTTAAACACTGATAACCTATATATGCTTTCATAAAGAATCAATTGTTCTGAAACCAGTCTGTGTTTTGTTATTTTACCTGTTCATAGATCTCGATGGCTTTAGGGTACTGTTCCAGTTGAGCTGCATAGGTGGCAACTTTAAGAAGACACTTGTTGGCTGAACTTTAGCATCAGAGACACAGCAAACATATTAGCAACAATGTGACATTTCTAGAGCATGACTCAGTTACATTAACAGAAAAAAACCCCAGAGATCACGTGATAGCCAATAATAGCGACTCATGTCATGAATTGCGTAAAAGGCCTTGTATCTAAATAATGGTACATTAAATGTGAGATGGGCCAAAGCGTTAAATCCTGATAACGTAATTCACACCATTCGCTCATTTCTGTTTATAGGTAACCAATTTTCTACTTATTTCCTCTGAGTAATCACTTAGGGTTGATAAGTCTTGTGCAACAGGAGTTAAAATAACTTCAAAGACACCATACCTTGTGGACTCCTCGCCTTTATAATAGTCCGCCGCCTGTTCGTAGTGAGCAATGGCCTAAGAAAAGATCATAAAGATAATGTATATAGTGAAAAGTGTCATAATTTAATCTCAATTAACCCCTAACTCTCACTGTTCCACAGGGGAGACATTTTAAGCACATTTTTAATAAAAACTGAACTGAATTTGCTTATTTTGACTAATTATATTTAATGTGGATGAACTCAAAATGTGGGGTGACAGTTAAAGCATTAAAAATTGATTTGTCTGATTAATTATCTCTTGGTTAATAAATAGAAAACAATCAATGTGGTGAAGGCTGACCTTGTCAATGTCGACCAGTTCAGTCTCATAAACTTCAGCAATGGTGACGTGGTGTTTCGCTGCGATTGTAAATCGGCCCTGGAAGTTGTGAAACACAAAACAAAGAAAGAACAGTGTTTTAGAGGATCCTCTAGTCGGTTGATTTCATTCCACCAGGGCCAGAACAAACAGGTAAGATAAAACCACTGATATTTCACCTTAAGGAAATGACTTGGCTTATCTTATCTTAAATTTCTATCTAGTTCATCTGTAAATTCCTCCAGTGAACGGCTTTTAAAAGTAACAGATTATATTGATAACACAAACAAAAGCACAAAGGCAATGCCTTTTTTAAAGTTAAAAAGCAGCTTCTTGTTGTTATTAACTACAAATTGTGAAATTCTTTGGGATTCGCAATTTTAGTATTTGACATGCTAAATTTTCTAAAGCAGCATTTTATCTTTAGTTTCATTTATTCATTCATTTTCCCTCGGCTTAGTCCCTTTATTAATCAGGGGTCACCACAGCGGAATGAACCGCCAACTTATCCAGCATATGTTTTACACAGCGAATGCCCTTCCAGATGCAACCCAGAACTGGGAAACACCCATACACACTCATTCAAACACATACACAACAGCCAATTTAGTTTATTCAATTCACCAACGCCGCACTTCTTTGGACTGTGAGGGAAAACCAGAGCACTCGGAGGAAACCCACGCCAACACGAGAAGGATATGCAAACTCCCTACAGAAATGCCAACTGGCCCAGCCGGAACCTTCAAATCAGAGACCTTCTTGCTTTGAGGCGACAGTGCTAACCACTGAGCCACCGTGTCGCCTTATCTTTAGATTCTTAAACTTATATAATAAAGTACATTTTGGACAATATTCAATTTTCTGTTTTGATCTAGAAAAGATAAATAAAAAGATTTAAACATGCATAGCTTTGAAATGTTTAGAGATTGAATTGTTAATATTTTTCACAGTGTAGAAAGAGAAAGAATCCTTTTTTAACACTTGTTCTTAAGCTTACAATTGTGTGCAAAATACAATGTTTTGACTTTTTAAGCTATATATACACAAACTTCTTTTCTTGACCCTGAATAGAGCAAAAATACTGATTTTGAAGTTAGATCACTGTAAAAAAAATATTAAAATAATAATAATAATAATATAAAAATAGCTTTAGCCATTTCTACATTTTTAGGACTAAATTACTTATGAACATGAATATGTATGCCCCTGGACTAAACACTTATCCCTTTCTTCATCTGAAAATGAACATTTATGCATGTACAATGAACCAACTTGGTTTTAAAAGGTTTCAGAGCTACACTTATGTTAATATAAATAATAATTTTCATAAATGTATACTGTTTGAGCAATCACACGCTGTAAAAAAAATCCTGGTTTGTCTTACATTTTTAAGCAGAATCAAATTAACCTTATGAGTCCATTGAACTTATATTATGTTAACCTGACTTCAAACAGCTTGCATAACTAATAAAATCAAGTTAGAACATGATTAACTTTAGTTTAATAAGTTACAATGAACTAAAAACATGCTGTCACGACTAACTGATATTATAATTTTGTACAGTGATGTTTATTTAAAAATTCTTTCTTAATCGAGTTAATACTTGACACTGTATAAGACAAATTATTTCTTAACTTATATTATTAATAAAAATAATGTAGTAAATGCAGCAAAAACATGGACAAAACGCGGATCATTAAAAAAACCCATTGATAAGTTGCTGACCATATACAATATGGTTTTGACAAATAAATTAAAATAATGAATCTTTGGGTCAAACTGCTCTAGAACATGAAAATAGTATGTAGATATTGAATGCAATATGAAGATTAATAACTATTTCATAACTATTTATAAAACGTTGTTATTTCCCTGTTTCCTATCTTTGGATTACCACAAATTAAAGCATTCCATCAGCCACTATCAACTGTAATTTTCTAGAAGTCTATAGTTAATACAGATAGTCTAGTGCAGAGATGTTCAAACTAGGGCGCGTGGGCCAAAGTTAGCCCATTGTAACTTTTGATTTGGCCCACCATACCATCAGAGAAGAGAATGAGAATGATCGGGAGCTTTAAGGAGAATGTCTTTAACAGAGATCGCCATTTTGAATTGAATGTAACCTTTTTTGTTTGTTTGTTTTATTGTTGAGCTACAAAAAAGCAAACTCAAATTAAACATTTCAATTAAATGTTGTAAATGAATCAGGTTTTAAAAATGTAAATACTGTCTCTACACAAATAAAGGACAATGCCCAAAAAAAGCTTGACTTGTGTTTTCGGCACTGAACTCCATTGTGTAATAAATGTGATTGTTTTTGTTTTTACTGTTATAAGTTCATTATAAAGCGTATATATATATATTATTTTTTTTTATTAAACTGCTTTAGTTCATATAAAGCAATGTTTTCTATTTTTTTTTTCTTGAACATTAGGAAAATAAATGAGGAAATTACTCATGGCAACTTTAATGTAATACCGTTTGCTATATTTACATCCGGCCCACAGCCCTCAGTCAAGTTTGGTTTTTGGCCCTTCATAAGAAATAGTTTGGCCACCCCTGGTTTAGTGCATACTAAAACACATGAAGGATGTTACTATGCCCCCTAGTGGTGCATCAACTAACTTGCAGCCATGTATTTATTGGAACGCTTTCGAAAATAGTTTTTTTTTACAAATGAAAAGAGTCTAAATTATTCTGAAGCACATGAGCAGCTCCACTAGTATTTAAAACACAGATTTCAGAAATACTCTTACCATGTCTGTATAGATCTCAATAGCCCTGTTCAAGCAGTTTATGGCCTCTGTGGAAAAGAATGACAGTCAGCTTTCGATGAACTGCATATAAAGATAGTCAGTTCAAATAAACTGTATGGCTTTTCTTTAAAATTGAAAGGGATTTAAGTGAACATAAGAATGCATACACACATCCACTTCCTCTTAAGCAATAAGTCTAATTTCAATGAATTTGAATATTTTTTTAAATTGTGCTCAAACTACCGACGTATACAATGTTTTTGTTAAGCAAAGAACCCTGAAAGTAAACCTCTCAACACTGTTAATAATATGAACCACTATAATACAGTGCTTCTGCAGGTTTATTCAAGACTTTTTAAGATCTTTAAAGACATTTATTAGTGAAATTTTCAGAGATTAAAGAGTTTAATTTGGAGAATTTGCTGAAAGAATGTCTAACAGCTGTTGTGAATTGTATGCCTTTACAATAAAAACCTTAATTATACATATTTTCAAAGTTTTGAGATGGATTATTGGTGAATGGGTGTCGGCCCGAATGAGTAGTTTTTACTTGGACATAGGAAAATCAAGACCTGTTTAATTATTAACCATATTTATTAGTTAACAATAGTTCAGCAAACGTAAGACTTTTTAAGGCCCCGCAGCCACCCTGTTACTAACCATTAGCATATTATAATATTTTCTGAAGATAATGTGGAGTAATGATGATAAAAAATAAGCTTTAAAATACAAGCATACGTTTCAAACTTCATAAATTAAAAGGATAGTTCACCCCAAATGTGTAATTCTACCATTATGGCCCGTTTCCACTGAGTGGTACGGTACGCTTTTCTGACCGTTTCCACTGTCAAAAGCGAACCGTACCGTACCACTTTTTCGGCACCCTTTCGAAAAGGTACCACAGACGCGAAAGGGTACCAAAAGGTGTTGATTGGTTTACAGAGATACGTCACTATCTCGTGGAGCTAGCCAGAATCAAAACAATGGAGCCGCCATGTTTTTAAATACACAACTGAGAAAACTATATGCATTATAATAACGAGTAATGGATGACCCGGGCTCAAAACAAACCTTGTCGTTGTCTTGATGAATAGCCACAAAGCCAAGAATCTGCCATGTCCTGTTGTTGTTTTACGAGGCCGTCTAACAGTGCGATCGGTTTTCGCTTTCTCGCGATCGCGTCTAGATTTGATATAACGAACTTCTTGAGCTGATGACAATAACGTGTGTGATTAATGAAGCGTCATCGACATCTGATCCATCCAGAAAGAAAAGGACAAACGCGAGAGTGAAGCGCGGAAAAAAGGAGAAGCCCAACAAAACACAATAGCAAATAGTTTCAGCAACCTGAACAATCTGCCATGAACAAATCATGAACAAACCGCCATGATTATCATCAACTTTTGGACTATTATGAACTCGGAATGACGGAATTACTCTCTAACAGCGGCTACATGTGCTGGTGAAGATTACAGACACAGATGAGAGGTTTACTCTGACTGTGGGCTACTGTATATGTTGCGTGTTGTTTTTGAACTCAAATAAGGACTTAATGTATGCTGTGTGTAGTTTATCTGTAAGTGGTAACATATCGGAGGCTGTAAGGGTCTGTATGTGTTTATATGTGTTGCACTTTTATTTATTTTATATAATTGCAGACGTTACAGTAGGCTGTCACACTGTCATTGATCTGCAGTTATAATCAAATCATGTTCATAGAAATGTTAGTAATAAACATTTATAAACAAGTATTAATATGTTTAAAGCATCTGTTTTGTTAGAAGAGCTTCTCATTTAATGTGAACGACCTGTACAGCTTTACTGTAAACATTTATTCAAGCGAGAATGACGTCGACTGAAACTCTCTGTAGTACACCACGCCCACCAAAAGGGTACCCTTTGTAGTGGAAACGCAAGCCTGATAAAGGTGACCCGTACCGACCCGAACCGTACCGTACCACTTAGTGGAAACGAGCCATTATTTACTCAACCCTCCAAATCTCTTTGAGTTTGAACACAAAGGAAGACATACTAAAGAAGGCTAGAAAACAGCAGTCACTGACTTCCATAGTACTTTTGATCCTACTATGGATGTCAGTGGCTGCTTTTTTCAGAATATCTTGTTTTGTGTTCAACGTAAGAAACTCACTAAAATGTTAAAACCCCTTGAGTATGAGGAAATGTTCATTTTTGGTGAACTATCCCTTTAAGTGGATCTATCTGGGGTGCGTTTCCCAAACAACGATGTAACTCAGGGCAGAACTATCGTAGTACGATGCATAATTTGGGAAAAGAACGATGTAGTGACGAGTGTTTTAATTTCAACCAAATGGCATCAATGTTTTCAAGTGCACTGCGAAGGAAGCGCAATTGTAAACATGAAGATCGCTAAAACTGAACTGTAAAAATACTTTGAAAGCAAATTACACCTAAGAGAGATGACTTTAATGCTTTTAAAAAAAAATAATTCCAAGTTTAAATTTTAGAATGTTCTAAATGAATAGGGCATAGGGGGATAAGTGGAAATAGAGCACAGCCAGAAACTATGTTTCTAACTACAGCTCCAGAGGTGTAGTTGCTAGCATAGAAGTTTGCGACGTAGTTTGCGATTGTTCGTTAGAACGATGGATTTGGAGAACACAAAATCAACAAACTATGTTTGTAACGACACAACTTGGGACCTTAGTTGGCTAACGACGGTTTTCGGAAACGCATCCCTGAATAGATATAATAGATGTAATCAAGATGACATATTTAACATCACTAACATATTTATAAGGTCAGACAAATTATGTGATTTATTTGTTGTGTTAATGCACTTTTCACACATTCAGGAAGAATTTCATTATAAAAAGTAATTTCTGAATCATTATTTCTTTGTGACAACATTTGTATGCAGACTTAACACACATATGACGCTTATTGACTGAGAACAAGTACTATTTGCTAGCAGCTGGATGTTTAGAAGTGTAAAACAATGAATGTTAAATATGGAAAAAAATACCTTGGGGGTCTGATTTTTTAAAGGCATTGCCGGCATCAATGAAGTTTGTGGCTGCGTCATGTTTACTCTGCATCTGCAGGTGTAGAAGAGCCGCCTGAGAAAAAGCGTTTCCTGCAGCTGACAAACACATTCACACAAGAGAACACAAATATTAGTGCAGACATTAACATGTTAACAAATTAAATATGTTTTGATGCGTTTACATTTAAAATGAAGTCAAATCAATACAATATTTATTTTTGTTTCAGTGCAGTCTTTAGGTTTGTGTCTTTATCGCCATCTATGTTTGAAATGTGCAATTGCAGATATTTGCAGAAGTATTTTCGTTACATGGGTTGAGCATTGGCGAGGACAAATGTGATGTTTTGCTGTGTATTCATTCATTTTCCTTCAGCTTAGTGTTTGATTTATCAGGTCGCCACAGCGAAACGAACCATCAATTATTCCAGCATATGTTTTACGCAGAGGAGGCTCTTCCAGCCACAACCCAGCACTGGGAAACATCAATACACTCTCATATTCACTCACACACACGCACACACACCCACACACCCACACACACACACACACACACACACACACACACACACACACACACACACACACACACACACTACGGCCAATTTAGTTTACCCATTTCACTTATACCACATGTCTTTGGACTGTGTCAAAACTCGAACCAGCGACCTTCTTGATGTTAGGCGACAGTGTTAACCACTGAGCTGCCCTGCTGGGCATACGAAGTTGTCAATCACAGCATCGGTGTTGATACTAAGCTTCGAGATCCTACATCTTGACAGTTTGAACAAAGTAACAATTTTATCCTGACTAGCTGAGGGTAAGGGTTAGAATGCTAGCTAGGTTTAGTTGCATGTAATTATGCATAATTACTTGTAATTACACTAGTAAGGACATGAAACGAGTGTAAAAAGGACACCAAATAAAGCATCACAATAAATTGTGCTACATACCTATGATGATTAAATCTAATAATCGCCAATTAGCTTACATCACATCAAAATGTGCAACTTATTTTTGTTATACTTTTGTCTGAAATTGTTAGTCTCAATAACATCAGCAGTGCATGACTCTGTGAATTTAGTATCTATGACTCAGATCTACAAATGCAGTAACACACACACACACACACACACACACACACACACACACACACACACACACACACACACACACACACACACACACACTATATTTACAGTAATCTCCGCATCTCATATGTTTAAACAGTTATATTTATGTTTATCATTTATAAACCCCTATATACAGTCCTGTAGTACAGTGTTTCTCAACCCCGTTCCTGGAGGACCACCAGCTCTGCACGTTTTCCCAACAAACCTAATTCAGATCAGTAGCTCATTAACAGAGACTGAAAGACCTGTAAAGGGTGTGACAGGCAAAGTAGACATCCAAAACATGCAGTGTTGGTGGTCCTTCAGGAACATGGTTGAGAAACACTGCTATAGAATACACAAGTAATATTTATGTATTGTATTCAGCACTGTTGGTATTGTTCAATTTGCATTACAATATTTTCCACTATTGTTACATTGCATTATAGTACTTCCTGTTTTTATTCTATTTGCATATTCATGTCTCTTTTATGCCAAAACCTGAACTACTAAACAGACTTTTGCTGTTTCAAAACAATCACAATGAAAATCCCCTCTATTATATTCTAGTCTACATTTAGATTTGAATGCATTCAGTCTCTAATTGTCATATCATTCATATTTTGCTTAAATACATTGTTGTTTTAACCCAAAAGGCTCATTGAAATTTATTAGAACTTGTCCTCTTTTACACTGTCATTTTTTCCAGCTGTTGTGATTAAAAGCTAAGATCCTCCACCTGCAGATACTCACATGTGATTGGCCTCTGACAAGTAATAATGCCAAGACAAGTAGACAGTCGAATATTTCCTGTGAAAACCTACCAGTCCCTCTCTGATTATAAAATATTATGTTTACCGTTGAAGATAGGGCTAAGGTAAGGACATAGTTTTGAATACTGGGTTGTTATGCATGTACTTGCTCAAAAAAACAAAACAATTTGGGGACATTTTTAACCAAAATATTTATAAATAAACATTACGGACAGCAACTTTGAAGCTAAAAGTATGTCTTTACCACTCCAGTTCTTGGCCATCTTGAACATGTTTGCAGCCCTTCCATACAAATCACATGCGTCCTCCATCTTTGAAGAGCCCCTGGAAAAAATATAATACATTTCTGAATGATCATTTTTAACCAAAATAAAAACATTTAATGGTCTCAACGCCTCAAATCACAGTGTCTTAAATTCAAAGTCGTGTCAATAAATATTTAATCTGGCATTCACTTCAATCAATCAATTGATCAATAAATAAATGTGATGACTGAGAAGCTGATGCTCAAAATGGCCTTACAAGTTAAAAAAAGATAATGAAATATGTTTTATTGTCTAAATGTAATTGTAATTAAAGGGCACCAATGATGAAAATCAACTTTTGTAAGCTGTTTGGACAGAACTGTGTGTATGTATAGTGTGTCCACTGTCATCAGAGTATATACTGGAATCAGAGAGTGAAATTCAATACCTTTTTTAAGACTCTTTCCATACATTTTAAGACCTTATAACCACTTTAGGTTTCAACCGGAAACACTGGCGAGGTTTTAACTTACAGTATATTTACTAGATATTAATGTAAGAAACCTAATCCAGAACTAAAACATTATTCATATACTGAATAAAAATCTATTAAATCTAGCCAATTCAGCAGGTTGGGGCCTATAGAACTGCAGAAATAATGGTGTTGTCTTGATTACTGCAATAAACAAAGCAGCATGATGTCAAATCTAGTAGGATTTTACTGATTTCATAAGCTACACGGCATCCTGATATTCACAGATTTAATTCAGGCAAACTTTAGCATACAACCTTACATTGAATAATCAAAAATGATATAAAATTTTACCTTGCAAAAAATTACATTTAAGACTTTTTAATACTTTTTAAGGGCCTTAAACTTCTCTCAATTGATTGATCAACTTTTAATACTTTTTAAGACACTGCAAACACCCTGGTCATGGGAGTGAAATAAGCAAAACAAGTATCTTTTTTTTTAATTTCCTGACGATAAAATAGGATCCAAATCTCAGTGATTTTGAGGCCCACTGCAATGTGACGTAGGAGTGCGGTTTTCCCCGCCCACCGAATTGATCGACAGGTGCCATGCCTCTATAATACCATGTATACACATGTCCACAGAACATGTTTTGCAATAAAATAAAATAATAATGGGAATAAAACATATGTTCCAACTCTTTGTGATCAGCTGCATCTCAATAATTAATTTTATAAGTTTAAAATGTTTTTAAAACAGAGCATGTTTGTAACAAAGAGTAAAATCGCTGTGTAATACTTAACCGCTATATTCACCACAACCTCATGGTGTCAGTAAATATAGCACATATTTGTGTGTGTGTGTGTGTTTGTGTGTGTGTGTGTGTGTGTACTCCGAACGGCATTTGTGTGAGACTCCTCATTTCAGAAAGGCTTGAATAAACTTACTTGGTATTTTTGATTCCTGACCTTACTTCAGCTTCATCCGTGTCTATCTCTATTTGTTTATCTGACGCAATGCAGGAGAAGCAGACACGCATGGGCGGTGGGCGGGGAGAAGCAGCTCATTTGCATTTAAGGGCACAAGCTACAAAAACAGCCACATAGTCCTCAGACACTAAAATGGATATTCTACATTATATAAAAAATAATCTGATGGGTATTTTGAGCTGAAACTTTACAGACAAATTCTGGAGACAGCAAAGTCTTATCTTACATCTTGTAAAAGAGGTAAAATAGGTGCCCTTTACAGATTTTTTTTTTCTTTTTTTTTTTACAATAACTATGACAGTTTTTTCAATATATTTACAAGTTTCCTAAACTCTTAACACGGTTAGCACAACATCCGTCTTTGTAGGCTATACAATTAACACATATCTTGTTGATTTGACACAAAATGCATACAGTTAACTCCAATTTCAAATGCTTGAACTTCTTTTACACACAAGCTCAACCAAGACCTAAAACAATGTAATGTTGCAGTCAAATTTATAAATGCTTTCTAAACATAAACACAATCATAAACATGTTCTAAACATAACTTGTATAGGCTAAAGTCAAAGTGAACAGCTGTTCATATTGTGAGATGAAACACAAATATATTCCCTGTATTTTATTCCATTGCCAATGAGAGACAGCTTGTTGTAGTTATGTAAATACATAAATCACAGCAGATTCCCATCTAGGAACCACACTCAGGTTTTTCCAATCACATGATCATCTGTTCTAAAAGAGGACTCTTTGGGCTGATCTTGTGTGTAAAAGGAACAACAAGAGGATTCTTCCAATGCCCAGGGAAGGTATCAGGTGTGATGTGGATTAGAACATGTGGCCAAATGCAGAAGATTACTTTGTTTTGTTTTGTTTTATTATAATTGCGATGCTTTTCTGTTTGTATATCTGCAGTAATGTCTTTTTGCAAATAAAGTCTGTACTGCAGCAATTCTGTGTCTGTATTTTTATTTTTTTTCATAAACTGTACATTTTATAAAGCTACTCTGATATGGTCATTCATTTTTTGTATTGAATTTTCCCCAGCAAAAGAAAGAAAATGCATGCATTTACTAAACCCAACAAAACAAAAATGTAGAGAGGCTTCAAACATAAGGGCAGAGCTGACACATAAAATAATGCAGTCTCTGTAATTTCCCCTGATGAGAGGGTTTTTTTGTCAATGTGTTATGATTGACTAAATGTTCCTGTTGGAAGAGAACATGTGCTAGTGTTTTGAATAATTATTTGATTTTGAAACATGTTTGCAGTGTTTTGTTAGACATGGTGTATTGTGTTAGTTTATTATTGTATTTAGAAAATTAGTTTTGGGGTTTAGTTTACAATGTGTGATTTTGAGCATGAAATTTATTGTTTTGCCCTTTGTGTGTATTTAGTTGTGTTAGTGTGTTAAGGACTTGGTCTTGACTTGGACTCGACAAAGGTGGACTCGACCCCAACTCTAGTTAAGAGTTTAGGAAACTTGTTAAATGTATTGAAAAAAAACTGTCATAGCCATTGTAAAAACTGTAATGCATAGGGGCAGTTTTCTACTATAGGGGTAGTTTAGAGATTTGTATATTAAACTAAAACTTTAAAGCATCAGTAATGCATCATATTTACATTTAGAGAGCATATTAGAGTATTGTCTTCCATTCAAGTTTCCTTATGTGTATTTAAAAAGGTCTTCATTAAACCCACAGAAACTGATTGAGGTAAAGTTGGTTTAATATTCACACATTCAGACTTTCTAAATAGTAAAATCATATAAACAGCCACCGACTACCAAAGTTCACAGTCAAATAAATGGTGCTAATGTTGTTTTGAAGTCATATTCACATATTCATCTGATTTCATACCGAATATTCAGAGTATCATGGTAAACACTATAGGAAACATGTCACAAGTTGTCATTGAACAAAAGTCTGAATATAAAACCAAATTTACCTCAATTCTTCGGTTTACTTGCTCTAAATGTTATGTAGTTAAAGAATGAGTCAGTTCTAAACTATATATAATGCGAATTGAGATTGTTGGATTTACATTCTCACATTCATTTAGTCACAACTTGTCCTTATATTGTTTATTATGGTACTTTCAATATTCAGTCTGATATCTCGTGTAACTTAAGCGTGACTTCAAAACAACATTAGCACTATTTAATTGACTGTGTGCAATGTTGTACTTTGATAGTCATTGGCTGCTAATATGATTTTACTATTTAGAATTTGCAAACAATATTTTTCTGATATATCATTTAGGAGAAAGTCTGAATGTGTGTGAATATAAAGCCAACATCAGCTCAATCAGAAACTGTTATATATTACGAGTAATGTAATATATATATATCATGTATGGTAGGTAATAAGCAAGTTTTTTGCATTAATTTATTGCTGATTAAATGTTCCAGCTGTTATTAGTTCGTGTTTTCTCAGGATAATGTGCTGTTCAAATATGTCCAGTGATGTTGTAACTGGTTGAAGTGAAAGTCAGCTGACAACTAGCAAAGCCTTCAGTCACATTTGAGTCTCGCCGCCTATTTCATAATCAGTTTTATGGAAACATTATGTCAGGTCACAAGACAAGATATGACAGTTCGCTCTCTCTATATTCGTTGATTCAGATTTAAATATATACTAGATAATACTGACAATATTACGTTTCTAACAGTGAAACTTTGCGCCACTTATGTTATATTACGACTTCTCAGCGGGAAAATATGATTAAAGTTACTTTACAGGCTTTAACATACTATGTGGTTTCACAATTCACTTACTAATAAACTTAAATGGCGGAACAAAACGTTGTTTGGAGTTTTTCCACTCTTATAATAACTTTTCTAAAGTTCGTTTTTGACAGCTAACTCACTAGCATGCTAGCTATCTGTTTACCCCGGATGGCCTGTCAGAACTTATTATAAAAGTGATAAAAACCTACCCAAACAGAGAGCCAAAGAAGGACTGCGAGGATTTGACTTTTTTCTCGGCTTCTGCCATGAGAGCCGTGGCTTCCTTCTCTTTACCTGTGTTATCCATGAATATTGTTTACAGTTCAACTTTAGCAGCAAACTCTGGATTCCAGCCACATCAACACATCTCTGCGGGAAACCTCCAACATGTCCGTCTGTCGCTTCACTTCAAAATAAAAGCTCAATTAGATTATTCATTCAAAAACAATAATTTAGCTAGTGTGCGTTTGAATTCATATTTATTAATGTTTATTTTCAACTATAAAGGTGCTGTTCTTCAAAATATTATCGTAATTTTTTTTATTAATTTTATAAAATGACAATTGGCCAGAATAACATGTTTTCATTTGATCTGATTTAGGATTACTCCACGATTTTAATATTGAAAATATTGATTTCTTAACACCTTTAAAGTTAAATCATTGCTACTGAGTTGTCTAAAAAATAATATAATGTCTGAAAAAGTTATAAATACCAATCAGTACTAGTTTAAAATGTTTACATTACATTATTCATTCATTCATTTTCTTTTCAGCTTAGTCCCTTTATTAATCTGGGGTCACCACAGCGCAATGAACCGCCAACTTATCCAGCATATGTTTTACGCAGCAGATGCCCTTCCAGCTGCAATCCATCACTGGGAAACATCCATACACACTCATTCACACATACGCAATTAAGCTTACCCAATTCACCTATACCACATGTCTTTGGAGAGCACCCGGAGGAAACCCACGCCAACACGGGGAAAACATGCAAACTCCGCACAGAAATGCCAACTGACCCAGCCGGGGCTCGAACCAGCGACCTTCTTGCTGAGGCGATTGTGCTACCCACTGCACCACTGTGCAGCCTATTATTATTATTAATAATAATAATATTCATTTATTCATTCATTTTCTTTCGACTTGGTCCCTTTATTCATCAGGGGTCGCCACAGCGGAATGAACCGCCAACTTATCTGGCATATGTTTTACACAGTGGATGCCCTTCCAGCTGCAACCCAGTACTGGGAAACATCCATACACACTCATTCACACACGTACACTACCAATTTAGTTTATTCAATTCACCTATAGCGCACGTCTTTGGACTGTGGGGGAAACCGGAGCATCCGAAGGAAACCCACGCAAACACGGGGAGAACATGCAAACTCCAGACAGAAATGACAGAAATGAAAAAACATATTTGTTTGCCAAGAACTATTTAAATTTGTTATTATGGACGGTGTTTATTTATGCTAAGCTTCGACTAGCTATGTGCTAATAATAAGTGCAGACTCTTCCACCATTTTTTTTTTTAATCTAGAGGTGCTCAACCCTGTTCCTGGAGATCTACCTTCCTGCAGATTTCAGCTCCAACCCTGATCAAACACACCTGCCTGAAATTATCAAGTACTGTTCAGGTCCTAGTTAATTAGTTCAGGTGTGTTTGATTAGGGTTGGAGCTGAAATCTGCAGGAAGGTAGATCTCCAAGAACAGGGTTGAGCACCCCTGATCTAGAGCAAAGTTTACCACATTTCACAGTAAAGCAGTGCAGTGTGTGTCCAGCAGAGGACGCTCTCGGATCTTGTCAAATGCCACGGGCCCGGGCAGGCCTGTGTTTTTGTGGGACATCTTTGTGAGGATTTCCCGTAGACCTGCTGACGTACATGCAGACCCCCGTGTGTTGGTCTGAGAGGGAATCCCGGTGTGGAGGCGGTGTCCACAACATGTACAGATTTCTGCGTGTTTTCTTGTCCGTGTGGTTGCTATGTAGTCAAGAGACTGCCACGTGTTTGATGACTTTACGTAACTGTTTTTTTTCCTCTCTTAGAAGTACGAAATGTCTCACAGCTCGCACAGACAGACTATTGTGAACATCTAGACGGTCGGTAAGAGCCTTACAGAAAATGACATGTTGTGTCTATAAACTGTATAAAATCCTGACAGGATAAAATAGTTTTGACAAAACATTTACTTTCTCCATTAAACTGAATATAAGTTATGCTTTCTGATCATCTCTCTCTCTCTCTCTCTCTCTCTCTCTCTCTCTCTCTCTCTCTCTCTCTCTCTCTCTCAATTCAAGTTCAAGTTGCTTTATTGGCATGACATTCAATACAGTGTTGCCAAAGCACATCAAATATGTAATATATTAAAATCATCAAATAAAAATAAATAAGAAATGAATGACAAAAAAAAAAAAGATAATACATTTGATAAATATAACAATTATAATAAAAAGTCTAGATTATTTAAATAAGACGCATGAATTTACATTAACCATTTCTTATGGTGTGTAGGGTGTATACATATTTTGCAGCTAGTCTACATGTCAAATCATTCTCTCCGAGTACATGGTAAAGTTTTTCTGAGTCATTTAATTTAAAAAATGAATTAGTCAATGTTTCAAATTGGGAGAAAAAGGTTTCTCTAGTTTTGGTGTATTTGGGGCAGAACAGAAGGAAGTGCGTCTCATCCTCTATTTGGTTTATGTCACACTGTTTACATATTCTCTGTTCTTTAGGAGCCCAGGATTTTTTATGTCTGCCCTTTTCTATTTCTAGGTCATGATCACAGAGGCGATATCAATTCAATTCAATAGTCGCTTTGGCATGACAAATGTTATGTATTGGCAAAGCATTTATAAAGTTTACATGAAAAAGTAACACATATATATATAATTAAAAAAAACAGTACACAAAATAGATAGTAGTAAAAAAAAGTAATTATATTATAAATATATATATATTTATATTATAATTTAATAAAATATAAATAATATATCATATGATTCAATATATCATATTTATGGTGGCTTGAGAAAATCATAACTTTCCGCCAGACTGTCATACAGACTTAAGGTTACGCTCATTTAACTCTGCCGAACACTGATGACCTTTTAACTTATTAGCCACACCCTAGCAACCACTTACGCCACCCTTGCAACTGTCCCATAGACTTCCATTGTAAAAAAAAAAAAAACTGTCATTGACTTTACATTGGACATAGTACCAACATACCAATTCATGCTAACAATATACTACTCCATACCAGAAACATACTAATCATACTAGCAACATGCAAATTCATATACACTACCTGACAAAAGTCTTGTTGCCTATCCAAGTTTTAGCAACAACGAATAATAACTTGACTTCTAGTTGATCATTTGGTGTCAGAAGTGGCTTATATGAAAGGCAAAGGCCTCTAGATTATGCTTAATTTACCAAAATAAAATAAGATCATGCCTTGATT
Organism: Danio kyathit; assembly: GCA_903798195.1. Taxonomy (NCBI): domain Eukaryota; kingdom Metazoa; phylum Chordata; class Actinopteri; order Cypriniformes; family Danionidae; genus Danio; species Danio kyathit. The sequence goes on along the minus strand of LR812536.1, from coordinate 59,258,911 downwards.
TTTAATTCTTTAATTAGGACAGTAAGGCCTGACTTTGCTTAGACAAAAGTCTTGACACCTAACAGAAATAATGTACAGTATAGAATATAAAGTCATGGTGCAGTGGAAAATGAATTAATATTGTGTTTGACTCCCATGAGCTTGGAGGACTGCATCCATACATCTCTGCAATGACTCTAATAACTTATTAATAAAGTCATCTGGAATGGCAAAGAAAGCGTTCTTGCAGGACTCCCAGAGTTCATCAAGATTCTTTGAATTCATCTTCAATGCCTCCTTCATCTTACCCCAGACATGCTCAATAATGTTCATGTCTGGTGACTGGGCTGGACAATCCTGGAGCACCTTGACCTTCTTTGCTTTCAGGAACTTTAATGTGGAGGCTGAAGTATGGGAAGGAGCGCTATCCTGCTGAAGAATTTGCCCTCTCCTGTGGTTTGTAATGTAATGGGGAGCACAAATGTCTTGATACCTCAGGCTGTTGATGTTGCCATCCACTCTGCAGATCTCTCGCACGCCCCCATACTGAATGTAACCCCAAACCATGATTTTTCCTTCACCAAACTTGAATCTTGGGTCCATGCAGGTTCCAACAGGTCTTTTGCAGTATTTGTGATGATAAACACACACTATATTATAGTATATACACACACACAATATAGATTTTGTCCACACACAGTTACCAGATGGTTTTGTTTAGGGAATTTGCTAGGAGCATCAGCTTAAACTGCAGATGATTATAATGATTTATGTTTACTTGCTCAATTTGTGAGGTGGATCCCAAATACTTGAACGTTCACACATGCTTTGTGACTCTGTCAGCGCACATACTTGCAGGATTAAAGGGATAGTTCACCCAAAATTTGTAATTTGTCATTAATTTACCCATGTTCAGGCCTTGAGATGTACAGTAGGTGGCATTAACTGTTTAGTAGAATTTTTATTTTCTGCTTATACTGTTTATATTGTTCCGTATACTGTTTTAGCTAACTGCATTTTGTTAAATGTATATATGTAAATGTGCATATGTATGCAAAACAAAATAAATGCTTGTAGATCCACGGGTATTCATTTAGTTGTAGGCCTATATGTTTATTGTTGTTTTGTTGAATAAAATAATCATGGTTTGGGGTTACATTCAGTATGGGGGCGTGTGAGAGATCTGCAGAGTGGATGGCAACATCAACAGCCTGAGGTATCAAGACATTTCATCACCTTAGAATTATAAGGTTCTATCTGACATTTTTGTCAAAATTGAGTTATTGACATATTCTTATTAAATGACAACTTATTTACATTATGGGATGTTTTTTTAGAAGTTCTTTACATTTTAAGACGTTTTATTTAAAAAGCAAATGTTACACAAATACTGATTGCTATGGAATGCAAAAACTTTGAAGCTCAATATCTCAAAATCAATCAGAACGCAGATAAAACCTTATAATTCCAAGGTGACGATTTGTGCTGCACATTACATTACAAACCGCAGGAGAGGGCAAATTCTTCAGCAGGATAGCGCTCCTTCTCATACTTCAGCCTCCACATCAAAGTTCCTGAAAGCGATGAAGGTCAAGGTGCTCCAGGATTGGCCAGCCCAGTCACCAGACATGAACATTATTGAGCATGTCTGGGGTAAGATGAAGGAGGAGGCATTGAAGATGAATCCAAAGAATCTTGATGAACTCTGAGAGTCCTGCAAGAACGCTTTCTTTGCCATTCCAGATGACTTTATTAATAAGTGATGAGTCATTGCAGAGATGTATGGATGCAGTCCTCCAAGCTCATGGCAGTCATACACAATATTCATTCTTTTTACACAGCTGCATGACTTTATATTCTATACTGTACATTACTTCTGTTAAGTGTCAAGACTTTTTTCTAAGCAAACTCAGACCTTACTGTCCTAATTAAATAATTAAAAATCAAGGCCTGATCATATTTTATTTTTGTAAAATAAGCATAATCTAGAGGCCTTTGCCTTTCATTGAAACCACTTCTGATACCAAATAATCAACTAGAAGTCAAGTTATTATTTGTTGTTCCTAAAACTTTGACAAGACTTTTGTCAGGTAGTGTAGATGCTGGTGGTTCTACAGAAGAAAATAGTAATATAAATCTTGAAAGAAGAAACGTTTTCAGGGGTGAACTATCCCTTTAAGGCAGGGATGTCAAACTCAATTCCTGGAGGGCCGCAGCCCTGCACAGTTTAGTTTCAACCCTAATTAAACACACCTTATCACACTAATTGAGTCCTTCAGGCTTGTTTGAAATCTACCAGTAAGTGTGTTGAAGCAGGGTTGGAACTAAACTGTGCAGGGCTGCGGCCCTCCAGGAATTGAGTTTGACATCCCTGCTTTAAAGGTTGAAACAAGCCCTGAAGAAAAGTCCAAATAGGGTGATGTTAACATCTTCTATAAAGAGAAAGCGTCAAAGGCCTGAACTTTAGGAAACTTAGCGGACCCGAGGAAAAGAGATATTAATAACTCCTTCAAGCCCATCCCACCACATTCCTCACCACTGAGTCACGCTGTAAACCAGCTAGCATTGGAGCGATGGGTGGATTGCCTCTGTTTCTCATTTGTGTTGCTTTCTGTGGTGAAATTGAGGAAAGAAACTGGGAGATACCATTCCTCTCTTTCTTCATAAACCTGAACGGTTATTATACACACACACAATGCTCTCACCGGTTGTGGGATTGAATGAGGGTAAACATAGGCATGTGAGAAAAGTCATAACGGAGCCTCTGGAATGATGCATAGCTGGAAAATACAAGCGAAGAGAGGAACGGGCGCTTGTGCTGCTGGAAAATGGAAAATGGTGGTATGGGATTTTGGCAGGGAGTTCTGTGACTCACTGTTTATCTGGCCTGTCACTGAGCAACTGTACAGCATATGTGTTCACAAGACTGCAGTCTTTCCAGCCTTCTAGTGTGCCTCCATTCCCAACAACTCAAGATTTATGCAAGGCTCTTTACACAGAAACAACAAGCTTTGAAGGCTTTTGAATAGGCTTCGAGACATCTAAAAGTTTCGACAATTGAGGGATTTTTTTTGACCCTGTATACAAACTCCTGGAACATTTTTAAATATAGACTAACCTTGATTTGTACATTTTTAGCAATGAAAGTATACTGGCCCCATTTCAGATAGGAGGTTAAGTGAAACCTCAGAGTATGTTAACCCTGAAATGAGAGAAAACTCTGGGTTTTCAGTTTCAAAATGGCAGGTTTGTCAAACTCGAGAAAGCAGGGTCAGTCAAGCCTGTTTCTGAAAAAGAGGTAACTTTTACTCAGAGTCAGTTACCGTTACTCTGTGAACCTAACCTGGTAAGGAGCAGGTTTTATTCTCTAAACTCGGAGTTTCTGTCGGTCTCCTCCCCTTTTTTAACGATGAAGCGGTATTTCTCGCCTTAGCCTTACACCTATTTTTATGTGCATTTTGAAGATGATGAAAAACGAATGATGGAAATGCCAAGATGAGCATAACTTTTGAAAACGCGCATAACTGAGTAGGATAAACTCTTATTCGATAACAAAAGATGCGCATAAAATGTGATGGAAACAATTTTACCAAACAAATTCCAGTATGTGCATTAAAAAAGGTCATGTGATTTTGTTGTAAGAGATCATATGATGATTAAAACGTGTGTAAATGGACAAACCAGCAGGCTGAGCACATTGTAAAACATCTGAAATGTTTTTTTGGTCATTCTAAAATGCCTGAACTGTTTCAGTATTATAATATTAATGACCTCCAGAGCTGTCAAGAGCGTCTGTGCTCCGTGTCTGATGCCTCAAACACCACCACGCGTTCAATGCATGTCAGGATTGTCTTCTGAGGCGCAAGTTATTTATTAAATAAAGAAAAGATTCATGCAGCTTCTTCTACCGCAGTAAATTCTGTTTTCACTGTTGATATTTGGCGACAGTTAATCAGGAAGTGACGATTTTGTTTGCTTTGATTCGTCAGATCGAAACGCTGCTTTATTCGCATTTACATCTTTTATGTGTTATTCCAGTTTTGCACATAAATTTACTTCACATTTTTGGATGGAAACATAACTATTGCCTACATTTCAGTCACACAAAGAACAAAGTCACGAGAACGGCTTGTCCATTTTTATTAAATAATTAGTTTAAATTTACTGACCTTCGTCAGGGACATGTACTGTAACTAGATTAATGGGATTATTACTCGTTCTAAAAACGATTTTTTTAGTTCTGCTTACATTCTAAATGTCATATTAACCTCTTCCACTTGATCAATAATACTGTAAAGGCAGACACACACACAAGTGCACTTTTACAGCTATTAAAAACTCAACTTTAGACATTTTTTTCTTAAACTGATCAACGTGTGTAAAAGAGCGATCCTTAAATTAAACATTTCCACAGAACATTGAGTTAAGGTTATATGCATTCTTGTTTTGTCAAATGTGTTGAAGAAACTATGCTGTAGCCTATTTTATGTAATTTAATGCAATTACATCTGAAATAGCTTCAAAATTACGGCCAATTTCCCACTTTTTCAAGTGAAAAGTCAATAAACGTCACACATGACATTACTTATTTTATTATACTTAAATATTTTAAATGTAAACTTACGCATTAACTTGAGCAGCTGTTTTCTCAAGCTGTCTCTGTTTCACTGATGCAGTGGTGTTGCTTTTTTAAATATATGGTCATAGTTGCTATAACTTTGCATGATCACATCAACTTCAGCTGGAGAAGGAAATGCTGATCTCTTATTTTAGATGATGCCATGGTGACTCGTAATATCTGCTCTCCATTGGTAATGCCTTTTTATAGTTGCGGTGTGCGAGCTTAATGCCGCAGTCACACTAGAGTTTGTGCATGCAAAATTCTGTAGTACGGCGCTGCGAAAGGGGGCGGAATTAAACAAGATGATTATACAATAAAAAAAGTGAGCGATTGGTCCATGTTTTAAATTTATGTCCAGAGAGGTCATGTTTTGATTCTCGATTGGTCTCACGTAATTATGTGATGCGATTTCGCTGGTCAGAGTTCACCAAGCTTGAACTTTCCAACACAGCGAACTGCGAAACTTGCCGCACGACCTTGCATTTCCGGTCTGACGCATTTGCGTGCATATGAATGTAAGTCTATGAGGAGAAAAGTGCAGTGTGACCGCACTGACGTGACTACTCAAAGTTGATTGACCTAATTCAGATCAGCTGTTCTGAAACCGAAAACTCTGAGTTTTTAATCTCTCGGTAAGTCAACTCAAGTTTAAACTCAGAGTTGGTTGAACCTACTTACTGAAACAGGCCCACTATGTCAACTATGTTCTTGTTTTCTTCAAAACTTAAGCTTATTTTTATAACCATTTATTTTTGTAAAGGAAAAAAGCATTTCAAACCATACATACAAGTCAAAAAGTCTTTATTTAGTTCAATACATTTACTGTGAAAACATTGGTTAACTGAAGCAGTCAGTGGAACTGTTTACAGTAGTCAAAAGAAGAAATTTCCACATTTTTGCTTTGACATATAATATTGAACTAATATATATTTGTGACATTCGTTCATAGTATGCATAGAGCTCATTTAATACAACATACAAAGAAAAAAATAATAAAACTTATCACATAAAGCAAATTTCCTTTTAAGTTTTAAAGGCAAAGGCAGCATCTTGCTAGTAAACTGATTTCCACGTTAGAAAAACAAAGTCTTAGAAAGGTTTTCACTTGCCTTCTCATGACTGCTGTCGTAGAAGTTTCAGAGTTTTGAGTGCTTGCTTTGGTTTCACATTCTGATTTAGTTGTCGACACCAGTAAAAGCCATATGAAAAAAGGCGTGAAGCCAAGTCTACATAATTCTACGCTAAATGTGTTATCTTCAAAACTTTGCTTGCTATCCCATAGTTCTAGAGCCATCAGAAGTATGAATTGAGGGATATGCGTATCATTGCTGGACGTGATGCTATGACTTTCGTCAAGAATAAAAATGGTGACAGATGCAACATTCCTTCCAAATGACTGAGACCATTCTTTGGTTTATCGCAACGCTCTTTGGCTTCCAGCTGGGAATCTTTGAATTGTTGCAACTGAACCAAGAATACAAAGAAAGACATTAATTATGTGTTATAAAAATACAAATATGGCACCTAAATACAGTGAATGGGGATGCACAGCAGCTGATTTAGAGCTGGACAGCATGCGGGAAGACTGGACAAAGCCTTGTTGGTGCAATTGTCTAAGCATCAGAGCCTTTTTGTCGGCGCTTGGATGGTGGCACGAGACGGGCAGGCAGCTCAGGGGGCAGCCCGTGACCATCCAGTTTCACTTCAATCAGATGACTGGCCAGGGCAAACTCCTCATCATCCAGCATGCCGTCACGATCCACATCCGAGAGCTTCCAGATACGACCCAAAACAGAGTTGGGGAGCCTTGTGCTTACCATCCAATCTTTGGCTTTGGTGCCACTCAGTTTGCCTTCATTTGGTGCAAGGTTGTAGAAGATCTCATCATACTTAGGCTTGTCTTTAGTCACCACCCATTCCTCATCTTCTTCACCCACTTCCCCATTTTCATCTGCAACCTCTCCAAAGGGGTCACCTTCGACAAAGGGTCCAGCACGGGTTCCCAAGAATGCTCCACCCTGGACACCAGGTTGGATCCCAGCCTCTATTTCTTCCTGCCTAAGAAGGGGCATCAGTTTGGCAATGTCACTGGCCAACAGCTCATCCAGCATATTCATCAGGTTGGGCTTCAGGGCTTTAAACTTGGTGAAGTCATGTGCCATTAGTTGCTCCTAAGGAAAGTCAGGCAATACTTTGTCAAACAAGTAGTGTTTTAACCTCATGAAATGGAATCAGGTGGTTGCACTAACCTGCATCTTAGCACAATCAGGGAAGTCTCCAGGAGAGATGTGATGTTGTAGTTGGATCTTGGAGAAGATGACTGGGAGCTGGTAGATCAGGTTCTTCTTTTTATTGTCTTTTCTGAAGACCGATGGCATCTCTTGTTTCAAGTAACTGATAATATGGGCATGTACCTGTAATTAAAACACAGATTAGTGATGCTTCCCATGAGCAAGTTGTCATTTAGCTTGCAAAGCATTCAGAAGAAACGCTACAATATATGTACTACCCCTCGTGTCATGGCATATTTCAAAAGGGTACAGAAGAGATCTAGATCCCATTGACTTTCATTATACAGTCACATTAAATACTAAAATATCATTGGTGCTCCTAAGATAAACAAAGTCATGCAGGTTTGGAATGGCATGGGTGAGTAATTAATGACTATCCCTGTAAGTGTTTGCATTAGGTCAGTTTTATCATCTGACATCACAGATCCCAAAAAAATTTAATTGTTCATATATTAGCGTACCCTCACAAGACGGGCCCTCTTGACCAAGTCATTAAGTTTGCGTAGGGCTGCATTACGTGGCAGATTCTGGATATCAGCAAACAGATCTTCCTCCTCCAATTCGAACAGTTTGCGGTTGTCAGACACCATGAGCGGTTCAGACCAGAAGGAACCGATGTACACTCTCAGAACCTCAGGAGTACCAAACACTTTTCCCAGGGACCACATTAAAGCTCCGTACACCCGCATGAGCTGCTGGGTATCGACCATATCAGCCTTGTTCAGCACAACACGGAGTTTGTCTTCATTGCCTTTGAGAGCTCCGATAGCCTCTGAGAATTCATCTGAGATCTCCAACTTGTGGGCATCAAAGAGAAGGATGATTCGGTCCACACGCTCAGCAAACCAGCGGAGAACTGCTGGGAAGTCATATCCTACAATATGAAAAAAAATGGAAGTAGTAAGTCAACTAAAAAATGACTAACAAAACTAGCGTGCATCAGTGACCACACTAATTTTCTCTCAAAATGCTCTCAAAATGCTCTTCTCTAACGAGTTTGTGGTGATGCAACCCACTAGCTCTGAACTGATTTGAAGGATGAAAGATTTTGAAAATCTGGGAAAAAGTAAAAGACTGTAATTTAATTTGTAAGGGAATGAACTATAATCCTACGAGACACCGACAATGAAAAAACAAAACCACAGAACTATATCCTATACCACGGGCTACAGCTATACAATTACAATATTTGTGAATTTATGAATACAAATATATGTATATTATGAGATAACATTATACATACATTATAATGCATGTAACGTTATATCTTTTCGGTTTAAACTCACAATGGGTTGTAGATTCTAGAGTATGGTTCTAGGATCCACTTTTGCATAACCTTAAAGCTCAGGGTACAGTAGGTCTGACATGAATGTTTTGTACCAGGGGCAGCTGACTCTATTACTGGAGGGCTACAATTACCTTGAGGGCTACCGATAATTTCATTCGGTGTGCAAACTCTCACAGTACATTTTGTGTATTCTCTAGCTGTTGCGTGTACATGGGTTGTAGGCATTTTATTGCTGTACATTGTGGGATTGATTAGGTGGACTTCATAATGTCCAATATGTGTCAGGCACCACTAGTGCACTATTTGAGGGTATAGAGGGCAATTTCTGATCCAGCCTTCCTCCCAGAGTCTAGACAGTCTAGAGCAGGGGTGTCCAAACTCGGTCCTGGAGGGCCGGTGTCCTGCATATTTTAGTTCCAACCCCAGTTAAACACACCTGAACCAGCTAATCAAGCCCTTTCTAGGTATACTAGAAACTTCCAAGGAGGTGTGTTGAAGGAAGTTGGAGCTAAACTATGCTGGACACCGGCCCTCCAGGACCAAGATTGGACACTCCTGATCTAGAGAGTCTTTGTGACAGTGCCATTTTGACTATTAGGTTAATTTTCTGCTATGGAACTAGTCTGAGTACCAGGGGTAGCCAACCCTATTACTGGAGGGCTACCTCCAACTCTGTAATCTTGAACATTAAGCTTTAATTCACTGACTCAGGTATGCTTGATTGGGGTTGAAACTAAACTCTGTTACTCTTGGTACTGTAGTGCAGCGGCGTGCACCTGTAGTCCTGGAAGGCCACCATACATCAGAGTTTAGTTTCATCTCTAATCAAAAAGAATCGCCTGTTATTTTCATGAAACCTTGAAAACAGGTTATATTTTTCATTCGTAATTAAAAAGGGATTGACCTGAACTCAGCATGTCCCAGCAGGACCGTCTTTGCCCATCCCTTGTCCAGAAAAAGAGTCGCCTCTTCCTGGTTTGTATGTTATTGCTATTTTTCTATGGCAGGGGAAGCAAACCTTCTCATGCTCTTTTCTACACACTACTTCCAACCTAGCCATGGCTTCAAAACACCTTCCTGTGGTTTTTCAAATAATCCCAAGAGCAAGAAGGGACCCTTCCCCAAAAGGCACTAGAAGAAATGCCATTTTGTTTGTGTTTTTTCTGCTTGATAAATGGTAAATTCAGTTGATGTGCAAACTCTCACAGTGCATATTGGGTATTCTCTAGCTGTTGAGTGTACATGAGTTGTACCTGTTATTGCTGTGCATTGTGGGATTGATTAGGTGCACTTCATAATGTCCACTATGTTTTCAAACACCACTAGAAATGGCTGCTCCCTCAAATAGAGCACTATCTGAGGGTATATAAGGCAATTTCAGATCCAGCCTTCCTCGCGGAGTCCAGACTTTTGTGACACAGTGCCACTTTGACTACTATCAGGGTAAATTTGTGGTGTGGAACCTGTCTGAGTGTAAGATCAGCAGAAGACATGTAGTGGGTACAAAAGGGCACTACAAGCACACTTCTGAAAGCTAAAAATCACAAATGCGATGCCCTAGAACAGGGGTGTCAAACACAGTTCCTGGAGGGCCATAGCTAGAGCTCTGCAGAGTTCAGCTCCAACCCAAACCTGTTTAATAGTTTCTAGTAGTCTTGAACACCTTGATTAGTTGGATCAGGTGTGTATGGTTAGGGTTGGAGCAAAACAAGTTTGAGACTTCTGTTTGAGGTGATGATGTACAAATACTTTGTGAACAATATACTGTATGCTAAAACTGTTTGACAACAGTTGAATCCTCAGATCCTCCTACATCCCCCTAACATTCCTCTGCATTCCTTCCCTTTCCTCTCCCTGTCACACCTTAATAGCTCACTTTCCTATTCAGTGTGTCACTTCATCTGCTTTTGGGCAGGAAAATATTTGAGAAAAAGCAGACATCGAACAGACGCGTGTAACACTGATAAGCTAGGATTACTCAACAATGTTCTTGGTGGGAGAGCCTAGAAATGTAGCATATGTCATTTTATTTACCTCAGATCAAGATTATACGCATTATTTACAGTGACGTTAATTAGTACCCAATACCTACAGGTTCTCTGAGGGTCTTAATGGGTTTTTTCCCACTAGGTAAATTTTAAAAGATATTTGTAGTATATCGTGAGTTTGGAAATTTTATATTGGACTAATAATGATTCGATTGAATAATGAATAATGAAATTGAGACGTTGTTGACCGTTATGTAACATTTTTCAAATCTCCTTTCTTTATTTTCAGCCAGACTTACCTCGACTCACTCTCTGTTTGGCCCCAGACAGGATTCCTGGGGTGTCAATAATACTGATGCTTTCCAGGACCTGGTTGGGCAGCTGAGCGCACTGGAATCTGTCAGAGATAGAGAATTTCAATTGAACTCAGTACTGCAAATTTTCTTACAGGCTGAATGGGTAAGTACAGCCTCAATCTCATACAGTATGTTCTGTTGCATAATTGCATATATTTTTAAATCTATAGCTCATTAATATCAAATGGCGTACATTTAAAAGAAAGACAAGCCTCTGAATCTGAGGGAGTTTACTACAATAACTAAAATACAAGTGTCTAAAAGTCTCATCTATGTCTTATGTACAAAACCATTGCTACATGATGCCATAAAATGACACAACATAAACATGAAAGGTCTCTTAAGTTAAAATCCCTTTCCTCCTGAGAAAAGCTGCAAAAATGTCCATTACTCCTATCACAGCTGTTGTGTGTGATCTAAGAAGCAGACTTCTAGCGTCACTCCTCCCAGGCTGGTCCATTGTGTGGAAGTGGTGCTCGAAACACACAGTGCTTCCTGAAGGAAAATGACCTGCGCTGCCAAAATCAAACAATACTTGCCACTAATGATCTGAGGCATAGAAAAACATAGTCTCTTCCTGCTTTAAATGAGTTTAACGAGTGGACTGCTTCCCTGGGCAGGAAGTCGGAGAAAAGAAGTTCTCAAAACATGCTTGCAAAAATACACCCAAAGAGACCAATGGAAATCTCAATCTAATTAAAAAAAAATTATAAGAAGAACAGCGCCCCCTCTGGTGTTGACAGACAACTGCAAGCTAATTATGTTGAGAAACTCTTGGCAAGGTTAATGAGAAGACTGAGGTATTCAGATGACCTGGACCTCAACTTCAGCTTAGTTTCCTCCCACTGTTTGGCTACTGCCTGGTATTTCAATATGAGTCGTTGCTCTATCTACCACATCATTCAAATTAGCAATAGTTGCTAAAGCAAGTTTCACTGGCATCATTGTTCATACAGAGAATTGGGCGTTCATGCTAAATATTAGGGCAAGTGCTCTTTTTATGTCCACATTGATAATGAAGAAAACTCTGGGTGTGCTGGGTTGTTTCAACTCAATTTAGATCAGAAATGGACAAAATATACTTTTACTTGATTGTTCGCATAATATCTAAGAAATATTAAACTCAGACCCATTATCCGATATCCCATTTAAAAATGACGCTGTGCCTTTAACAAATGAGTACAGATCACTAAGTCCTCTCTATAACCTCTTGTGAACTCTGGTTATGCTAAATCATCAGCTCCGCTTCAGGCTCATTGCCCTCTCTTGTGATATCTCTCCCTTCCACAAGTTTTCCACAAATAAGGAAAGTCCCTCCTCCCTTAGAAATTTGGCACGGACGCTTGAAATTCCGTAGAGTAAAAACTAACACACAGTTTCTCTGTTATCTTCTCTGCGTGCCCAGTGTAAGCAGACACATTCTTCCACGAAACCCACCCTCATTTCTCATGTACGTACATAGCGGCTCAGTGTAACCTCTGCTTGAATAAATCCAGTCACCTGTTGAGGAAGGTGTTTCCGAAGGGGTTGAGTTTGCGGAAGGGCTTGTTGGGATCTACGATGAGGGCATTTCCGGGAATGAGCCCCTCCACGTCTCCGTGCATGATAGCGGTGAAGCAGTCGGTAGTGGGCTCAGGCCCTATGCGGCTCCCAGGGACGTCCTGTTCAAGCAGATACCTGTGTTGACAGAACATGGTTACCCTGCTGACATGATAGGCTTTAATAACCTTGTGGGTTTTTTTTATGTCTGCTAAAATAAACAAAACACAGTGGGATGTTTCCATTCTGTAAATTATCTAAAAACAACACAAATCAATGATATTATATATACAGAATATGAATGCAAGTACACATGCAACTAAGGCCCTGTTTCCACCTGGTATAAAAGTCAGCATGAAATCAAAATTTACTCTTGTTTTTATATGTCTATAGTAGTTCTTGTTTTAAACTATGTATCTGTGCACTTCATTATTTTGTAAAAATCAATCATAATCTTTAATTAATTACCATAACCTTCCCTTCCCCCTCGAAATGACTTTTCTTCACTTCTGGTCCCATGGAATGCCTTAAGGGCAGGGCTATCAGCTACCCTTTAAAGTGGGACAATCTGTGCTTTAGGGCGGGGCTATCTCTTCTTTAGAGTGAGGCTATCAGTCTTTTAGGGCGGGGCTATCTCTGATTTAGGGCGGGGCTATCTCTCCTTTAGGGTGAGGCTATCAGTGCTTTAGGGCGGGGCTATCTCTGCTTTAGGGTGAGGCTTTCTCTCCTTTAGGGTGAGGCTATCAGTCCTTTAGGGCGGGGCTATCTCTGCTTTAGGGTGAGGCTTTCTCTCCTTTAGGGTGAGGTTATCAGTCCTTTAGGGTGAGGCTATCAGTCCATTAGGGCGGGGCTATCTCTTCTTTAGGGTGAGGCTATCAGTCCTTTAGGGCGGGACTTTCTCTCCTCCAGGAAAGGACCATCTGTCCTTTAGGGCAGAACTATCTCTCCTTTAGGGTCAGCGTCAATGCTTCCATTCACTTTGAATGGGTGATGTCAGGCGTTGCCGAACTGCATTGTGGATCCGTCGGCGCCGCTTCAGTGGTGTTGCTCGCTGCAGAAATTGGGACTTTCTCAACTTTTTAAGCGCCGACGAAAACGTCAGCCAATCAGATCGCTGTATGCAAATACACCAGCTCAGACAGTAGCCAATTGCTGACTAATTTCATTGGCTGATGCTGCTATGCAGCCCCAACTTCAGACACACCCTCTGTCAAGCGTTGATGCTGAAGCCCCGTGTGAATCGGGCGTTAGGGTAAGGCTATCAGTCCTTTAGGGCAGGACTATCTGTCCTTTAGGTAAAGGTTATCAGTTCTCTAATGTGGGACTATCAGTCCTTTAGAGCAGGACTATCTGCCCCTTTAGGTAAAGGCTATCTCTCCTTTGGGGTGGAGCTATCAGTGCTTTAGGGCGGGGCTATCTGTCCTTTAGGGTGGGACTATCAGTCCTTTAGAGTGAGACTATCTCTCCTTTAGGGCGAAGCTATCAGTCCTTTAGGGTGGGACTATCTCTTCTTTAGGGTGGAGCTATCAGCTCTTTAGGGTGGGACTATCTGTCCTTTAGGGCAGGACTATCTCTTCTTTAGGACCTATCAGTGTGTCTCGTTTCTGCCATGTCTTCCCCGGAGGCAGTAGTTTAATTTGATGCAATTATGTCTGTTAAATTTAGCTCCTCTTTGTCATCATCATCTGAAAACATTCTTCACCAGAGGATGCCGATGGTGATTCATGTGGACTGCAATTCTCCACAACTTGAGTTCAAATTGGCATTAAAATCTTCCTCCATTTTGCTAGCAACACCCATCTTCCAACAATGCAATGCATTTCAGAACCCATCTCAATCGGATGTACGTCACGAAAGGAAAATAAAAGACAAACATAACTTCTGTTTCATGTCGACTTTAACAAGGGTGCTGTAAGAGGATGCCTATCTCTATATACATAATCAATAATAGTGGAGAAACTGGGTATTAATATGCATTTTCAGTAATCATTTCACAAAAGATCAGTGTAGACACGTTACCATTTGAACCTGGTATTAACATGCATTCACTTTTGATAGCAATCTCTATCTTCACCCTTGGCAGAATTTGAGTTTATGTATTGTTGGTGGTCCTCACCATTGGTCACTGCCTAGCCCTCTGGGTACAACCCTGCCATGCATTAAAACCTTAGTGGTGGCCCAATTCAAAGGCCTCATCTTTCAAAGTCTGATTGAGTCACTGCAGCATGACGAAGGCTTAATGGCAAGACTCCTTCAAATGCATCCCTTGTTTGCCAGGTTACGAAAGATGCAACTGATTAATTTTTTACAGACATGACCATTGTGCGCTGAATAAAACAGGATATCTTTAAAGACATTTCTGAATGTTTTTAAACTAACACATTGTGTTTCAGTTAACTCCGATGTCTAGCCGAACATTTGGTATAAAAACAAACGCTTTAAATTTTTTACACAATAGTAAGACCATATTTTATAGTTTTTTGTTGTTTTTAATACAGAAATGGACCAAGGGGAACACGTTTAGGCAGCTTGTGCACACTGTTTTGTTTAAGTCCATGTCCTTTGAAGTATAAAGCCTTGGAATTGAGACACAGCTCTTGTTTTTGTGATATTTCTCACAACATAGCCAGAGAGGGGTTTTTTGTAGCTGTTTGAATGCATTTTACTACAAGAGCTTTTACACCATACATTTATGCACTGCTTCAAATGTTATCACTCGATTGAATGGCCATTATCAGTGGTTATCAGCTGATAAATATGGGCCAGTAGGGGCCTTCTCTGCCTCCTAGTAGGCTCAGAAAGCTGCTATCATCCATCCACATGGTTAATCAGCTATACTAGAAGACTCCAGATCTGTTTTTACAGTACTGTGACGATTGGGGTAGGGGTAGACGTTAATAAAATACAATTAATGGGAAATTTATTAAATAATATAAATAATTCTCGTTAACACATTCAATTGAGTGATAACACTCCAATCGGCTGTAAAACAAGCTCAAATCACTTTACATCCCATCATCCACTTGTAACATTTTTATCTCATCTTAACACCAGATCTAGACATGATCGAGTTATTCAACAATCCAAACTCTTCAACCACTATAAAAATACTGTAAAAATGATTTGCTTTAGAGCCCTTAAAGTAATAGTTCACCCAAAATTCATTTACTCACCTTTTATTTGTTTCACAGATTTATGAGTTTCTTTCTTCTGTTAAACACAAAATGAGTTCTTTTGAAAAATTATGGAAACCTTTAACCATTACCTTATGGAAGTCAAAAGATTTATACGCAAAACTGGTATACAGTGGTCCCTCGCTATAACGTGGTTCACTTTTTGCAGATTTTTTTTGTGTAATTTGACATGCTTTATTTCTACAGCGCATTGTTTTCCGCGTCCTGATTGGCTGTACAGCACTGTCAATCAATCTTCTCCATGCCGTGTCTCCTGTACATTACAGAATGCGTTTAGCTTGCCAAATTTACATAAATCTTTGATCGCTAGCAGTGTGACTCTGAAGTGCTGTACTGTAATTTTGCAAGTTTTCTCCCCACAATGTTGACGAAACATTCTGCACCGTCAAAGGCACCCATGGTAGCACCCAAAAGACAGAGGAAGATGCTAACTATCGCACAAAAAGTTGAACTTCTGGACATGCTAAAGTAAGGTGGAAGTTAGACGGCTGTAGGGCGTCATTGTGGAATAAATAAACGAAAATCGAATGGTTTTGACCTTTTGTTTCATTCTATAATACTGGACTTATTTTTCTACAAAGGTTTGAACTTTGAGAGTTTAAACAAGAAAGAAACGTGTGAAATGTTAAAGCCTGAATGATAAACATGTATAGTGTGTAGTGAGGGGCTTAAAACATCTATAATAATTGTAAAAAATAAAGCTGTCGGCACAATAGCCTAGTGGTTAGCGCGTTGACATATGGTGCAGTAGCACGTCAGGGCGTCCGGAGTTCGAATCCCGGCTCGAGGACATTTAGTTCAATTTGGGCTTATCATCAGTAATGAAGTAATCAAGATAATCAGTAAACACACACACACACACACACACACACACACACACACAAACAAATGTTGCCTAATCACTGGCCAGTAGCACTACTTGAAAATAAATTTTGCTCTCCTTTTTTTCTGGCTTGAAAATTTCTCAATAACTTTTAGTTAACGTCAGTCATCTCAGTCACCAGTCTCGTCTCTTCTCTATTGACAGCATGGCCAATGCATTCAGCCTCTCTTGCGTCATGCTGTTTGAAACAGCAAACACGGAAATAGTTAAAAAGATGACTTACTGTACATCACAACCTGGCAAACTCCGTTTGTCATAACAAGTGCTGGAAAAGCCCCGAATATTTGCGCGCTCGCGATCACTTGACTACTGGTGAATTTGCAAGGAAGGTCGATCTGGTCCAAGCTCCTTCGTCCTTTTTTTCTTCATCCAAACGCCTTGTGAACGGATATCTTTGCAAAGATACAACGGCATTTTCCTTCATCTCGAGAAATTGCATTCTAAGCTCTTTGGTGAGAATGGTCCAATCACATAAGGCCAATCATATAAAAACAAATATGATTCGTTCTAACAACAAAATGGGAGGGTTCGGGACGCAGAGCGCTGCGCCCCAAGGACAATTTAAAACAGGCCAATTAGAGCTTATCCTCATATCACGTGCATTGAAAATGTTCGTGTACCTACATAGACACTCATTAGTCCGGCGCCCCGCACACATATGAAAAAATATTGTTCATACATTTTTTTCAATAAATGTTAGTATGACTACAATAAATGTTAGTATTGTTATATTTAAATCAATTTATTTTGTTAATATTTGTGATAATAAACATTAACATATTAAAAGGGTCTAACTTGAAGGGAGGGCGGCGCCCCAGCGCCCTCTATTGACCAGCCGCCACTGGTTGGAAAGTGACCAAAATCCAACGTCTGATAGATGTCATAGTGGTAACGTCCACACAACATCAAGGTGTAACATGATTAGACGTTGATATTTGGTTGATTTTAGGTCTGCCTGACGTTGAGTTCTGATGTCAACCTGATTTTTATTTCCAAACAAAATCCAACGTCCCCGCAACGTTGGGGTACAACGTCAATATGACGTCAGGTTGATGTCCTGTGCCTGCTGGGACTGTGATGACGGACTTTGGAATTTATTTAGTAAATGTGTTTCTATCATAGTTTATGCACATTTTATCCTACTCAGTTGTGCATTTTCCAAATTTATGCAAATCTAAACATTTCCATTAATCATTTTTTAATGCAGTTATATAAAATACGCATAAAAGTGGAAGTTAATGGTTACAGCTTTTCAGCTTCAAAATTTCTTCAAAATATCTTTTGTGTTTAAGAGAATAAAGAAAATCATGAGGGTTTGCAAACATTCATTCATTCATTTTACTTTGGCTTAATACCTTTAATCATCAGGGGTCACCACAGCGGAATGAACCGCCAATTTATCCAGCATATGTTTTACACAGCGTATGCACTTCCAGCTGCAACCCAGTACTGGGAAACACCCATACACACTCATTCACACACATACATTACGGCCAATTTAGTTTATCCAATTCGCCTATAACGCATGTCTTTGGACTGTGGTGGTAACTGGAGCACCTGGAGGAAACCCACGCGAACACAGGGAGAACATGCAAACTCCACACAGAAATGCCATCTGATCCAGCGGTCCCACTTTATATTAAGTGTCGCTTATACCTGTGAACTTACATGGTAATTAGATGTGTAAGTAGTATGTAACTACAGTGTATGTACACACTGGTACAGAGTATTTACTTGTGTATACTGGTGTAACTACACTCATGTAACAACCAACTGAATAGTATGTGTAAGTACAAATGTGTAACAGGACATTGGTAACAACACTAGGAAAGTACACATCTGTAACAAGAATTATGTAAGTGCATTGTGTAGCAACAATATGTACTTGCAGATGTTTTCCCACTTCCACACCTGTTTGCAGATCATGTACTTGTGAACACTGTATGGCTGCATTAGAAGGTTTCACCTTGTGATACAAGTATACTTGCATGGTAAATCCACAGGATCCACTCAATATAAAGTGTAAAATGGTCACAAATTACTGTTCATACATTCACTCATTTTCTTTTCGGCTTAGATGGGTTGCAGCTGGAAGGGCATTCACTGTGTAAAACATATGCTGGAGAAGTTGGCGGTTCATTCCGCTGTGGCGACCCCAGATTAATAAAGGGACTAGGCCGAAACGAAAATGAATTTTATTTTAAACTTTATATTGTGGACTGTTCCTGTGGAGTTACCATGTAACTACACTGTTATTAAAGTGTTGCATAGAAGATATTTCTACAAGTTACACAGTAATTTGTGACCATTTTACACTTTATATTAAGTGGACAGTTCCTGTGGAGTTACCATGTAAGTACACTTGTATCACAAGGTGAAACCTTCTAATGCAGCATTAGTTCTGCCATACAGTGTTCACAAGTACATGATCTGCAAACAGGTGTGGAAGTGGGAAAACATCTGCAAGTACATATTGTTGTTACACAATGCACTTACATAATTCTTGTTACAGATGTGTACTTTCCTAGTGTTGTTACCAATGTCCTGTTACACATTTGTACTTACACATACTATTCAGTGGGTTGTTACATGAGTGTAGTTACACCAGTAATACAAAAGTAAATACTATGTAAACGTGTGTACATACACTGCAGTTACATACTACTTACACATCTAATTACCATGTAAGTTCACAGGTATAAGCGACACTTAATATAAAGTGGGACCGATCCAGCCGGGACTCGAACCAGCAACCTTCTTGGACTGAGTCACCGTGTTGCTGGTTTGCAACCACTTAAGAGGAAATATTTTCATTTATGGGTGAACTATCTCTTTAAAGCCTGTGGTGAAATTATGTCTTACTTGATGAAGGTGGTCTTTCCTGTGGAGTACTGCCCAACGACCAGCACCATAGGTTTGTTGTCAAAGTCGGCGTCCTCCAGACTCGGTGAGTGGAAGTCATGAAAGCCGTAATATTGCTCCAGAGGCAGGAGCTTTTTTCGGTAGAGTGATTTCAGGCCCTCGGTCACTGTCCTGATCACCTCGGGGGCCTTCTTGACATTCTTACGTCCCCAGCGTGACATGGTGCAACTTGCGAGAGTACTCCGAGTTTCCTTTGCAGGCAGTTAATTTATGGCTTGTTTACGTGTCCTCTGGGGTGACTGTGTAGACTCTTCTCTTGCTTACTGTATTTTTTATAATGTTTCCAAATGTTCTGCCTTGAAGGTTTAAAGGTTTGGAGTAACTAAGGGATGTTTGGAGTTATAAAGTAAACTATAGTATGTAACTCTCAGCTTTTGGCTTTAGGAAGTTTTTTTTTTGCCTGAAAAGAAGAAAGAAAAGAAAACATTAAAACTACTTTATGATTGATTCTGTATTTTCTCACACTCAGGTTGTGGGTTGAACCAACACAATTCTGAAGGTTTTTTTGGGACAAATTTATTTATGTTCAGTTCACTTTAAGGGAACCTATGATGAAAATCCTCTTTTGCAAGCTGTTTAGACAGAACTATGTGTAGGTATAGTGTGTCTGCAGTCTTACTGGAGTGATAGAAACACAATAAGTCTCTTTTTTTTTTATTTCCTGGCATTGAAATAGGATCCAAATCCCTCCTATTTTGAGGCCCACGTGACGTAGGAGTGCCGTTTCCCCGCCCACTGAATTGATTGACAGCCGCATATTAACATGTCTCTGTAGTTACGCTTTTAATCATATCAACAAGACAGGACGTGCGCAAAGCGACCAGGATTAAAAGATCTGTTCAGCTCTCTGTGATCATCAATCATCATTAAATGTGATCATTAATGAGTTTTACAAGTTTCAAAACAGTGCATGTTTGTAATGAATTACAGCGATTTTACCGCCTTTACTTCATCACCACAGCTGTATGTCAGTACAATTATAAAAGAAGACGCTTAAATCCCGGTTTGTGGACGTTAAATCAG
Organism: Danio kyathit; assembly: GCA_903798195.1. NCBI lineage: Eukaryota > Metazoa > Chordata > Actinopteri > Cypriniformes > Danionidae > Danio > Danio kyathit. Next base: position 59,238,827 of record LR812536.1, on the reverse strand, counting down.
GTTTATTTTGTATATTAACATAACAGATATCTATACAGCAACGTTTATCCTGTCACATTTGCTGTGCAAAAACAGTGCATAGTTAAACACGCGCACTGTGTTTGTGTGTGTCTGTGAACTTTGTAACGGCATTATGTGACTCATCATCGCAGAAAGGCTTGATTTAACTCCACAACAAATACATCAAATAATCATTGGGAAAGTTCTTACGGTAGTATTTCTCATAAACGTTACGTGAGATCTGCTTCCTTCATGTCCGTCACGGTACTGTTTATCTGACGCAGCAAAGGCAGGGATTGAGGATGCCGGGGTTAAACCCCTACTCTTTTTCGAAGGACATCCTGGGATTTTAAACGACCACAGAGTGTCAGGACCTCGGTTTAACGTCTCATTCGAAAGAAGGTGCTTACTGAGCATTATAGAGTCCCCATCAATATACTGGGGTGTTAGTACCCACACAGACCGCAGGTTGAGCGCCCCTGCTGGCCTCAATAACACCACTTCTAGTCCTAGAAAAATAATCTTACATAAAAAAACATTTTTTTAGACAAATCTATTTCTGTTTTGTTGTCAGAAATAAGTCAAAATTAAGTGAGTTTATCCTTAAAACAAGCAAAAAAGCTCAAACTACTTATTTAAAATGAGTTAAAATTCATTCATTTTCCTTCAGCTTAGTCCCTTATTTATCAAGGGTCAGCACAGCGGAATGAACCGTCAACTCTTCTAGCATATGTTTTATGCAGCGGAAACCCTTCCAGCTGCAACTCAGTACTCCCATACACACTCATTCACACACACACACACATACACTATGGCCAATTTAGTTCATCCAATTCACCTATAGCACATGTCATTGGACTGTGGGGGAAACCGAAGCACCCGGAGGAAACCGACGTCAACATGGGGAGAACATGCAAACTCCACACAGAAATGCCAGCTAATCCAGCCGGGACTCAAACCAGCGACCTTCTTGCTGTGAGGCGACAGTGCTAACCACTGAGCCACCGTGCCGCATCTTGAAACAACTCAATTTTTAATTTTGAGGGACAACTTAATTGTTTTATGTTCAATTCACTTAAAGTGTTTTTACTAAAATGCTTCTTATTTAAGACTTTTTTGATATTTAGACTAGAAAAACTATTTGCAGTGAAGCTTTGATCTCACACTCCAAATGTTGGTGTTTGTTGTTTCTTCAATCTACTTATTTATGAGCTGAAACAACACAATTGCTGAGTTGTTTTGGGACAACTTAATCCGTTTATGTGCAATCCACTTAAATTTATAACAACTAATAAGTTAACTTAATTCCTTCATGTTGTCCCAACTCAAATCGATTGTGTGGATCCCAGCATTTTTTACAGTACATGAGAATGTGTGACTATTTATTTTCAAATAAAGAACCCTAAGAGACATTTCCAGCCCACAGGGAACGTAGAGTGAATTGTCCATGCATGTCCCTGGAAAAAGTTGGTGCTCATTTTGGAAACACTTACACACACACCCAAACTCTGGATCCACAAACACACATTCATAACTTATTTCCGTATATTGAAAAGAGTGAGCCATGTTTTCCAGCAGTGGCTTGCAGTGGAAAGTTAAATGTGTGAAGGATTACGGTGTGTTTAAGGGCTGAATACACCAGTGATGCATCAAGCACAACATATTCAATGGTTTTTGTTGAATCCTGACAAGGATTTGAGGTAATGAGCATTTGGCTCGCAGCATATTCGAAACACTCCCTACTCAACCATCATATTATCTCTTTTTCAATCGGAATATGCAGGTAAATGTATTCCAGGGAGGTTTGTTTTCCATGTGCCAACTTAAGAGTCTTCATTAGTAGCTGAAACAAACTGGCTTTGTTGGATTTAAAGTTCAACTATTGCACAGATGGCTTGGCAAGAGTTGGATTTTGACTATGTAATAAGTCTCACATGTTGCGCAGCAGATGGAAAATGCCTTGTGGCACCACAATTGCAACACAATTCGTCTTTTTGGGAGCTTCTTTTTCATAAATATGACAGAAATGCTTCTGTTTGTGCCATTAAAGGGGGGAAAAGGCCACACTGAAAAAACAATACTGGGTTCCACACAATCGATTTGTGTTGGGACAACATGAAGGAATTAAGTTACCTTATTAGATTTGACAAATTTAAGTGGATAGAATGTAAAATAATTAAGTTGTCCCCAAATAAACTCAAGAATTGTTTTGTTTCAGATCATTTTAAGTAGTTTGAACAAACATCATTGTTTGAGTGCAAGACAAAAAGTCATGACAACAAATGTTACTTGAACTTCTCAACAAGTTAATCAAACTAGATTTTTTCAATTATACAAAGGTTAACTTCATATTTTAAGTCAGTTTGACTGATGCAAGTTGAAATTACTACACAAGTTGATTTGATTCAACTAAAAAATGAAGAAAGCAATAATTCTTTTACAGTACAGAGGCGTTATTCAGCCTTTTTTTGATTAATCGATGCATGCATTCGACGTTGTCTTGAAGATATTTTAATTTAATTCTAAAGAGATTCTATTGGTTGATGCATCCAATCAATACATTTTCATTTAAAGAGATTTTATACCTGAATTCTTACCTTGAGAATGTCGAAGAACTTCAAGAGACGATGAACCTGAACCACTTTCTCCAGCTGGGACGTTTCTACATTCGAGGATGTACCTTAGAAGGAACCAAAGTATAGCACCAAGTAAAAAGTTTCAAGTTCTAATGCGTTTCAGATGCAAGATCTTGCTCTGATCTTCTATTTCTTGCAGCAAATTCAGCTCTGAGGCAACCACACAAGTACTGCCTCCTTTCCCTGCCTACACCTCTTCAAATACTGCCTGACGCAGGAGCAGGGGAGAGCCCAGGACGGCTGCTTGCTTTTAGGCGAGTGATGACAATGGGTTTAAACCAGGGTGGGGACGTGGGAGTAAAGGGGGGCGCATCAGTGCAAAAGGTGGAGTCAAGCGCTTTATAGAAAGACTCATTGATTTCCATAAAGTGCTGCCTGCAAAAGTGAGGGCGTGGCACTGCTTGTCTTTCAGCAGAGCCTGTAGCATTGGGGAAATGTGTATTGTGTTATGGTTTATTTGGCTTTTGTTTGAACTGTTTGCAGAACAGATGCGCATGTGACTACTGATGCTGGCATGACAGAACACATAAGAGGCTTGGCAGATCAACTCTTGTGGCCTTCTGACTCATAGCTGATTAACCATTGCCATCTGCTGGACGATAAGATCATTACATATACTCATGAAGTCAACATTATTAGCCATCCTGTTACACTTTTAAAACTGGTTGTTGCATACAAGTATTTCCCCTGCGTGTTTAACACATTTTTATTCTCAATTCTTAAGGGTTTTTTTTTGGAACAACTTAATTGTTTTATGTTCAATCTACTTAAATTTGTAAAAACAAGTAATTTATCTTAATCGATTTGTGTTGTGACTGCATGAAGGAATTATGTGGAACCCAGCATTTTTTACTTACTTACGCCCTCCGCCCCTTCCGGGGTATAGGCCGCCAAAGGTTGATCTCCAGAGGTATCCGTCCTGGGCGAATCTTTCTACTTGTCTCCAGGTGTAACCCACCCCTGTGATGTCTCCCTCTAGGTCGAGTCGCCAGGTATATCTTGGACAGTCTCTCTTCCGGCTCCCTTGGGGGTTTCATCTGAGAGCTGTTAGTTGGTGGTGATGCTAGTTGGTGGTGCCCTATCCCACCCCATCTTCTCTTCCAGATTTCTGTGTATTGGGAGTTGACAGGTCCTTCCCCATAGGTTGGCGTTACTGATCTTGTCGGGCCAGTGAATGTGGAGAAACTTTCTGAGACAGGTGTTAATGAATGTCTGGATTCTTCGGGTGGTGGTTTTGGTTATCCTCCAGGTTTCGACCCCGTACAACAATACTGACTTCCCAATGAAGTTGAACAGACAGGTCTTGGTGGTCAAAGTAAGTTTTTTAGTGTTTGCCATGATGATAATACATACAAATTTTTTGTTATTTCGCTAGACAGTTTGCACAAAAAATAACGTTTTCTATTTGTTCAAACTACTTATTTAAAATGCGCAGAAACAATACCATTCTTAAGGTTTTTATTGGGACAACTTAATTGTTTTATGTTCAATCTACATAAATTGGTAAAAAAAAAAAAGATTTAACTTAATCATCTTGTGTTGTGACAACATGAAGGAATTATGTGGAACCCAGCATTTTTTATTTACTTGTGCCCTCCACCTCTTCCGGGGTATGGGCCGCCAAAGGTCAATCTCCAGAGTTATCTGTCCTGGGCTATTCTTTCTACTTGTCTTCAGGTGTAAACCATCCTTGTGGTGTCTGCCTCGAGGTCACGTCGACAGGCGTTTCTTGGACGACCTCTCTTCCGCTTCCCTTAGGGGTTCCATCTGAGAGCCTGTCTGGTGATGCTAGTTGGTTGTTTGCCCTATTCAACCTCATTTTCTCTTGCAGATTTCTGCTTCTATCGGAGGTTGACAGGTCATTCCCCATAGGTCGGTGTTACGGATTGTGTCGGGCCAGCAAATGTGTAGAATCTTTCTGAGACAGGTGTTGATGAACGTCTGGATTCTTCAGGTGGTGGTTTTGGTTATCCTCCAGGTTTCAACCCCGTACAACATTACTGACTTCACAATGGAGTTGAACAGACGGGTCTTGGTGGTCAAAGTAAGTTCTTTCATCTTTGCCATGATGATAGTACATACAATTTTTCAATTAAAGACAGTTCTATTTGCAAGATAGTTCACTCAAAAATTGACGTTTGCCGTTTATTCAAACTACTTATTTAAAATGAGCTGAAACAACACCATTCTTAAGGATTTCTAGGGACAACTTAATTGTTTTATGTTCAATCCACTTAAATTTGTAAAAAAATTATTCATTTATCTTAAATGATTTGTGTTTTGACAGTATAAAAAGGAATTATGTGGAACCCAGCATTTTTTACTTACCTATGCTCACTACCCCTTCTGGGGTGTGAACCGCCAAAGGTCGATCTCCAGAGGTATATGTCCTGGGCCATTCTTTCTACTTATCTCCAGGTGTAACCCATCCTTGTGGTGTCTGCCTCGAGGTCACGTTGACAGGTGTTTCTTGGACGGCCCTCTCTTCCGCTTCCCTTGGAGGTTCCATCTGAGAGCCTGTCTGGTGATGCTAGTTGGTGGTTTGCGTAGGGTGTGCCCTATCCAACCCCATCTTCTCTCCCAGATTTCTGCTTCTATTGGAGGTTGACAGGTCCTTCCCCATCTATGTTACTGATCGTGTCGGAGACTGATCATGTCTCAGAATTTTTCTGATTATTGTTGATGTCTGGATTCTTCTGGGTTGGTTTTGGTTATCCTCCAGGTTTCAACCCCATACAACATTACTGACTTCACAATGGAGTTGAACAGATGGGTCTTGGTGGTCAACGTAAGTTCTTTAGTCTTTGACATGATAATAGTACACACAATTTTTTTGTTATTTTGCAAGATAGTTCAATCAAAAATGACGTTTGCTGATTGTTCAAACTACTTATTTAAAATGAGCTGAAAAAACACAACTCTTGAGTTTTGTTTTTGCGACAACTTAATCATTTTATGTTCAATGCACTTAAATTTGTAAATACTACCAAGTTAAGTTAATGCCTTCATGTTGTCCCAACACAAATTGATTGTGCAAGTTAGGTTAATTAGGCAAGTCTTTGGACAACAGTAGTTTATTCTGTAAAATTTCTTAAAGGGGTTAATTATAATGAACTTGAATATTTTATGTAAAAACTGCTTATATTAAGTCAAACTAAAACAAACAAAAAAGATATATATATAAAAAAATTATATAGAATAAACCAGCCTTATCTCACAAGGAATGCAACTATTTTACGTTTTGTCAGTTTAGTGGCTAATTCGTACGAGTTCAGTTTTTTTAAAAGGTGGCATGGCACACAACCCCACCCCTAAACCCAACCGTCAGTGGGAGATGAGCAAATCATACTAACGTGTACAAATGAGATCGTACGAATTAATTCATACGAATAGGCCACTAAATCAAAAAGTTACGAATTGCTGTGAGATGGTGTTGAAATACTTTGAAAATGTCCTTAGCACCATTCGACATCACTTAGGAAATATTTTAAAAGGAATAACAATTTTACAGAAGGGATAATAAATTTGACGTCGACTATACACAGTCAATCCAGTTAAAAACAATCAAGTCCAATGGCAATCAAAAACAAGTGGGGTTGTTTCATAAAAGAAGCGAGGTTTAATTTACAGTTTTACTAAATGTACAGTTTTTTAAAAGTGTCATTATACACAATAAATACAATACAAAATTAATCTGTAGTACTATACTTCAAATTCTTACAGTTCTATTTTCTTTTTTCTCTTTACATTATTATTGTTCTTTTTGTCCATGTCATTGCTTTTCGCTGTGTTTGCTTCTGAATGGTTCCAAGTCTTTCAGTGATTCTATCTTAAATTTGAACAAGTGTCTGCACATACATGTGCAAAAATAAAACATAAATGAGGGATATCACACTCTGCACTTCAGAGATGGAGAATGGCTGTTGCAATGTTCTCAAGAAGAAAAAAAAAAAAGTCATTTAAAAGGGCGACCCAGATTTGCTGTGCTATGATAGTAAGTTAGATTTGTAAATGTGCTCTTGATACTGGAATGCTTTAAAGGTCAACGGATTTCCTAGAGTTTGGGTGATTTGTCTATTTGTGAATGTATCATTGTTGATTTCTGTATAGTCAGACAACCAAAGACAACAAATCATGCTTTCAGGGCGCTATACTATAATGCAATGATCCATAATGATCAATAAATCATAATATGGGGGATCGTTCTAACAAAGGGATCCATTGGTCTCTCCAAAATAACTGTTTGATATGACAATTTCATGATATCACTTAAAGTTCCTGCAATCTGCATCCGTCACTGTGATTATTACAAACATTACTAATTAAATTAATAGTCATGTCTTCTCACAATTTGAGAAAAACTAATATAACTGGGATATGGACGTTGGAACCGCCCCAGCTTCGCATCCAGGAAGAAAAAAAAAAGTGACAAAAATCTGAAAATCATATCAAAGTGCACTTTTTATATTTATAAAGTACACTTAAAGGGCCTTATGTAAACCAAAAGAACACGTTTGATCAGCACAAACCACAGACAAACAAAGCAAACACAGCTGAACATGGGAAAATGTCTCCATTTTCTCCCCCCCCCCTATGCATTGACATCCTGCTTTTTTAGTCTTTCAGTCAACGTGGGCTAAAGGGGCTGTTATCTACTGTGCGTCTGTGAAACCAGATTTCCATTCTGCCCTCGCCCTCCTACCTGTGAATGCTGGGACATGGGGGTGGACGAGGGCTGTGTGGAGAGGGGAGGCATGGACTGTCTGTAGGAGGGATGGGTTTGGTGCTGGTTAGGCAGGTTTGCCCCATGAACCCTCCCTAAATCCCCTCTCCCTGAGCCTCCGTGTCCAGGAGGGCCCTGTTGGAGGTTTAGTATACTGTCTATGGCACACTGCAGGTGCTCATTTAGCGAGTCGTCAGGCGGCGGGCTGCCGCTGGAGAAACTTGCATTGTCCATGTCCGGAGAGTCCGACTTGCAGCGTTTGGCAGGAAGTGACGAGTCTCTTGTGCAGGAAGATTCTCCAGGAGAGGGCGGCCCTGGGGCATGCTGATCCATCCTGAAGGCACCCCGTCCACCTTCTCGGTTTTTGCTCCCTATGCCCTTTAATCGCCCCAATGCACCACCACCACCACCTTCCTCCATATCATCCTCATCGTCTTTATCAAACTCCCGATGATGTTGGTACGCGTTTTTTATTCCCCGATAAAGGACGTCTTCTACCGCTGCCAGGCTTTGTGACTCCGCATGGGGGTGAGATCGCCCGTGTCCACCTTGCCGCTCTAGTTTGACACTGGCTATCACAGTTCGTTCGGGTTGAGGGGACGAGCTTTGCGGTTGGGGCGATGAGGTAACAGGAGGTCCTGCTGGCAGAATGGGTAACGTATCTCCACCCCCTCCTGGTACTCCAGGCCTGTGACGAGGACTGATGTTCTCGCGGTATGTCTTCCGGAGCGGGAGCCTGCACGTTGTTAGTGGTGGCGTTGCTGTGGACGCTGGGTTACGTTTGACCCCACCTACCTCATGGTGCTCTAGAGTGCCGTTCATCTGCGCGGTCGATGTAGAAGGAGACGATGAAGACCAGGTGGAGAATGAAGACGAAGCCCCGCTTGTGGACGTTGCGCTACTGGAGGCGGAGGCTGTGTGTGTGGTTACTGTGGTGACAGTGGAAGAGGAGGTGGATTGAGAGGTTGTGGGTTGAGTTCTAATGACTGTGGAGGGAAGGGTTACGTGTGGCTTTACTTTCTGCGGCTCAGGGGTGGGCGTCTGTGGTGTGAGTTGGGATTGGGAATGGACCGGATCTAATGCAGTGTTGTGAACCACCTTACTAAACCCCGCCTCTTGTTTGATCTTCAGCTTCAAACCTATTCGCCGGCGTGCCTCATAGGTCTTGATGGGTGGTTTGCTGGTTCGCTGGGGAAGTGCAACGTCATCATCATCGTCAGCAGGGCGGGAGGACGGAGTGCGGCTGAAGGAGGCACTTGGTGCGACTGGCTCAGCAGGCGGTCGCACCACCGGAGCAGGCGTAGGGGTGGAGCTGGTGGACCAGGAGACTGAAGCTCCTCCTCCACCTTGCTTGATCACCAGTTTCGTCGGAGGGAAGAGTGCAGGGGCAGGAGCAGGAGTCGGGGCAGCAGCTGGAGCTGGCGTAGGGGCTGGAGCAGGGGCAACTGTTGTGGCAGGAGCAGGCGTAGCTGCTGTAGGCGGAGCTGAAACCACTGTTGATGCAGTTCTTACAGAACTTAGCTCCACCTTTTCAAGCTTCACTGCACTGATGTCCACCAAACACGAATTGGCCACAAATTCCTCTGTAAACAGTCAAAGATTAAAAAGATTAAACAATGCAACATCCTAAAATTATAGCTATATATACAATGAACAAACACGGTGCTCAAGGTAGGGCTACACGATATTGGAAAAATCAGACATATTTGGTAGATATTTAGTCTTATATATATATATTTTATGTGGAGTCTAACAGTGTTCAGGTACAGAAACGGAATAAGCAAATGTAAAATATCATTGAATAGACATCATTGTTTAAATAACAAATCAAAATTTGTTTAATAAAAGTTACAAATGGTTCATGTGGCTGAATACTTTAAACTCTCTTGAAATGTCCACACAGTCGCAGGCCTCAAAAACACATGCAAATGATAAACTTTCACTGTATTATGGTTAAACTCTACAGTGACTCCACAAATCTCATGTGTTCTGAACTATGACTCAACATTGACCATCCTACAGTGTGACTATTGCAGATGCGCACATTGTGATATTGATGCTGAACTGACATATTGTGCAGGCCTAGCTCATGCCAAATATAACTTGCATTAAACCATAGGAATTACCTGGTTTCTCCTTGGCCAGGACCCTGTCCTGACTCAGAGCAACCTTTTCCTCTTGAATGAACATCCGGTCAATCATAACCATCTCTGCTGAGGGACCCAGCCTCTGCTCAAGGTAGCAAATACACAAGACGTAAAATGAATTCGAAGCTCAGAACCTCCACATATCAAGGTCAAGTGGTGTGAGTGAGATTTAAATGGTACCTTTGATTCCTCGAAAAGCAAGTGACGATATTTATCCAGCATTGCTTGTGTGCGTTTCAAGAGCTGGCTTGATACGTTCTCAAATTCATCATCCACTGAACAGAGAAGCACAAAGCAGGAGTTACGCACCAGTTCAGAAGACATTGCCGCCCAACTACATTACAGTAGTGCAGATGCTCACACAGAGGTATGAGTATTTACCTTTACGATAGTCTTCCGGAGATGAAGCCGTGCCTTGGTACAGATGGTATGGCAGCAGCCGATGAAGTGTGTCCTCAAAAGAGCGGAAAGGGGAGCTGTAGTCGGGATGGAGAACTGAGCCTTGCTGTTTTCGCAGCTGTTCCAGCATCCTACAAACAGACACATAAGCTCATGAGATCTGATCTTAAAAAAAGCACAGCAGCTCATTAATAAATGGTTCAAAACCATGCATTAATCATTCATTAATGATACATTCACAACTTTTTGTCTATATTTGAATGTTTGTACCTAGCTTCTTTGCTTGGTTCCATACTAAAGGGCCTTTTTAATGTTGATGTCTGTGAAAAGAAACGGCAAATATCAGAAGATTACCACAAATAAATCCTCAAGCTAATTTTATTAGCTTATGGAATGTAATTTTCGAAGCATACCTGTGTTTGGGGAGCAGATAGTGGAGGTGCAGACATTTGAGAGAGTCCAGCACCTAAAACCTGAATCTGCAAACCTGCTTTGCCCAGCGTCAGCCCACTAACCGAACTTATGACGCCTGGCTTTGCCTGCAAACCAACATCAGAGTGTTTAAAATGATCAGAGTCTCCTCTGATTAAAGATACTAGCAGCTAGGGCTGAGCGATATGACAAAAATCTCATATCACGAAAGAAGTCATCTCATATATATCATCATATAGTACCATTTCCATAAATTCAATCAATTAATAGTTTATATATATTGACCACATGTTAAGGACTATTTCTTTTTTACATTTTAAAGTATATACTCAAAAATGTAATCATTCAAAGGAGGGTTGGGTATCAATTGGGGATATTTCGATACCGGTGCTCAATCGATACTTTTAAAACGGTACCAGTGCCAAAATGGTGCCTAAACCAATACTTTTGAGCCACAAAACTATGGTGGATGACTCTATAAAAGTCTTTTATTTGACAAATTTTTTTTTTTTATAATTTTAATTGAACAATATAATTAATTATACATAATTTCATTATATATATATATATATATATATATATATATATATATATATATATATATATATATATATATATATATATATATATATATATATATATATAAATAAATAAGCTGAATTGCATTAATATATTCCTTTTGATCATTTGTTCGTTAGTATGAATTTAAAATTTGCATTATGCAATTAACATTAAATTACTTTACTGCTAACCTGTGGAAAGGCTGTCAGCAAAATCAGGGAACACCTTTTTTCTAGGGTTGGGGCTTGTGACTATGTTTACATGGACATCAGTAATCTAATGATTTGCCTTAACCTGAATAAGACAATAATATGATTAAGGTGTTTACATGAGTTGCTTTTTTTATATCCTGTTTTACATGTTACAGCACATAGATTGATTAAAACCATTGCATCACCAGGGTATTCGTTTCCTCTAGAGTTTCATGTAATTTCTGGTGTTTCATTTTTATTTTTATTTTTCATGTTTAACTGCAGTTCGGCACTTTCACTTTTATTTAGGAACATATTGTTCATGCCCGGTGACAAACTGAGATATTGGATGAGAATATGAAGTAAGGACTGGTGGAAGAGTGTTGTTTTTTTTCGCCATATGGAAAGAAAAAACTTTCACATTTTGTGATGCGGGTATCGGTGGTCCATTAAGACCATCAAAAATAGCTGTTTATGGGGTAGACTTTTAATAAGAGTATTGTCTAAATCATATTATCAGAGTATTGGTGTCCATGTAAACGTACTCAGTGAAAGTGCCAGATGATGTCGCAAGCTATCAAAGACAAAGTGCATTCCGATTCCCTGCGCCATCAAATTTTTCATTAAGTTCGATGCATTTCCCCCGCAACTTTTGTAAAGCATCTGCTTCACGTTGCTGTGTCAGAATCCTTGCTTGTAAAATATAGCCATATTTAAGAATGCTTAGTTTAAGCAAATTGGATGAACGTGATCATGCATGTTGATGAATCTGAAGAGAGTCGCTCACAGGATGCGCTGTACTGCGCGTGTTGCCTACGTGCGTGCGTTCCCCAAGCAACAAGAACAATCCCCTAACATCGCCGACAGTCTCTTTATCCTTCAAAGCTGTTTAGAATTAAATGTTTAGAAATTATGTAACACCACGCGTACCTATGTGTGTCTTTGATGTACGCCATGATGCTTCTTCCGTCCTTGTCGCAACACCAGTGGCACTGAAATTCGATCCGGTACATATAGGTACCCAACCCTAATTGAAACTAGGGCTGTGCAAAAATATCGATACATCTAACTATCGCGATAATTTCTTTTACGAAAGTGTATCGATAGTTCAACCCTTAAGTATCGATTCAAGTTGTGCCAAATGACCTCCTCCTTTGCTCCTGTAGATGTCGCTAACTCGCGATCAACAAAACGCCAAGTAGTACGGTATCAGAAGCAAGCAAGAGTGATCATGGCATAAAATATAAAGGTGCCTCCAGCTTTTAGAGCTGACGTGTGGCTGCACTTTGGTTTTAACGCTATTAGGGTTTGGGTCGATAGACGATGCCATTGTCCATCGCCGATAGACATCATGATGCTGAAGCGGCATCACTGATCCTCCGCACCGCCCCTGTTGCAAACCCGCTCGTGAAAAACACACACTCAGGCCCCATTTACACTGATACAGCTTAGTTTTAAAATGGCATTTTAGAACGAAAATGATCCACATCCAAACTGGTGTTTCATCTGGCATTTCTGAACAGCCCTCCGTCTGCTGAAAACGCACATCATGTGACCACACACACACACACACACACACACACACACACACACACACACACACACACACACACACACACACACACACTGTCATGCACTCGTCTGAGCTCCAGAGAACAGCGTACGGACTGTATATTTTACACAGTCATTGGTACGGACAGTTTATCAAGGATGTACCGCTGGATCGCATCTCACTATAAGTTAGTTTTTAAACTTGATATTTAATTAATCTTGTCTCTATCTAACGACTCTTCAGTCTTTTGATTCTCTCAGGTAACGTGTCACAGCATCAGTACACTGCTTCAGTCTTTCGCTTTCACGCTTGTACTAAGTAATTTTAGTGAAAACCTCAGATACTGTTGGTTGGTTCCTGTTGATTGTGCACCTTTTTTACTAATCAAGTGTGTGGACGCCATAACGGCACAGTTCACTCTGCCTAGTCATGCCAGAGTCCCGCGGAAAAAAAGTGATTGACAGGTGGTAATTTGTGTGTAACTTATCTTTATTTATTTATGATTTGGTTATGAGTAAAACAAAGGCCATGCGGGTCAGGTAGTTGAAACGGTAGTCTACAAATAATTAATTAGACTACCTAAATTAGAGAATTAGAGAATTTATTAATCATTTATAAATAATTAATTCACCTCCCCCTATGACGACGATGCCATGGTCCATCACCATGTTTCACATTAGACATCGTACGATGCCAAATTGGTCAACATAGCCCAACCCTAAACGCTACAGCAGGGAGTACTGAATTAGACAAAAAATAAATGCCATTTGTAAGCTTTGCAATATATATAGTTCTCTGTTCAATCACACTGTGCAGTTTTAATGAATTGGAATGGATGGAAAATAAATTGGAATTTTAATTTGTCTGCCGACTTTATCAAGTTGTCAATATAATGTGACACACATACTCATACAAACTATTGCAATATATCACAATATGTATTGTATTGCGATATATTATATCGCGATATGTATCGTATCGTGAGGCCCTTGCCAATACACAACCCTAATTCAAACGTGATCATATTTCCCAATTTATTTAGAACTTCAGGGCAAATGTTTGATTAAAAATATAGGAATATAAAATAAACATTAATAAAATATAAAACACTCGTCAAAAACGAATAATTATAGATAAAGCATAAAATAAAAATATTGCTAAATAAAAATGCAGGCTTGAAACATGTTTCCGTCTGCATCCCTGTAATGGTGTGTAATACTGTGCTTATATAAATTATGAAAGTATTACCAAAAACAATGTATTTTGTAACATAATAATAATAATTTAGCATAATATTAAATGAGAAACTTTTTATTTTGTCCATATAATGCATAGTCATATCGCACAGCCCTAATAACAGTTACGTTTAACTGACCTGAACAGCCTGTGCAAGATTTGGAGTTGTGATTCCCGGGTTCACCGTAGCCCCAGCTGACACCGCAGAAAACACTTGTGTGTCATTTGCACCTGAGTTGAATATAACATTATCAGCATAGGAGTATTTTCAAGTAAACATGTAAAGGATAAGATCCAATAGCCACCTGTAGTAGAAGGCTTGACAAGCACAGACTTCTGCGGCAAAAGAGACTGGACTGGTGCTTGGATGGCTCCAGTGGCCGTTGAAGAAGTCGCAGCTTGGACTGAAGGCTGATCTGGCATTTTGTTGAACTGGTTTGTAGCTTGTTGCTGTGAGGCCTGGGCTTGTGCCTGAGCTTGCTGCTTAGCCTGCAAAAGTATGTTTTGCTGGACCTATGGAAATCACATACAAAGACAATCATCTTTATTAAGGATGTTTATAAGAGCATATCCTAGCTGGAATTTCTTTTATGGTCCCCAGAGGGCAATTTGGTTCACAGCAATAGCCAACACAGAAAAATAAAAGTTAACAATAAACATTCAAATGAATCATAATCAAATAAAATGGTAAACGTAACAATTACCAATCAAAACATGTTCAAACAGCAGGAGTATCCAATGTACAAGATGGTTATTTACCTCCCTCGTGTTTTCACAGGAATAAACAATGCTAATTTTGGCTAATTTTGATTGTTTAATTCTTATGACTAAAATGCCATTTAGTTTTAGTCTTCTGAATTCATTGTAGTTTTAGTCGAATATATTTAACTACTCTAGATTCAGTTGACTAAAATCTAACTAGTTTAGTTAAATCCTAATATATTATGTACATCTCTAACATTTCTAAGCTCATTTTATACTCCTGAAGAGGTTCAGGTTTGAACAATATAGGCCCAGATTTAAGAGTTGTGGTGTAACATTAGACCTACATAGGACACCTCATGAAACACATTCTCTATAATAAACCAGCTATATATAGCGTTCCTTATTCTTTCAAGTAGATGTTTATATTTGTATATATTTAACATAATTCTACAGTACTGAAGATGTCACTGAAGTTCATTATGCTTCATTAAATGCACAGATAAAAGGCTTTACTGATACTATTTGTATGACCAAATGTTAAAATAGTTTAATTGGGGGGAGGGGGAGATCTCCGCGGTCACACTGCACTTTTTGCCCCATAGACTTCCATTCATACGCAGGCTAATGCGGCAGACCGGACAGTTTCACGTTGCTGCAATCAAAAGTTCAAGCTTAGTGAACTCTGCCCTGTGAAATCGCATTACGGGACTGTGTGAGACCAATCGAAGATCAAAACATGACCTCCCTGTACAGAAATTTTACCTATGGAGCAACTGCTTGCTTTCTTAATGTCTAATGATATTGCTTTATCCTTCCCCTTTTCGCAGCACCGTACGACAGAATGTCACAAGCACAATGTCTAGTGTAACCATGGCTTTAGAACAGGGGTGTCCAAACTCTGTCCTGAAAAGCTGGTGCAGATTTTAGCTCTAACCAGTCACAACACACCTGCACGGATGTTTCTAGAAAGCCTAGTAAGGGCTTGATTAGCTAGCCCAGGTGTGTCTGATTGGGGTTGGAACTAAACTTTGTAGAACAGCGGCACCCCTTTGGGCACCCCTGCTTTAGGACATTGAAATGGAAAGAAGATTCAGACTGGAACCTTTTAACAAACTGTGCCTCCGTAAACATTTTTGTTTCATCATTATTCAGTTGTTGTCATTTAAACCGGAGTTTTATTTAGCTTTTGTCAGTAAACAAAAAATATTGTTGACAAATAATATGATGCAAATTGTTTATCAACAAAATTAACACCGTTTCCATGCAATCTTGCAATACAAACAATTAGAGCAGGGGTGCCCAAACTCGGTCCTGGAGGGCAAGTGTCCAGCAAAGTTTAGTTTCAACCCCAACCAGACACACCTGGGCTAGCCAATTAAGCTCTTACTAGGCTTTTTGGAAACATCCGTGCAGGTGTGTTGTGACAAGTTGGAGCTAAAATCTACAGGACACCGGCCCTTCAGGACCGAGTTTGGGCACTCCTGACTTAGAGCAGGGTATTTAGGACGAGTTGATGACAATTCTGGAGAGAAACAGGAGATTCTGACTGGATCTACGGTCTATCCGTAAACATTTCGTCAGTACATTTCTTGTCATTTAAAACTTATTTTTATTTAGTTTTTGTCAGTGAAAACAATTTTGTAGACGACAATTATTCATCAACTTAATTAACACCGTTTCAAACTTGCATCACAAAAATTTAGAGCAAGATATTTAGGAAGAGTTGATGACAATTCTGAAGAGAAACAGGAGATTCTGACTGGATCTTTTAACCAACGGTCCCTCCATGAACATTTTTGTTAAGTCTTTATTTTCATATAATCGTTTTCGTTTAAGTTTGTTTTCGTAAAAATTATTGTTGATGAAAATTATTCATCACGCAAACCTGCATCACAAACATTTAGAGCAGGGGTGCACAAACTTTTTCTTATAAAGGGCCAAAAAGCAAATTTGATTTAAGGCTGTGGGCCAAAGTTAAATATCGAACCGTATTACTTTAAATTTTCCATAGGTAATTTCCTAATTTATTTGCTAATATTTAAAAATAACTAGAAAACCTTGCTTTAAAACATATTAATTAATGATGCAGTATAACTTTTTTACATTTTATAATTAACTTATTATAGTAAAAACATAAACAATCCCATTTATAACACAATGGAGTTCAATGCGGATACATTAGTCAAACTGCTCCTGCCTTTGCCTTAATTTGCTTAACTTGTATATTGTCCTCTATCAACGGAAAGTATTTACATTTTAAAAGTCTGATTCATTTACAACATTTAATTGAAGCAATAACTTTTTTGTTGCTCCTCAATCAAACAAAGAAACTAAAGGTTATGTTAAATTTGAAATGACGATCTCTGTCAAAGGCATTCGCCCCAACCAACTCCCCATAATTCTCCCTCTCTTTTCAGATGGGATGGTTATCATGGGCCAACTTTGGGCACCTCAGACTTAGATCAAGGTATTTAGGATGAGTTGATGACAATTATGGAGAGAAACTGGAGATTCAGACTGGATCTCAGTTCCTCCGTATACAAAAACAAAAAATATTGTTGACGAACATTGTTCATCATCTAAATTAACACCGTTTCCATGCATCACAAACACTTAGAGCAAAATATTTAGGATGAGTTGACCAATCCAGTATATTTGTGTCCATGAATAAAGACTAAACAAAAATGTTTATGGAGGGAACATTTGTTAAAAGATCCAGTCAGAATCTTCTGTTTCTCTCCAGAATTTTCATCCACTCATGTCAATACACATCACAAACACTTAGAGCAAGGTATTTAGGATGAGCCGATGATACAATACCTGGTGAAGTTTTTCCAAGAGCTGCTTTTGTTGAGGAGAGGGCTGCGTGATGGATGACATGGTCTGCAGCTGCGCACTGACCAGCTGTAGGTGATGCTGCTGTTCTGCGGTCAGCCCTGGCACCACAGTCAACTGCTGTTTCACTGCTGCAGCTGGAGACGAGCTGGAGACGGGAGGCTGGAACTGGAACTGTGTGGGAAGTGGCTGCGGAGGCTTTGGGGAGCATGAGGAAGGAGGTATGTCTGGCTGCAGAGCAACAGGCTGAGGAAGAACTTGAGGCTGAAGCTGCACTTGTAACTGCTGAGGCTGCTGTTGCTGAGGTGGAGGAGCCGGCTGTGGAGAGCCTCCCATCTGATTGTGGATGATGAATAGAGGCGGTAGAGAGGAAGGGGTACATGAGCGCGAAGGAGTCTGTGCCTGTGAAGGAGGCTGGGGTTGCGAGGGAGGCCGAGACTGCTGATGGGGAGACTGAATCTGCTGCCCGAGGGTGAGGGGGGAAACTTGAGCAGGTTGAGGGCTGTCGGACAGTGTGGGCGCTGGCGTAGGGGTGACCACAGGCTGAGATGGTGAGGCGCTTTGGATCTTTATAGTCTGTGAATGTGCTGACGATGGAACCTATATGGTAAAAAGATAAGGTGGGGGACGAGAGAAATTGTCAGTGGTTGCTTGATTAATAGGGCACATTTTACATAAATTTTGGGTAGATGCATGTTTAAGGGATGCACTGAAATTCCCAGCAACAGAAAATGACTTATTCAACACAAGAAAGTAATCAGTATGATTTCTATAATAATTTGAAAAACAAAAAGAATAGCTGTTGAAATGTTAAATATCAAATAAACATTGTTTTAATGCATGTATTTGAAATTTAATACATGTTGAAGAGAAACAATCTATGTAAACACGAGAACTATTTTGGAAGGTCTGGATTTTTATTAGTTTAATATTTTTTTCTCACTTCTCTGAGAGATTTGATCAGTTTTAGGATGACAGGGAATCTCATTGCCAACCACAACAATTTTCAACCACTGGGTGAATTAGCGCAGTGGCCCACTCGCTCCTTAATATAATTTACATCAGTGATTCTCACTCAGACCCACTTCAGCACACGTATGTCTTTCTCATCTAACACACATTTTAATTTATTGAACAAAAGCCTTTGGAAGGTAAGGCTGCAGCCTGTACGCAAAAGTGTAATGGCTAAAGCTCTGTTTTTTTATGTATTTCAACTAAGGAGAGTTTAAGTATGAACAAAATATTTGCTACTCTTTAAGATGTTTGGCAGTAGAACTAGTCAATGGCCATTTTTAGACAGAGGTGGGATACAGCAGGGGTTTCCAAACTTTTCAGCTTGCGACCCCCAAAATAACAATTCCAGTGACTCGCGACCCCCACTATCCTCAGAGGTGGTTATAAACAAACATTGCACACACACCAATAGGAACTATATAAACAAGCTTATAGACAATAAAAAGTGCATAAGTCTAACAACCATATACATTTTATAGTCATTATTCATCCGTTTCATTTAATAATAATCTCACTTAATGAGAATGGTGGGGCACAATGTTTACAGCACCAGATTATTGTTGGTTTTATTTTGCAGATCGCCACCTGGAGAACATCCTCTATGTTCAGTCGTGGCCTTTATTTTTAATGTACGCAAGTGCCATAAAGGTATCAAAATTTAACATTGTGCCGTAAAATCAATCTTCTGCAACTAACACTATTGCAGTGTCGTTAATCTAGCTTAATAACCCCAGGGGTCGCATGTTGTTTATGTAACTATTAAATACTATTTTTAACTTCTGTAGATTATGGCTAAAATATGGTCATTCTAATAGTTTAATAACATATATGATATTTCATATCACCCCTCCCCCTCAGTCATTGTCTCAAGACCCGCCAGGGGACCACAGGGATACAGCATACGCCACTTCTCATTCCTTCCTATGGTTTTCGCTAATGATCACACAACTCTAGCATAAAGTCAATGGAAAATATAACTTGATTGGTTACGAAAGGCACACTTGAACCAATTTGGCCAATGATAGAGCCATGGACTCTTCCATCTCCCTCTATGCTAAAAAAATGATCTGGACCAAGGGCCTGTACCATGAAGGTGGATTAGTTGGCTAGCCAGTTAAGTTTTAGTTTAGTTTGTACTAGGGTTGTCACGATATTGGAATTCGATACCAATCGTACTGAAATTTAAAAAAACGACATGCTATTTCTCGTGAACATTTTAGCGCTGTTGAGCACGTTCTTAAACACAGCTGATTTGCCATTGTGTTCACATACTCAAGAGAAATGACTGTGATTGGCCATGAAGGTCATCGGTTCGCCGAACTCACCACTGTGTACTGAGTGTAACCACAGGTACATGGACACTGGATCATTTCAAAGCCGATTCATCAGCGCATCGCTCGTATGTCAGCTTATAGACAAACCAGCTGATCAACGTGACTTTGAAACACTCCAGTGTCCCTGTATCTGGTTACACACAGGCTGTTTCTCAATTCCAAGAACGCAGAGAACGGACTTGCGTTCTTGTGAAGACCGTCCTTGCCAGGTGTCCTCGGAAGAACGAACTCGGGAGACCGCGAGAACAGAGAATACATCCTCTGAGAAATGAGATGCTGCGTTCTTCCTGATGGTCACATGACCTTCACACGTTTTTAATGGAAAATTATTTAACGACGAGTTATTGTTTTTCCCCTTTTCACAATATATACTCTGCATAGACTTCCCAAATATACTTTGCACAATATAAATTAAACAAATTTTAATCCGAATTTCAGCAAATAAACAACATTATTGTGTTTATTCCTTTATTAAGTCTTTCATCGTATTGTTTTACTTTCGTTTAGGGAAACTCCTGAGATCAATAAGTTATATCTCTAAACTTTAATAATAAATCTATATAAAAAGCTGCGCTTCTTACCTCCAGCTGCAATGACTTCTGGGACTTCTAGAGCGAGTTTGGTGCTCAAGATTGCATCGATGCATCCTCAATATCAAGAACACATCCAGGACGTTTCACGCGTCCTCCGTTCTTGCGTTCTTGAATATTGGAACTGAACTTTGGCAGCTGATGATGACGCTACACGAGGACGCAAGATCGCTGAAGAACGCATATTGAGAAACAGCCACAGTATACAGCGATGAGTTCGGTGAACCAATGACTTTCTCGGCCAATCACAGTCATTTCTGTTGAGCATGTGAACGCAATGGCAAATCAGGGTTGTTTAAGAACATGCTCAACAGCGCTCAAATTTTAGCGGGAAATGGACGTTTTTAAAATTGGTATTGAATTCTAGTATCGTGACAATCCTAGTTTGTACCATGAAGGTAGCTCAGCTGCCCAATAATACCATAACAATCAAAGAGTGATTAATGTCAAACAGCTTTGTTTTACCTAAAAAACAAAACTGATGCAAATTAAAGCAAAACTTAACTGGCTAGCTAGCTAATCCAGCTTTATAGTACAGGTCCTGGATTTGTTCAACAAGAAAGACTTAAAAATTGTGCAGAGTGGTGGGTCCCCAACACTGGAGTTAAGGATCATCATTTTCACAGATTCCACCATCAATACAAAGACTTCCTATGCATAACTGTTCTACAATTCAGTTTCACTATCGTTTTTGATTGTTCTGATTGTTATTTTTCAGTGCATCACTAAAACAATGAGCAATGTCATATCTATAGTGCAAAAACAAAACCCCACACAGCAACAAGCTACAATAAACAAATACGAGTAGGATAATATACAAGCAAGAAAAAATAGAAAAGAAACATCAAAAAGAAAGTTTTTGTAAAGACTTCAAAAGCTGAAGTACAAAATGTACAACTTGTATAAACATCTAAAAGATAGATGCTCTAAATACAATACTTAAGCTTAATACAGGGAGGGTAGACAACTCACTCAAGGACAACAATTTTGCAGAAAAACAAAAAAAATTGGTTCACATACAGACAAGGAATATCCTAAAGAACAGTCTACAAACCGAAACAGATTTGCTGGTAGGATCAGAAGGTAATTCAGGGCAGCGAGAAAGTGATCAAGATCAAATCTTTGAAAGTGATCTTGAAGGGAATTCATTTAATTTCTCTTGGGGGTGGTGGTTGTGGGGGCTGATTGGGGTTAAAAACAGCAGTTACTGAACGTGAGGGCAGCAGAAGTAATGAGTACTGAGAATGTTAATATTAATGGATAGAGTGAGTGCCAATGATTTACAGCAGATAAACTGTTAGGAATCCATCATGACATGCCCATGAGAAGATGATGCAAACACACAACCGAAAAATAGAGTACTATTTACTGCATGTGACACCATTTGAAGAGCAACAATGGCACTGTTATTTGCATGGACCAATTTCTTAATTAGTGTCAATGTAGTTTGGCAAGCAACCTGCTCAGAAATAATCATGCAAACAAACAGCAGGACATGTCTTATGAGGGGAAAGTATATCGTGCAATAGGTAATGAAACTAATGGATGAAAAATATGAATCTCTCATTACATTATCAATGACAGAACCAGATAATAGTCATTGTGACAGGTGCAGAATAAAAAAACGGATTAAATACAGGCAAAAACAAGAAGTGGAAACAAGTGAAAAAGCAGTAGCCTGAGCAATGACAGTAGAAAGACAAGAGGACAGAAAAAGAGGGAATTCTGCTGGGAGACAGTGGTCCAATACGCAGCAGTGGCAGCAACAAGTGGGTGGGGCTTAGCATAGAGCATGAGCTCATCTACCTTGTTAACCATTGTTGCCATGTGGGCGGGACCAAGGGAGGGACTGGGACTCTGCCTCTGCCGAGTCTCAGCTAACAAGTTGTCATGGCCAGAAGGGGTGGGACCAGAACTGCTGCCGCTGACGATAACAGATGCAGGTACACCCACAGCGGCAGGTGGGTCTTTTCCTGCTTGATGCTGTTGCTCCTAACATAGGTACATTTATCAGTTCAGGAATGGGAGAGGTAAAACAATCATCCAAACTGGTCCAGAGGTCAGCTTGGGGCTCTAAATGTTATGTTAGCACACAGTTTGCAAACAGCAGATAAAGTTTAAAGAGAGCACACTGACCTGGTGCAGGAACATTTGAAGAGACTCCTGGCTCAAGATCATGCTGGAACCAGGTGACGTGAACAACACTTTTCCTGGGCTATGCTGGGCCTGTGAACTTAGACCCACCATTGAGGATGCAGACGTGGCCATCGTTGGGGATGGAGATGAAGAGGAAGGAACCGAAGCTGCTACTGAAACTGGAGGTGTTGTTTGAACCGTGAGAATTGAGGGCTGAGGTTGCGTCTGTGCTGGTTGAACAGCAGAGTCAGAAGAGCCGCCCAATACAGTGATACCCTCTCCTGGCTGGCATGGCGCCATGGCCGTCGATACGCTGCTACCATTATTAGGGACACCGCCAGACTGCTGCAATGTCTGTAAACTGACGGCTGGGCTAAGGCTCTCCACAGACAAGGAATTCTGTATAGGCATGCCTTGAATGACCGTTTGTACATGACCGGTTACCGGATGGGATTGTGTCTGAGTATGCGCCAAAGACACCGGCATTTGGAACAGTGCAGGCTGACCCATCTGACCAGGCTGAAGCTGGATGTGTCCAGAGAGAATATGGGCTGCACCAGGGTGGCCCTGTGAAGCCAACACCTGACCCAGATTGATGTTCTGATTGGCCGTCAAGATCTGATTAGCGATTATCTGCCCTCCGGGGCCCTGACTGGTAATGATGTGTCCACCAGGATGCTGAGTCAGGATCTGGCCTCCTGCTTGAAGCCCTGGTAAGAGGAACTGGTGGTTTTGGCCCTGCAGGACAGTTTGCGAGGGAATGACAATGCTGCCCTGTTGGTTTAACAAGTGAACACTGAGGGGTTTGCCTGAAGTTTGAGGGCCCTGTTGTTTAAAGAGCGCTTGAGAAAACTGTGTTCCCTGCGACGCTGCCTGTGTGCTCAAAACTACGTTAGAGCCAGGCTTCCCGGTGAGGAACGTTACATTCTGACCAGCTGACACTGGGATTTGCTGTACCCCCAGAGCCTTATTAGCATCATTTGGCAAGGCATGTGGGGCAGGAAGCTGTTGTTGTTGCTTGAAGATTTTGGGTTGGATGGCACCCCCTTGAGGAGGTTTGGGTTGTATTGGCGTTGGCGTTCGCTGGATGATGACATTCTGCATGATTTGGCCTTGGGGCTGGGTTTGAGATCCAATTCCTGCACCCAAAGAGGCATTACTAAAACCCACTATACCACCAGCAGTGGCCATTGTAGTTGCACTGTTGTTGGTATTTGTGCTGCTTAAGCAGACAGCTGGCCCATTTAAGGCAGGGGACCCTAGAGTGGTCTTGCCCCCTTGAATTACAAGTCCACCTCCTGAACTCAAAACAGAGCTTCCAAGCCCAGCCTGCGCTCCAGCGCTTGATGCCTCAGGCCCAGGTTGGTGCAGTTGGTAGCCACCCATGGTTTTTGTCAAGATCTGCTGCCCAGATGGATTTATTGTCATTACAGTGGGTTGGCCCACCACTTGAATTTGTCCAATGCCCAACGGTCCAGACTGGCTGCCGTTCGGTAGGGCCTGAAGGCTCGAAATAGGCTGAAGTGTTACATTTCCAAGTCCGACTTGTTGTACAAAGGGCTGGACGCTGATAGCCTTGTTCATGACCTGTTGTTGAAGCTGCAGACCTGGATGTGCCAGGACGGAACCGAGCATGTCTGGAGTGGGATTTGAGGGTGCGGTAGGGGTGCCTTGGTTTGGAAAAATCTGAGTTGCACCTCCAATGCCCACCCCAGACAGACCAGCATCAGGCAGGGGTTGAACCACCTGCGTAAGGCCAGTTAGCCCAAAGGAACTGAGGTCAAGCTCAGCATCTGCCTCTTGAAGGCTCTGCTCTGTGATGTTAGCCTCCGCCAAGCTCTGCTGCAAAATGTCACAGGGCTCATGATTTGTCGCAACACCATTACTTCCATTGTCTCCCGGCGATCCCCCCAATATGTCATCGTCCTCCAAGAAGTCCAAATCAACGCTGACCCTTGGAAGGCCCGGCTCACTTGTCGACAGCTGAACCTGTGCCGGGACCTCAGGAACGTGGCCCTGGAAAACACAGACAGACTTTTTAAAAACTAGAGCTAGTCACATATTCAGAATCATATGAAATAACATGCTAAGGATGGATCTGGGATGGTGGCACTCCTTTGGGACTGACTGCTGTAGTTGCAGATCTGGTGCACAATGCATCTGATTTGGATGGTAAGGGGTTGAGGAGCACATGCTACGAAAAAAGGATGGAGCAAGGAGGTTGGCGCAAATGGGGGATTTTACTCACCCCAGTGCTGGAGAAGAACGAGCTGGACGGGTCACCTGAGCCATCCAATAGGTCATCAGTGTCCAGCTACAGACAGATATACCCAGGATAGGACAGGCAGAAATCACCACAGCACATAGACAGGCGTGTGAAAGCGACAAGAAGACGCACAAGGGGCAAATAGGCAGACAAAGAGGAAAAGGCAAGGGAAGAGCAAAGTGAGGACAGTGCACCAATCAACCAGAACAAAATGCAAGCATAACCAAGTTAAAAAAGCCAAGCAAACAGGAAAGAAAACAGGAGTCAAAAGACAGGAAAATTAGATTAGTATGTCATATACGTGAATTAACCAAAGAAGGAAAAAAATCAGGATTGAAATTGAAATTAAGAGGAACAATTATGTTCTAAAGAAAAGATCAATAAGCTTGACAACCGGTTTAGGGGCAGAAATGTAAAAATAACCCGGACAGGATTAGAAGGATCAGGGAATTCTTGGTGGATGAGGGTGTTGTGTTTTTCTGTGATGTATCTGGGTTACATTTTCAAAGTGTGCACACCACTGGACCTTGTGAAAATCTGAATGTCTTTTTTTTTTTTTTTTTTGAAAGTACTCACTTGTGTTTCTGATCCATGAAGAAAATCGTTGAGTGCTTGTGGGTCACTGTACAACAAGAAAGTTGTTATTTAGCTTGGTCTACAATGCAACATGCTAACAACAAGTAATCCGCTTTTTAAGTCATGACGTATCGGTGACGTATGGAATACTGTTTCCGGGTCCAAGGCGCTACTCATTTGAATTGAGAAAATATTCGTTTATGGACACTTTTTAGTCCCATATCATATTAAAATGAATTTTATATAAAATCATGGTGTGCACAACAGTTTCTGGGCTTGCTGCATCACAGACAACAATATTTTAACAATTTATAAAAAATTAATCACTTTCTGGCCATCGGATATTAGCCATGGACATATATATTGCGATCGTCATTTTCGAAAGTATTACATTGCTTTGTAAACGTTTATTATTACCATTTGATGAGTCTCTCCATACAGTTTGATATAGCGCTTGGACCCAGAAACTGCTTTGCGTGACGTCACACTTAACAAGCGGATATACATAGTTATTTGACATTTTTGAGGTAACATATTGAACTTACCAAATTACATCTAGCAAGCACCTGCCATCTTCATCATCCATGTCAACTACAGTTAAAAAAAAACATTAATATAAAAAAGCACATAAGCATTAGCCCTGCCAACATAGGTGGGTTTTTAGGATAAAACATGCAAACATTACACAATCTCAAGTACTTTCTTAGTAGTGAAATGTGGGTTGATTTATTCAGAGTAAATTGATATTTAGACAAATAGAATAAACTCGCACAAAAAAAAAAACGATTTACCTGACAGTTTTGAATGGTACCATTTTCAGAGTAAATACATATAATCAATACTGTTGAACTAAAAATAATGATAACATTATTAAACCAGACTATGCTAGCAGGTTAGACTTTCACCATTGATAATTGTGTTTAAATAATAAAAAATAAAGCAAATAAACAGACAAAACTCAAACACTTTTGATAACATACTTACAATTAATATTATCTCATCCCTAATTGGTGTAGCCAATCATGTACCCATTTTGGTGTAGCCTGTTCAAGCCAAGAATTTTGTTTTCGACAACATATTCTTTGTTGATTGAACAAACTTATACTGAAATATTGAGTATTCTAAGAGAAACTATACAAAACGAGTGAACGTTTCCACATCCACTGAAAGCATCAGCTGAGCTTTCGTGCAGTCGTGTAGCGTCAGAGAAAGTGAGGGAAAAAGCGCGCGCATCACCTCACACTCTCAAACGCAGAAAAATACCACAGTGTGTCAAATATCTCGATTTGCAGACACACAACCGCCTATTTTCAAGAATTAGTCAGACTTCGAAGAGGCGCTGCAGTGCTCAGGATCACAGTCTCGATCTAAACAAATCAAAACCACAAAATGAGGATGAGGTAGGCGGGGACGCCTCTAATGTTTGTTAGGGGGGAAAACAGTATCAGTGTAGAGCACACAGACCATCATTGACAAATATCTGCGAAAGCTTCTCCTGTCAGACATCTGATTTATGTCATTTTAAAAGCATCACACATCAGAAGAGCACCACAGACATGAATGGACACTCTGGACCTGCAGGACACGGCGGTTATTTTTCACAATTCTCAAAGCTGTAACAGCTCTTTACACTCCTTTTAAAGCAGATGCTTTTGTTTTCAACAAATACACAGTTTTACCAGCACAGAGCGCCTTTAATTCGCTTTTTGACGCTCGTTCTGCAGCTGATATGGTTAGCTGTTGCTAGCTAGCTTCCTAGCTGTAATATGTGCGTTTACAGACGCAATACGAACAAATCTGACAATAACTGACTGTAAACACGTAGTATTTTGGCCATACGAGCGCATTCGCTGGAGCCACTTGACATAAATGCTGAATATTTGACGTTTGGGCTCTAATAGACGCGATTGCGTAGCCTATCTTTATCCCTGCTAAATATGAGTTTATGTTGGAATACTCTTGGATCAGGGGGGTATGCTTGGGAATTCGCTGTAAAATCAACCTATTGAGCGACCTATGCAACTTTCCGGTTGTAAGTCGCGGGAAACGGTGAGCTCTGCATGCGAGTGTTGCAGCGTTGCAATAGTTATAGAGAATTATAGAGAAATTGCTACATTGTATCAAACTCACCCGAGACGATAGAGGTGCAGGCGGCGCGGGGTCTCCAGTACGGCCCTGCACGGGCTCCGACTCAGGACCCAAGCACAGCGCTCACAAGCAGGAAACAGAGGCCCGACGCGATTGCCTGATTAATAAACAAACCGTAGTGTTGTTGTTGTGATTATCGAGACTGCACGTACAGTATCATGCATTTTGCATCGTTACAGTTAATTTTAATATATATGTAGAACATTGTGCTACATTAAAGTGATATATATAAGCAATAAAGTAGCTACACTGAGTATGACAGAATGAAGTTCAACCTTCATTTGAACCACATTACAAAACAGAACAAGTAGTGTGTGTGTGTGTGTGTGTATAAATAGCAAATTACTAAATAATATTAATATAATAGCCATTGACTGTAACACTGGTTTTCCGTTTAATTAATTACTTTATACAAGTATTGATTATTTGCGGCTTAGACGAGCAGTTACGAATCTGATCCAAAATAAAAAGGTAACCAATATTTAAAAAGGTCTATTACTTAGCTTAAATGAAAGCATTTATTTATAATATTAATTTTAAATAAAAAATACATGACATCTAGCTATGTCCTCTTTAGTTTAACAGTATTTTTGTTCAGATTATAACAATATACCAAGAATACAATCATTTTCAACTAAATGATTGTTTAATACTGTCAAGTTTTGTTTGTCTACAGTTGAACTTTCCAGTATACACGTTAAACAATTTAAAATGAAACACTACAAAAGATAATACAAACACTTAATATAACAAGTACACTGCAAAGTGATATTTATATAATGGGCTTGAACTGTAACACTTTTCATTAATCACTTCGATTAATAAAGATGATTCGTCAATTATGGTTACAATTCCTATCAACATATGCCAAAACAAAAAACATAACTAATTAATTAAAAAAAAAAGGTTTTAAAAATGATCATTTTGCTTAAAATAAAATAATTTCTTATTTATAATTTTACTTA
Source organism: Danio kyathit (assembly GCA_903798195.1). Taxonomy (NCBI): domain Eukaryota; kingdom Metazoa; phylum Chordata; class Actinopteri; order Cypriniformes; family Danionidae; genus Danio; species Danio kyathit. Next base: position 59,210,381 of record LR812536.1, on the reverse strand, counting down.
TTTTTTATTTTTTCCATTAATTTTTTCTTTTACTTTGAATTATGTGAAGAGAAACAAACATGCTGTAGACGATCAGCATTTAGCAGTGTGCAAAGAAATACATAATAGCCAAGATACAGGTTGTTAAATAATAATAATATTAATAATAATGCCAACAACAACAACAATAGTTTATAATTTTAATTTTAAATAAAAATAGTCAAAAACTTTGTCTTTTTTCAATAAAAATGTTGTTTAACACTGTCAAGTTTTGTTGTCTGCAGTTGAACTTTCCAGTATACACGTTAAATAATTTAATATGATAATACAAACACTTAATATAACAAGTAACAGGCAAAATGACATTTATATAATAGGCTTGAACTGTAACACTACTTTTCCTTTCATTATTCACTTCGATTAATGAAGATGATTAGTCACATATGGTTACGATTCCTATCAAAATATGCCAAAACAAAAAACGTAACTAATTAATTAAAAAAAGATTATTTTGCTTTAAATAAAATCATTTGTTATTTAAAATATAAATTTTAAATAAAAATACATGACATCTAGTTATATTCTCTGTTGTTTAACAGTATTTTTGTTCAGTTATAACAATATACACATAACAAAAATGGAAAAAAAACGTCATGAAAAGAAAATCAAAATCGTCTCTGCGTTTTTTCAATTAAAATATTGTTTAATACTGTCAGTTTTCATTGTCTACAGTTGACCTTTTCAGTATACACGTTAAACAATTTAATATGAAACACTACAAAAGATAATTCAGATGCTTAATATAACAAGTACACTGCAAAATGATATTTATATAATAGACTTGATCTATAACACTATTTTCCTTTCATTTATCACTCAATAATAATTATTGATTAGTCGATTATGGTTATGATTCCTATCAAAATATACCACAACTAAAAAGTAACTAATTGATAATAAAAAAGGTTTTAAAATGATTAATTATTATGTCAAGTTTCGTTGTCTACAGTTGAAATTTTGAGTATACACGTTAAACAATTTAATAGGAAACACTGCAATGCTTAATATAACAAGTACACTGCAAAATGATATTCATATAATGGGCTTGAACTGTAACACTTTTTCTTTATCACTTCGATTAATGAAGATGATTAGTCGATTATGGTTACAATTGAAAATTCAAAACAAATCAAAATATGCCAAAACAAAAAAAAAGTAACATTAATTTTATTTAAAAAAGGGTTTAAAATGATTATTTTGTGTAAAATAAAATCATTTGTTATTTATAATATTAATTTTAAATACAAATACATGACATCTAGCCATGTTCTCTTCAGTTTGTTCGGATTATAACATACACATAACAAAAATGGGAAAAAATAAGGCAAATGTAATTAAAATGACATCAAATTCCTGTCTTTACCTTTTTTTAATTAAAAATAGTTTAACACTGTCAAGTTTTATTATCTACAGTTGAACTTTTGAGTTTACACGTTAAAATGTTTTAATACGAAACACTACAAACACTTAATATAACAAGTACACTGCAAAATTATATTTATATAATAGGCTTGAACTGTAACACTACTTTTGCTTTCATTAATCACTTCGATTAATGAAGATGATTAGCCGATTATGGTTACGATTCCTATCAAAATATGCCAAAACAAAAAAAGTAACTAATTTATTTTAAATGAAAAACACCACCGATAAACACAATTTTATTATAATTATTATTAAAAAATACGGTCAATATCCATTTTGTTCATATTGAATTTTAATATTTACAAATCTTTCCCATTTTATTCTGATTATCTTCCCCATAAAGTACATTTCCCCACAACAGTGAGATAAAGTCCGAGGACGGCCTTCACAATAACAAACAGGCGGTTGTCTGTACAGCTTCACCTTGGGTCCGGATGTTTTTATGACAAAGGAGTCTGTTTTGATGAAACATTGGGGTCTGTGATTGGCCCTCTGTCCTAAACATCACAAATAAGGGGTGGTGCGACCTCAAGCGTTACAGTGGAGGATTGGCTTCTTTGTAATAAAGGCTAAAATTAACCATTTGCCCCCTCATAAAAAAGCCCCTTTTTAAGAAGCGCACGAGGGGCGTGGTCTTTGACTTGTTTACCCCCACTGATTGGTCGCATTTAAAGTTGTGCTTGGATATTGCGTACAGTTCGGGTGTGGCCTGGACGTTCACGATCGTCCCCCAGTGCTTTAAAAATCATTGCTGCCCGCCTGGTGTGACAGAAACATCGCACTTTTCATCCGCCACCTCCACCCACTCCTTCCTCTTTGTCTCCTTTCTGCGCATGTCCATCCAGTCAGTGGAGATGTCTTGTTTTTAGTCTTGTCATAACCGTCTATGGTCATAACCGAGCGGAGGAGCGTGTTAATCGATAATTGACTTTATTTTGTGTCGATAAATCGGTTATTACACATATTCAGAATGGAAACTAAACTATATGTGCCCTAATTATTCAAAGTTTTTAGCAATAAAGTATACTACTGTCACTGTCGCTGCCTACAGTGTCCAGCAGAGGGCGCTGATGCACAATTACACGATTTCCATAATAACGTCTGAACAGAATGTTGGTTGGTTTATTTATTATTGCAGTATAACAGGTACAATAAGCTGGAACCATATAAACACGTTCGTCAAAACGTATAGAACAGAGCACAAAACATAAAAATGAAGAATAAATGAATAAAAATGACAATAGTACATTAATATAACAATAAAAACAGGGTCTTCTATCAATTTCGTCAATAAACTAAGCAGTATTCTTCCCGATTTAGATTTTATTGTCTGAATGGCAGTGCTTGTAGAGATTTCAAGATATAATTTTAACAAACACAAGCATAAACAGACACAAAATAGTTTAAAGTATGACTTTTTAAATGTTATTTAATAATGAATGGTCTATTGATTTCACACGACTGTTTCAATGAAGACTGAACACATACAAACATTATGAAGTAATTAAATACACATAAATGAATAAATACATGTATTAACTGAAAGGATGTTCAGAATATATATTTTTATAATTATTTTCTTTTCGGCTTTGTCCTTTTATTAATCAGGGGTAGCCACAGCGGAATGAACCACCTGTCCTGACTCTCTGTGGTCGTTAAAAATCCCAGGATGTCCTTCGGAAAAGACCCTGGCATCCTGGCCAAATTTGCCCACTATCCATCATGGCCTCCTAACCATCCCCATATCATAATTGGCTTCATCACTCTGTCTCCTCTCCACCAATCAGCTGCACGCTGGTGGTGTATGAGGAGATTCCCCCGAATGTGTAAAGCGCTTTGAGTGTCTAGAAAATCGCTATATAATTTTAGGAATTATTATATTATTAATTTAAATGCTGTAATTTGGTTTAAAATGTACAAACTGTCACCCGACGGATAGAGGACAATACAGAGGAAGTTTCGGCTTGACTAGTGTATGCTGCATTGAACTTCACTGTGATTATAAGTATAAGTTATACTGCATTAGTTAATATGATTAAATGGTATATTTATCTTCGGCCCACAGCTATCGATGATATTTGGTTTTTGGCCCTTCATTCGGCAAAGTTTGGGTACCCCTGCCTATAAAGTGGGATCTCAAGTTTGACGTTACACCAATTATTATACATATGTTTATCAAATCCTTTTCTAATCTCACAAAAATGCATTATTAAATGCATAAAAATAACTAAATATATTTCAGTCTGTATTTTTGGTATAATCTAGTTCCTGACACAATCTAGCATTAAACACTGTAAAAGATCAATTTTGTGTGTGTCTGTTTATGTGATATCTTCACATTTAGAACATAGGTGCTTAAGCGTATCTGTTTTTGATTATGCAGCATTTTTATTTGTAGATCCCAAAACCTTTATTATTAATATAATTAGTTAAATACTAATATACTTAATATACTTCGTTAATACATATACTTACTGCCAACTTGTTTGTTTTACGCAACGGATGCCCTTCTAGCCGCAACCCAACACTGGGGAACACCCATACACTCTTGCATTCACACACATACACTACGGTCAATTTAGGTTAGTCAATTTACCTATACCACAAGTCTTTGGACTGTGGGGGAAACCGGAGCACCTGGAGGAAAACCTACATCAACACGGGAAGAACTTGTAAACTCCACACAGAAACGCAAACTGACCCAGCCGGGACTTGAACCAGGAACCTTCTTGCTGTGAGGTGATCGTGCTACCTACTGCGCCACCGTGGCACCCAGTAAATACTAATATGCTTAGTTAAATCTTAATATACTTCGTTAAATACACTTATTTAATATACTAAGTTAGTTACTAATATACTTCATTAAAGTCATTCATTTATTAATTTTTTTTCGGATTATTAATGGGGTCGCCACAGCGGAATGAACCGCCAACTGACCCAGCATATGTTTTACGTAGCGGATGCCCTTCCAGCTGCAACCCAGTACTGGGAAACACCCATACACACTCATACACTACGGCCAATTTAGTTTATTCAATTCACCTATACCACAAGTCTTTGGACTGTGGGGAAAACCGGAGCACCTGGAGGAAAACCCACATCAACACGGGAAGAACATGCAAACTCCACACAGAAATGCCAACTGACCCAGCCGAGGCTCGAACCCGAGACCTTCTTGCTGTGAGGTGATCGTGCTACCCACTACTACTTAAATAAATATACTTATTTAATATACTTAGTTAAACAGTAATATACCTAATATACTTCTTTAAATACTAATATACTTAGTTAAATACACTTATTTAATATACTTCGTTAAATAGCTACTAATACTGTATACTTAATATACTTCGTTAAATACATATACTTAGTGTATATAGTGTATAGTGTCCGTAGTGTATCTGTGTGAATGAGGGTGTGTGGATGTTTCCCAGTGATGGGTTGCAGCTGGAAGGGCATCCGCTGCGTATAACATGTGCTGGATAAGTTGGCGGTTCATTCCACTGGGGCAACCCCGGATTAATAAAGGGACTAAGCTGAAAAGAAAATGAGTGAATGAACAGTAATACAACATTAAACAGTAATATACTTAATATACTTCATTAAATACATATACTTATTTAATATACTTAGTTAAATAGTAATATACTTAATTTATTCATTAATTCACTCATTTTCCTTCAGCTTAGTCCCTTTATTTATCAGGGGTCACCACAGTGGAATGAACCGCCAACTAATATGCTTAGTTAAATATTCAATTTCTTTTCGGCTTAGTCCCTTTATTAATCTGGGGTTGCCACAGCAGAATGAACCACCAACTTATCCAGCACATGTTTTACGCAGCGGATGCCCTTCCAGCTGCAACCCAATACTGGGAAACACCCATACACTCTCATTCTCACACATACACTACGGACAACTTTAGCTTACCCAATTCACCTGTACCACATGTCTTTGGACTTGTGGGGGAACCAAAGCACCCGGAGGAAACCCACGCGAACTCGGGGAGAACATGCAAACTCCACACAGAAATGCCAAATGACCCAGCCGAGGCTCAAACCAGCGACCTTCTTGCTGTGAGGCGACAGCACTAGCTACTGCGCCACCGCGTCACCCTAGTTAAATATTAATATACTTATTATACTTTGTGAAATACATATACTTATTTAATATACCTAGTTAAACACTAATATACTTTGTTAAATACATTTATTATTTATTATTTTCACCAATAATCTAATGAATCTTCTTAAAAAACACTCCTAAGCATTTGTCTTTAGACAAACTACTACACCAAAACATCTATATTTTTAAACAAAACTATATATTTTGTTATATTGTTAATTTTTTTATACATCTAAAGTAAATAGGAGTTAATAATATATAAATAAAGCAAATGCATGTTATATTCGTTCAGAGACACTGCAATGGTTTCACCCAAAATCATATGATGTGCTTTTCCTGGTTTCCACAGTAACACGAACGATCTTTACGACAGCACACTACCGTGTTCTGACAGGCCGGTGTCGTACATTTTTGCAGAATCACCATGGCGTCTGTGTTGAAAGAGACTGCGGGATTATATGAAACATTGAAAGCCGAGTGGAATAAAAAGAACCCAAACCTCAATAAATGCGGTGAGCTCCTGAGCAAATTAAAGGTAAGATCGATTTTATGTAACAGAAAAAACATTCAAAAACTATACAGATAAGCTGTAACGTTAGTTGTAGCCCGACGAGCTGTTAGCTGTGCGGCTATACATAAGAGTCCATTACGATTGATTCACGCTCATCAACAAACGCTTCATTATGTTGTTTAGTTCATGTACGGTACTTGCATAAAACTTAGATTATGTTCTGTGAATTGTGAGGCTTTGCGTTTGTTAACCATCAATGTAAAATTAAGCGAGCAAACAGACTATTTAAATAACGTTACGTTAGCAGTGGCACAAAATGACAGCGTGATTGGGGTAAAGTTGTTTTCAATATTAGCACATTCGGACATTCTCCATAATAATATAATTTCATTAAAGTATTCTTTGCAAATTATAAATGGGGAAGTTTTATTACCAGTCAATGAGTATCAAAGTACAACATTGTTCACAGTCAATTAAATGGTGCTAATGTTGTTTTTAAAGTCCCCACGAAATCAAAACTAACCATATGAGTTTGTTGGCTCACATTGCTAGTTTTGTGCTGAACAATTCACCTGTACATGTCATTAAGGAAAAAAAATAGTTTGCCCTTTTAGTCTTTAGGCATGGGCCGGTATAAGTTTCTGACGGTATGATAACCTTGGATAAAATTACCACGGTATTACGGTATTGTGATTACTGCGCTAAAAATATATACATTTTTAAAATGTCTGGGTAAAAAATAAAAACTTTTTTCCCTTTTAAGCACAATATATTTTATTTTAAGTAATATTTGAAATATTTTTAGCTAAATTTTGTCAGGCTAAATAATTTAAATGAATCGTTGACTTCTGCTGTCTTCATTAGTTTTTAAAACAGATTTGTTTATTACAATTTAAAACTGCATCTTTGTAGAACTTTTCTGCTGGAGATAATGAGGTCATGAAAAACAAAACAAATAAGTAAATAAAACAAATTTACACTTACATTAGGAACTGTATTGCAGGAAATTTTGATGGTTTTAAAACCTTGACTTTTCCAAACCGCGAAATACCTTGAAAACGGTTATCGTCCCATGCCTAGTAGTCTTTAATTTAAATCTGAAAATGCACTTCCTGTTTTTTTCAGTTAAATTGTCAGATTACTTCTGTCTGAGGTGTTGGGCGGGGCTAACATATTTAACCACACCCCTCCAACTGTCAGTTTTGATAACAAACATAAATGGTGAGGAGGAGGAGTCTGTTAGGTTGTTACAAAGACTGTAGCTGTCTCATTTCAGAGGCTGCATCCTCTGAAGGATGCATACAAAGTGCGGTGCATCATCGCGGCCCGACGAAGGCTCTCATTTAAAAAAGATTCGAAGGCTCCTTCAAACGCAGCCTCAAAATGCGTCCTTCGTTTTCCAGGAAATGAAGGACACAACCAGCAGATCCTTCGCAGCCTCATTTGTCCCAAGTTTCATTGCGCGCTGATAACGGCAGGACGTTTTTAAAAGAAAACACCGGTTTAAATATATAAATTTACTTTATTTTCTTGGATATGTAAAGTTAAAAAACAAAGAGTATGACATGTCTTACTAAAGAGTGCTTTTATAGACAGTTTACATGTGTCAAAGGAAATATATTTCCAGCTTCTGTAAACCTTGTTTTGCCTTCAGATCGCTTAAAATAAGTTCTAAAATCACTTTGAAAAAAAAAGTCATTACACATTTTATCAGCGCTTATTAACAGCAGCTGTTATGGTTGCCTGGTGACGAGAACCATCCTCTGTAGGCTAGATCATCTCATTTCAAAACGCTCGGTTCAGCCTGTGTGGACTTCGAAGGACTCACCTTTGAAGTCTGCATCCTTCGGAGGACGCAGCCTCTAAAATGAGACGCAGAATACACAAGACATGTCACTCGTATCTTTTTGAATGGGGAAAAGTTTAACGGTCAATATGGCGAATAAAGCCCCACCTACTAATACAGGAGCCAATCATCGATTGGTGTATGGTGAACAAAGCCCGCCTTCTAGTACAGCAGCCAATCACCGATCGATATAGTCTGATGATACTCCGGGGGAGGGGCTCAGACCAGATGTGGGTTTCTGCAGATTTTGTGTGATTTGGACGTTTAGAAATGAAAATAAAGACATAGTTGTTGTTTAATTTCATTGGCGATTCCTAATGTGTAATTCAATTGAAAGCTTGGCAAGCAGTTCTGGAGAATTTGATGTTTCCCCATTCAGAAGGAATACCCGAGCCGAGCATACTGCCCTGATGTTTCAAAGATGGCTGCCGAGTGAAATGACTTGCCTTAAAGGGACATTGGTTGTAATAACTCCCCAAATCCTTTTCCGATCTTTCTGATTTCAACTCACAGTAGAAAAAACAAGCCATGCCCACTGTCCATTTCTCTAGGAACTGCGTCACAATACGGAAATAAATAACGATCGCAGCTTCGGGTTCATGGGGACTTTAAGTCATAATTACATGCGATTTCAAAGAGTATACTAAAAGTAGCGTCACAAGTTGTCACTGTTCAAAAATGAACGAATGTGCGAATATAAAACCGACTTTACCTCAATGTGTGTGTAAAGCGGCAATTAATTTCTATATAGCGTACAAACCTCAACCGCAGCCAAAGTCCCTTTAAGGCAAGTCATTTCACTCGGCGGCCATCTTTGAAACGCCTCTCGGGCAGTATGCTCGGGCATTCTTTCTGAATGGGGAAACTACTTGCCAAGCTTACGATTGAATTTCATATTAGGAATCAGCAATAAAATTAAACAACAACTGTCTCTTTAGTTTAATTTCTAAACGTCCAAATCACACAAAATCTGATGAAACTCACGTCTGGTCTGAGCCCCTCCCCCGGAGTATCGTCAGTCTATAGCGATCAATGATTGGCTCCTGTACTAGTAGGTGGGGCTTTATTCACCATATTGACCGTTACACTTTTCCCCATTCAAAAAGATTTGAGTAACATGTCTTGTGTATTCTATAGTCTTTCACAGCTCAAGTAAATCAAATTTTATCGATTGGTTTTAAAGGGATAGTTCACCCAAACCAATGACAATTGTTATCATTTACTCACACTTGTTTCAAGCATTATTTTTTTTTATTCATTGTAAACAGAGTATATTTTTTAATAAATGCTGACAACCTGTAACTAGGCATGGGACGATAACCGTTTTCAAAGTATACCCTGGTTTGGAAAAGTCAAGGTTTTAAAACCGTTCCTAAGGTGTGTGTGTATAATTTTTTTTAATTTACGTTTTTTTTTTTAATTTTTAATTTTTTTTTTTTTAAGGACAACAGTATCTCCAGCAGAAAAGATATCCAAAGATGTCGCTTTAAATAGTAAAAAAAATAGTGTTTATGAAACTAATGAAGACAGCAGAAGTCAATGATTTATTTAAATTATTTAGCCTGACATGTTTCCTGTAACAAAATATTTTAAATATTTCTCAAAATAAAATATATTGTGTTCAAAGGGAAATAAAGTTTTTGTTTTTTACCCAGACATTTAAAAAGAATATATTTTAGAGCAGTAATCACAATACCGTCAAACTGTGATATTTTTATCTAAGGTTATCATACCGTCAGAATATTATACCGGCCCATGCCAACCTGTAACCATTGACTTCCATTGTATTTGTAAGTCAACGGTTACAGGTTTTCGGCTTTCTTCAAAATATCTTCTTTTGTGTTTAACATAAGAAAGAAACATAAAGGTTTGTAATCACTTGAGGGTGAGTAAATAGTAAGTTTTCATTTTTGTGTGAACTCCCTTGAAGTCTCATATTTTATGCGTCTGTAATGTATGAAATCCATTGTGTTGTGTGTGATTGCTTTGTATTTTTATTTTTTTCCCCAAAGATTTCCCTGTTGGAGTTGAACTTTCTACCAACCACTGGGACCAAACTAACCAAACAGCAGCTTATCCTCGCACGTGAGTATTCATAAATTGTATTTGAATCGGATGTGTGTAGCTGAAACAACTGATGAATTTGTTTTATGATGTTATTATTCTTTTAGGAGATGTTTTGGAGATTGGAGCGCTGTGGAGCATTCTGAAGAAAGACATCCCCTCCTTCGAACGCTACATGGCTCAGCTTAAATGCTATTACTTTGATTACAAGTAATTCAGTTTTCCGTCATCACTCACTCAGTTGTCATAAATTGGAATTGAAATTCTCTTTTGGGCTTTTTGCATATAAAAAGGTCATTGTACTAGTTCTAAGTTCTAAGGGTGCTTTCACATATGTGGTTCGTTTCATTTGGTCCGGACCAAGGGCAACAAATGATACATTGTAGCATTTTTCTGCCGTTTTGGGTCCCTTTCACACCACACTGATTGCTTTGGTCCGAACCAGTTGAAACGAACCAAAATGCAGTCATGTGACAAAATCTACATCACTCATTGGCCAGATGTTATTGAACGTATTTCCTAAACTGCTTTTCAATTGGTCAGAATTCACGTGGAACTACTGTAAATAAACAAACCGGCAGACACGCGTATGTCGCTGCGCTGGCTGACGCAGTATCCCTGGTCATAGTATACTATGTAGTTTGTATACATCACTTTAGACAAACTATACATTTCGAGAATGAAGCGCAGCTGCGGCTGGAAAACAATGTTTTGTTGCATTGCAACGGCCAAGGCATTAGGAGAAGGCGTGAATTAATTTAGCTAAACTGCGACATGCTCATCTTCCGGAAATATTACCAATGATCCATCAGGTAATGTTTGTTTGTTTGTTTGTTTGTTTGTTTGTTTGTTTGTTTGTTTGTTTGTTTCTTTCTTTCTTTCTTTCTTTCTCTCTCTCTCTCTCTCTCTCTCTCTCTCTCTCTCTCTCTCTCTCTCTCTCTCTCTCTCTCTCTCTCTCTCTGTTTAAAACTGTTGGTAAAGCGCTGTCAACAAATATTTTCCTCCAAACCCCATAAGATAGACAGCGCATTGGACTACGGCAGCTGGATTAGTCCAAAAGGCGCAGTACTTATTGCGGTTGGGTCTGTTTTAGTTTGGATCACGTTCTCACCACAAACGAACCGCTCCAGGGTTCGTTTGAAAGCGTACCGAGACCACCTCTTCAAGCAGGTCTCGGTACGCTTTTTTGGTCCGCTTTTGGTGCGCACCCGAGTGCGATTGCTACGTTCTCACCTGCCCAAACGAACCGTACCAAGAGGGAAAACGAACTCTAGTGCGATTCAACCGAACTAAATAAGGCAGGTGTGAAAGCACCCTAAAACTACGTGTTCATCCAAAAACAGGTTTTATTGAAACCTAACGGACATATTTTGTGCAAGTATGACATACTAGTACCATGAGACACTATAGTTGCAGAAGAAGGTCAATGCTTTTGAAGTATAAATATGTGACTGATGCAAAAATGGGTGGAAAATTAGCTTTTGCCTTACTTTCTTTGTGATCCTAACACTTTGTTTACACTGAACGAAACCTCTTAGTGGCAAATCCACTTTTTCATGTTAGAAATGGCCCAAGTGCTTGGGGAAAAAGAGATAGAATAGTTCAGCAGTTTGTCGAACAAATTATTGATCATGCTTACTGTACATGCAACTAAAAATATTCCAGTAGCAGTTGCGTTGGCAGCTTAACTGTACTGAAAAAGCCATTTTTATGCTGATAAATATAGGTAAAAAATGTATATACACCTGTTATCACTGGAAATAGAAAATTGTTAGACGGTTACAGAAAGTAACCTTTAGAAAGGAAGATAAGCAAGGGGATTGAAACATTGTGGAAACTCTGTATTTGTGCATGTTAGAAGATCAAATCTGAAATTGAAGACTGTGACATAAATATGCACACTGATTTTTTTTTTGTGAACTATGCCCAATTATGTTTGGTGTAGACATGGGGTTATAATGAGGAGTAGTGTTCCAGTTGTATAGTTTTAGGCAGTTTGAGGCAGTCTTAGGAGCCCTATCATACACCCGGCGCAATACGTGTTTGGTGCGATTTGTTGCTTTTTTTAGACCAGCGCAACCCTAATTTTCACGTTTTGTGCTTCGTTGTTTAAATAGCATTTGTGCCACTTTGTAGACTCATGGGTGTGCCGGTCTATAAAGGAGGTGTGTTAAGGCGCATTGTTGACTCTTTGCTATTTTGAGAAACAGAAATAGACTGCGCCATTGACCAAGTAAAAGCCGGTCTATGTCATGTGCGGGGGGCTTTTTTCAGTTTATTCATGACAATTTGCATTTTTATTAAAATGTTATTATTATTATTATTATTATTATTATTAGCAGAATTATTTATTATATGCATATTTATATTTGTTTTAATAAAAACCAGTTTAGATTTGTCCACCTGTCGTGTTTTGTAGACGTATGCATCACCATATGGGCCATAAGAACAGGACGTGTGTTTGGATATAACTCAGTATTTTGATCACACTTCGTTATTATTGGTTATTTATTCGTTTAAATTAGAACTGAATTTAGAAATAGTTTTGAAACAAATCTTTGCGCTTAACAAATGAAATTAAATATGTAGGCTAATGGATGTCTTCAGTGGAGTGCGTACAACACCATTTCCTGATCCACGAAAGTAAAGGAGTAAAGTAAAGAGGCCGAATGGAGGAGGCTCGTTCTTTATCCTCGTGCTGCAGATGGTTTGTTTAACTGCTTTCTCGATAGTGAAGCTTTCAGTTTTTCCAATTACAAAGTCCGCCATTTAAATGGCAAATGTGCCATGGTGCAACGCAACTGACTCTTAAAGGGAATAGGAGATGAGACTCTGGTTTAATGCATGTTATGCTCAAAACACACTCGTAACTCATTAAGAGAATAATCACAACCTTGTTAGGCTATGCGCAGCGGCGCAAACTGCATTTTTCTGTCCTTAAAAAAGCAAAAGTGGATTCGGACACACCCTTAATGCTTTTGCGCCATGCGCTGTAGACTTTCTGCCTAGATCGCTAAAATAGAGCCCCTAATAACTGTGTTTTTACTATCTGGCACTATTGTTTAGTCTATTTCAGTACTGAGAATGTATACTTTAAACAAAAAGTCTCCTATGTTACTACTTTTTCTTTTTTTTTTAAGTATATAACAGCAGCGTTCATCTATTTATTTATTATGCAAAACCAATAGGCAATCATTGCTGTGTGCACCCGAAATGTCAAAATGATCATTTTTAAAACAAAAGAGAAAATATCACTTCTAAATACATTTTTAATGTCAAAATCTAGCTAAATGGACATTTAGTATGGAAGCATACGAGTAGCAAAATTCATTTTGAAATGTGGTATGCAAAATAGCAGTGTATTTCTGTATTTAAAATAGCATTTTCCTAGTAATATGCAAAGTTTGGTGCAAAATGAAAATTACACTATATTCTTTACATTTGTCATTTCCAACCACAGATTTAAATGGTAAATTACATACCAATTTTAATACTTTAACTGTTGCAAAAATTGAACTAAAAAATTTAATACCCAAATTTAACTAAAATTTGCTGTTGGTTGCTAAAACTGTGATGAAATGTACATTCAAAAGGAAAGATTGGAGACACATTTAGGGCATTTGTAGGAGGCCATTATATGCATAAGTAATTATCCATTTTCAATGGTTGTATACTGCAAACTATTACTTTCAAGAATAGGGATTTTTGCTTGTTTCTTTGCTCCTGTTACAATTCCCCCTCTTCTGAAATGTCACAGGGATGAGTTGCCTGAGTCGGCCTACAGGCACCAGTTGCTGGGACTCAACCTGCTCTTCCTGCTCTCTCAGAACCGAGTGTCTGAATTTCACACAGAGCTGGAAAGACTGAGCGCAAAAGACATCCAGACGAACGTCTACATCAGACACCCAGTTTCATTAGAGCAGGTTTGAGGCGCATGTCACTTATATTGAGCTCAGACAGCAAATGTCTGCTTTTTTCCTACCTTTTTCTTTCTTCATTTCAGTATCTGATGGAGGGCAGTTACAACAAGGTATTTCTTGCTAAAGGAAATATTCCCGCGGAGAGCTACACCTTCTTTATTGATACTCTTCTTGATACCATCCGGTAGGGGTTATATTTGTGGTCTAATTATCTCAATGTTAGTGATTTAACTATCTTGGATAGATTTGGTCTTTACTGAGTCATTTACATGTCTTGTGTTTTGTTTGTAGAGATGAGATTGCAGGTTGTATAGAGAAAGCATATGAACAGATCCAATTCAAAGAAGCCACGCGGGTGCTTTTCTTTTCCTCTCCAAAAAATATGACAGAATATGCAAAGAAAGTAAGTGTTCAATTTGTTTTTCAAAAATGATTACTAGACCTGTTGTGGTAAATTGGAACAAATAATCGCAATTAATGATTTAGTTTGGCTTTGCTCATGTCACTTATGTGAAACAGGTTGTTATTATTCTGAGTTGTGTAGTGCGAATAGAGCAATCTATTTGTGCAAGCTGTGTCTGGTGTGAATGCCTTGGTTTACTTTGCACGTAACACAATAGACCCGGATTTGCGTCATGAGACGGTGTCTGTCTGCTTGGTGACTCCATCGCTGACATGGATTTTATTGAGAGAGTAGCTGTGCCGTATGTGTATGTATCCATTTGATCCTTCAGAGTTGCACCCAGCTTGGTGAGTTCATCAACTCCACTAGAAGCTGTGCTGGGATGACGGAAGCGGTATTTCCAACTAAGCCATTTTGATGACATGTTGTCCCATGTCAGCAGGAATATTTCCCCTCATTAAGCCAACTATAGGCACTACGTAATTATCACGCCGCTACTAGAGCAAGCTCCTGATTGGATTGAGCAGACGGATCCACAATGCAGTTCGGCAATTCAAAGTGAATGGGAAATGTTGACGCTGACGCCCTGTGTGAATGGGGCGTTACATGGCGTGAATCACCGCCAAAGTTCAGATTTTTCAACTTGACCCATTCACTCGAATAATGCGTTAAGAGCCTCTACTGCCTGAAATGCTCAGTTTAATAATAATAATTCCGTACATTTATATAGTGCTTTTCTGGAAACTGCTATTTGGGGGGAGTCTCCTCATTCACCACCAATTTGCACCATGTCATTTGCTCGAATCTCATCATTCGCGTGAATAGCACCGCAGGATGTCTAATTTTGTCTACAATTGACTTAGGCCCAATCCCAATTCTATGCCTTAGCCCTTACCCTCTACCCCTCGTTTTGCGTGTTTCCGTGAAGGGGTTGGGGTGTCCCACACTCGAAACCAAAGGGTAAGAAATTTTCCCAGAATACACCAGCCACAATGGCAGTATAGCTGCACCCGGAAGTCAGGAGGTCCACATATTAGTATTTTTTGTCATTATTATGAATTTTTATAACAAACAAGCACATGTTTCAATATATTCATAACCGCATTCGTGTTTTACCGTCGTGCTTTAAAAAAATTCTAAATTTGGCTATAACTCCTGTATAGCAGTCCCACAACATTATGACACTCGAATACCCTGTCAGAAAAGTCTAGTGGCTGGGAATGGGCTTTTTACAGTGTCTGCTATAATGTTAATGTTGTTTTTTGTGTGTTTGCATAGATGAATATGGCCACAGTGTAAATGCACAGTATAATTACGATCTTATTGCCACATTAGATCGTTATGATAACATAATATATGCCTTCAGTGATTTCCTGAAGATAAATACCAAAACAATAACACAACTGGAATAACTACAGCAGTTGTGATCGTCTGATCTCATATGAAGCAAGAGATCGCGATGACATATGATAACGTGTGCAGGTGTTGTAGTGCTGTCCCATTTCTTAGGGGTAAATTTTGAAGCCCTTCCTCTTCACACTCAGTTTTAAGGGAGTAGGGGTACAAAAATAGAATTGGGATTGGGCCTTAATATGTAAATAGCTCACGCCTGACCCTTCATCCGCGTCTAGTGTGAACATACCACTATAATTTGCTTAAACTGTTTTTAATAAAATAATTAACTTTATTATTGATTGTTTTACATTCAAGTGGTATGTGTATGTGTTAATCTCAGAATTGATTCAAGAGAGAATTGCAATGCATTCAGAAAATTTCAGAATGTATGCAGAATAATTTCTCGATTCAAAGTGCATGGATTTATTGTCTCAGCCCTAAATGGTACGTTTGAAATAACATGAGATGTTATTTACATATTCATTTGCGCGCCGCTCTGAGCTGTAAGGGTGACACATTTTCACTATACCACTGCCTGGTTATTTCAATTTGAATTTTGCATTTATACTGCACAGGCATTGCATTAAAACAAACATTTGAGATTGGCTCAGATCAAACAACAGACAAAAAAATTGACTTAACTTAAAATTGTAAGTGAACTTACTGCAGAGCTTTTTTGAGTTGACTCAACATAAACCAAGTCAACTACAGCAGTTTCTTAACCTCGTTCCTGGTGGTCCCAGCTCTGCACATTTTCCATGTCTCCTTAAGCAAACACCGCTGATTCAGATCATCAACTCATTAGCACAGCCTGAAAGACCTGTAATAGGTGTGACAGACAAAGGAGACATCCAAAACGTGCAGTGTTGGTGGTCCTCCAGGAACGTGGCTGAGAAACCCTTAACTACAGCACTTGAGTTAAAAGGGTTGGGGTTTAAGGGCGTACGCACACTATGTACAGTTGCCTTGAACCGGGCCAAAGCACGCTTGTCCCCCCGATGGCCCGCACTCACATTACATTCAGGCCTGGGCACGCTTGCGTCATAGATGATGCACTGTTCAGTAAGCGCTCTCACTCCGCACAGTGGAGATTGCTTTAGTTATATTGTTTAAGTCGTTTGATAGGCGGTGATACGCAGTCAAATATTTCGCCGAACAGATCAGCCACTTTTGACGCTCATAAAGTCCAATCATAAAACAACAATCAGTCCTCGTGCTGCAGGAATTAGGAGGTTTGCTGAAGGTGCAGCTGTCGTGCAGTGAGGGGCTTGCGTCTTTAATAAACTACGACAGTTTGCGTTCATTGAACAGTACGAATGATTAATCCATATCAAATAGTCCCTAAAAAGTCACATCTCGCTTTCAGTTTCGGGCTCAGGCGCGTTTTGCATTCACACACAAGCGCACCGTGCCAAAGCCCAAATGAACCTTGCTCTGGCACAATCTTCCAACCGGGCCAGGGCCGGCCAAGTGAACCGTCAGAGCACTCACACTTCTCAAACGATCCGGGAAATGGGCCTGGGCACGGTTCAGATAGCATAGTGTGAGTACGCCCTAAGTCAACTCAAAGCTGTGCAACAAGTTGCCTTACAATTTTAAGTTGAGTCAGCTTCTTTTTTTTAATAGTGATATATAATGCATGGAAAATACAATGTTGACGTTTTGACTTTGATGCTCCGCAGAGAAGCTGGACCCAGAGTCCTGATGGATACTACTCATTCAGCACCCAGCATCAAAAGACAGAGGAGGTGACCATCCCCTCCACAGAGCTGGCCCAACAAGTCATCGAGTATGCAACACAGCTGGAAATGATTGTGTAGTGTGGATATTTGACACATGTATACATAAAGGTTTGCATTTGTTCATCCAAACATACAAATAAAAGCATTGTACAGTGGCCATATATCTGGACTCAGTTTAGACAGCGGATGACACACCCACAAATAATGGCTCTCAGAGGCCTACAAATGATCAATATCTACCTGTATCAGGGTCTCTCTGTATGATTGTCTGCTGGATGTGTCGTCATCTGTTTTCAGTAACTCTGTTGCATTACTGGTGATCATCTAATAACCGCTCTTAAAAGTTTTTTTGGAAATAAACATTTAATACGTATTACTTTGAATATTCACATTGTTTTTTCTCAATGTTTGATGGGGTTTTTTTAATCAAAAGTGAGTTTGAGAGTTTGGAAAAGTGGGTCTGGTTGGCATGTTGGAGATGGAAGCTAAACTTCACTGCTTATTCAATGTAATTCCAGGCGTATTCATTGAATTATTGTACTCTTTGCCTTGTATCCTAGCAACTGTGAGAGGATTGGTTAAAAGTTTGCAGATGTTTTTTTTTTTTATTTGAAATGTTTTTTTTTGTCCTGTTACAGGATAAAAATCCCCCAAATTGTCAAAAGGGAGTGACAGTTCATAGTAAATAAAACAGTTTTTTCTGACTCTTATAAGTGAAGTTTATTTATAAACTAATTTCAAGAAGATAACGTGCTTATGATTGCTTGTGGCTGGCTCCGCATTATCCAATATATGATTCACCAATCAGACGATTTCTAAGCCACTATAAATACCCTAAAGCCCTGCTCACATTGTGAGATTTCAGCCTCGATTTTGTCATCTGAGACAAATTTCGGAAATCCTAAAAGATTCCTGAAATCCTAGGCTAAAATTGGTGATCTTTGTTGGTTTTGTTGGATAGTTGGTTTGACATGTTCTCAGACAGCCGCTTGGTGCTCTTTGTGATCAGATTTTTCCTCCAATGAAGTTCTGGCAGTGTCAGAAGATTTCAGACACTTTCCTGCAGTGTGACAACAGCTGTGATGAGTGTAAATCCAAGAACCAATAGGAGTGCAGAATCTGATGACACAATTCAGTTTTTTTCGTTCTGGTTTTATTATTGAGACGCGCCGTGTGCAAAATTGCCGCTACAGATTGTTAACGTTTGCTGTGAGGAATCATTTCAGAACGCGGGATAGTGAAAGTGTCACGGGTGGATGACATCAAACTCCGGGGGTGTTTTCTTTAGTGTTTGGCGCATCTTCATTGTCGTTCAGTCTGACTTTATGACTAAGATCTTACAGTGTGACATGGGGGCCATGTTCGTGCAGTCTGACATGCTACAATTGTTCAGGATTATAAAAATAAAAAAAATCGCAGTGTGAGCCGGCCTTAAATTCCATATCACAGTCATCAGAATCCCCCTTCACCCCTACTCCTTTCCTAAATGGGTGGCCCAGTGGTTAGCACTGTTGCCTCACAAGAACCTCTCTGGTTCTAGTCCTTATCAGGCCAGCCAATGTTTCTGTGCATGGTTTGCACGTTCTCCCTGTGCTCACATGGGTTTCCCCCGGGTTCCCCGGTTTCCTCCCACAGTCCAAAAACATGCAACTTAAGTTAATTGACTAATCAAAATCGGCACCATAGACATGCACCTAGTAAGTAGTTATCTTTTAAGAGCAATCACTCAATCATTAGCAAAAGCAGGGGAGTTCTCGAGATCTACCTGGTCTCTCTCCCGGGACAGCATGCCAAACAAGCTTTATAATTAATCATCAGCTAAGTGTGAACTCTTGAAAATGGCTTTTGAAAAACTGTACGACTGATATTTTAATGGGTAAAATAAGTATTGAACACGTCACGATTTTTCCTGGAAAATATATTTCTAAAGAAGCTGTTGACATGAACTTGACCCAGAACCCAAACAATCCGAACATACAAATAAGATAATGGATTGATGACTAACCCCACACCTCCAACATTTAATAGCCTTCAAATCTTGACGGCTCTTTGGGTCTCATCTATATGAACTCAGGTGAATTTAGCAGCTTTATTTTCTTTTTCTGAAATCATTTGAGAGTTTTTTTTTTTTTGCCTGTGTTTGGATCATTGTCAATGCTGAAATGTCCAACCTGGTTTCATATTAATCATCTGGTAATGTCCCACTATTTTGTGTTTCTAAGCGTAGACAGCTTGGCTAAGACCAGGCTAAATTTGGGCTGTCATGAAATTTAATAGACGTCTAAGGATTAGCCAAAACTAGTCATCAAATACAGATTTTCACTGACAGCCACAAATTTTGCCTTGTTTTAGCCAAGACACCTGTTTAGACATATTTTAAAAATAAAAAATATTTTCTGGGATAGTTGTAGAGACTGAAGCAGCTAATATTTATTTATTTTTTTTTACAAGTGGCAGGGCTGCTTTCTAAAAACAGAAATTTCAGCTGCTGTCTGGGCTTTCCATGCCTTTAACACCTCCCTTTCTTCGTGTGTTCAATAGTTTTTCCCTGTATAGTCACATAACTTATTTCTAAACTAATTACTTTTGTTTTCTTTTTGTGTGGATTACTTTGGATGTTACTGACATCTGGTGAAAATTTCAAGTCAACAGCACCTTTAGAAATATGTTTTTCTGAAGTACATCATCTGTCTACTAAACCATTATTAGAGAAACCTCAGTAAGGATGGACTAAGTAAATTTAACAAGGGTTGGTGGTTATTGATATGAATGGTGCATGGTGATGTTAAACTAATGTATCGCCATATTGACTTCTCCAATTGAAATCATCATAGGTGTTTGCTAACACAACACAAGAGTTAGAATTGTTTTACAAGGCAGAGACTTTGCAATGTTGTTGCATCTTGGAAAACTTGACAGAACATAAAAAAACTTGAACCACTTAAGGGGTTAGTAAACGATGAGGGAATTTTCATTTTTAGGTAAACTATCCCTTTAATAATGACATGTTGATGTTTAAACTGGGTAGATATGCCAACATGTCTGAAGAAGTTAAATGTGGCTTCCGTGCAAAGAGTCCTCCAATAGCTCTGTTGATTTGCATTGATTTAAAGTCTAAATTAAATTATCCTGAACAGTGTAATCATATTTGGAGAAAAACTAAATGGCTGATAAACACGGCGAGTCATAAACTTGCCATACCTGAAAATGATACAGACAATATTAAGTACTTGGCCAAAGAAAACAAAATAACATAAGACACCAACTTAAAAGAAGAATAAACACTAGAGCTTTGTTTGGCTTACTACATTTGCTCAGTACTACATACATATGGTTCAGACAGCCATCGAGGCCAATTCTTTATCAAGTTTTGATGGTTTCTCCTTTGGTCTGGATCAGTTTTTATTCTTTTCATGCTGCTTTTCCACTACATATGAGGTAGGAGTGCACTGCCAGATTGTTCAGATCCTACATTGTCAGCAAAGCCAGAATAAGATTTTTGAGTATTCTAAAGATGTAAGGTTGATGTCTATTTGGGAAGGATCGGATCTTTTGAGGATCATTTTAACAAATGTATGAGACATTGGTTTTATTGAATTCTATAACATAAAATCCAAAAAAAAAGTTTAATGTTGGGTTATATTTAACAAAAATATAAACAGCTTTTTTTGCATTGTGCTTTCCATGACAGATACAGTGTAGATACTTTTGTTTTACCTAGTGTGCCCTTATTTTCACCTTCTTGAGTTTTCTAGTGTGTGTTGCATGTTTTTTCAACACGTTGGTGTCTTTTTGGTTGTATCTGCAATTTCCTTCAGCTCTTCAGGTACAATGTGTGCTGTCTAATAAAATATCTGCCCTTGTTAGCACAGAGTTTAACCTTTCTTCTCTTGGATCCTGTTGAGGGCCTTTCGTCTCAGTAAGGTTTTCATGTAACAGCATGTTATTGTGAATGCAGCATCTGATATGTTGCACTTAATAGCTCTCCTATCATAGTGATTGTTATATCTTTCATTGATGTAAATTATTTAGACAGATTTAAGTGTAAGGTTGGGGCTAGCTGAATGAATTATAAAAAGTTCAAACATCTGCTTGAATCTGTCACTTAGTGAAGTTTATTTATAAACTAATTCCGAGAGAATCACGTGCTTAGGATTGCTTGCGGCCTGTCCCGCATTATCCAATTCATGATTCACCAATCAGACGATTCCTAAGCCACTATAAATACCCTAAGTTCCATATCACAGCCATCTTCCTTTTGAAGAATCCCCCCTTCCACCCCTACTCCTTCTCCTTTCCTAGATGGGTGGCACGGTGGCTCAGTGGTTAGCACTGTTGCCTCACAGCAAGAATGTCACTGGTTCTAGTCCTTACCAAGCCAGCCAACATTTCTGTGCAGAGTTTACACATTCTCCCTGTGATCACGTGGGTTTCCCCTGGGTTCCCCGGTGTCCTCCCACCGTCCAAAAACATGCAACTTAAGTTAATTGACCAATCCAAAACAGCACCTTAAGCATGCTCCTAGTAAGTAGTTATCTCTAAAGAGCCATCACTATCTGTTCATTAGCTACTACAGCAGGGGAGTTCTCGAGATCTACCTGAGCTCAAACTCCCCTTTTACCTTGCAAACAGGGGGGAGCCCTGGGCTCGAGGATCTTATGAGCTCAGGGCTCTCTCCCGGGACAGCATGCCAAACAAGCTTTATAATCAATCATCAGCTAAGTGTGAACTCTTGAAAATATAAAATGATATACATGTTTGGCTAAATATCCAGTTGCAACATGTACAACCCATGTGACAACTTTTAGCTTCCACAGCATGTTTGAAACCATCATATAAAACAAAACTAGAGAAGGCACATTTCTGTAATTCAATCTTTGACTCTGACTTTTGCTGAATAAAGCTTTTGGTACAAAGTTCTCAGGAATATTATCACGTTTCCTTTTTTTTACACAACTATATATTAGATAAAAATACATATATTCAGCTTAAAAGAGATATTTTTTTTAGAAATGCACTGCAAGTTAAGAAAACAAGCAAAAAAAAATAAAAACACCAATAAACTAACAAACAATCTGTTTTTCTGTTTGCACATTTTCTTAACTTGCAGCATGTTTGAGCTCTCTCAGCCACTGTTGATTTATGTGATTTTTGATAATGAGAAAATGAACAAATTTTTAATCTTTATGAAGTGTATATATCTCTAATCTACACTACCTGACAAAAGTCTTGTCGTCGATCTCAGTTGTAAGAGCAACACATAATAACTTGACTTCTAGTTTATCATTTGGAAAAGTGGCAGAAGGATATTTCCGATGAATCGTCTGTTGACCTGCATCCCAATCATCACAAATACTGCAGAAGACCTACTGGAACCTGCATGGACCCAAGATTCTCAGAGAAATCAGTCAAGTTTGATGAAGGGAAAATCATGGTTTGGGGTTACATTCAGTATTGGGGGTGTACGAGAGATCTGCAGAGTGGATGGCAACATCAACAGCCTGAGGTATCAAGACAATTGTGCTGCCCATTACATTACAAACCACAGGAGAGGGCAAATTCTTCAGCAGGAAAGCGCTCTCTTATACTTCAGCCTCCACGTTGAAGTTCCTGAAAACAATGAAGGTCAAGGTGCTCCAGGATTGGCCAGCCCCGTCACAAGACATGAATATTATTGAGAATGTCTGGGGTAAGATGAAGTAGGAGGCATTGAAGATGAATCCAAAGAATCTTGATGAACTCTGGAAGTCCTGCAAGAACGCTTTCTTTGCCATTCCAGATGACTTCATTAATAAGTGATGAGTCATTGCAGAGATGTATGGATGCAGTCCTCCAAGCTCATGGGAGTCATACACAATATTCATTCATTTTCCACTGCACCATGACTTTATATTCTATACTGTACATTATTTCTGTCAAGTGTCAAGACTTTTGTCTAAGCAAAGTCAAACCTTACTGTCCTAATTAAATAAATAAAAATCAAGGCATGATCATATTTTATTTTGGTAAAATAAGCATAATCTAGAGGCCTTTGCCTTTCATATAAGCCACTTCTGATACCAAATGATCAACTAGAAGTTAATATTTGTTGTTCCTAATGACTCTTGTTAAATCATGTTCACTATTATAGACAGTTAGTGTATGTAAAAATATTTTTTCAACGGCAGATAGTGTTAGAAAAAAATCAAGAATATCAGTTTTGATTCTAATTAAAATAAAATAATACATTTTATTCGTTTAACTACTTTTTTGAGGCATAAAATCCACACACACAACAAGAAGAAAGGCTTGTTTGTAAGTTCGAGTTCGTTGTTTAAATAAAAAACGAACCTACATTAAAACGATCAAATGTTTTAGAAGAAAAACATTGATTAAACAGAGACTATAACCAAAGTATTTCTCAATAATATTTGTTTCTGTTGAAAGAACAAAGAAAAAAAAAGATATACTAAAACTTTTAAGATCCGTCGCATTATTGTTCTTAAGCGACTGTTGTTTTTTTATTCAAAGCGCGCGATTAAATTCATTAGTCAAATGATAAAATCTTACAATGGACTTTGAATTATTTAGGCACAGCCGTGTGTTGTACTCAATGTACTTTCTCCAAATGGTTGAAAGGGGGCGAGTCGGGCTGTTTATTTGAGTAATAAAGGCTCGACGCTGGCGTGGCTGTTTATCAATGGTGGGCTATCAGTGAACATGAATGGGGAGTTGGAGATGAATGGAGGCTAGCTGCTGTGAGTTCTGTCATGGCGTATAGAGCTGTGAGGGAGCTGTCCGAGGTACTGAAGCATAATCCATCGCGGATCTACACCTTATCAACTGAGTTTCAGCAATAAGCACTGCTAATTTAAACTATTGATCATTTGCTGTCGTCTAAATATTTCTGACACTAGTAGTCACTCTGGGTTTCAGATGTGTCAGCGATGACTGGCTTGTGTATATGGTCATTTACAGAGCAATTTCGCGCCCAATGTCCTGACAGGCACAAAACTGGACCGATGCAGCTCCCACTCGGGGACACTGTGTCCATCCACGAGTGTGTTTAATACGAGCGTGTGAGAACTGCTGTAGACAGGTAGAGAGAGAGAGAGAGAGAGAGAGAGAGAGAAACAGGGAGGGAGTGATTGAGAGAGCGAGAGAGGAAGGGAGGGAGGGAGAGAGAGGGAGGACGATGATGATGCTGCCGGTGGAAAATGGCTGCTGCATCCTCGAGCCCATCCGAAACCATATGAAGGTGGACAGAGAAAGACAAGAAAATGAGAGCAGCGAGCACAAGGAGTGAGTGAAAGAGAGACTGTGTGCGTGCGTATGTGAGCGAGAGTGTGAGAACGCGCGCGCGTGTGTGTGCGCGCGCGTGTGTGTGTGTGTGTGTATGAGTGTGAGAACGCGCGCGCGCACGAGAGTGTGTGTGTTCGGTAAGAAGGGGAATAAAAAAGACGAGAGACCGGGGGGCAGCCAGCTCGAAGCGGCGGGCAACACCGAGCCATGGAGGGCGAGTAAGTCCATGCATTTTTATTTGAGCAGAACAGACTGATTGATTTGAAGCACCTCTAATGGACTGTAGGATGCTCATAAACACTATTACGCAGCTATGGCTATCAACACTGTACACCATATTCTCCATATACATCCAACATTTGATGAATAACGCCAGTCAATGGGCCTCATAGACACTAAAACGCCTTCAATGCCGCGTGAAAGACGAACAGGGTGCAGTAAGAGACGGCTTTTTGTCTCGAGGATGATGTGTGTGGAGGCTCCACGTATAACCACCAAATACATCCGTGAATTATAAAACGTGTCGTTCAAAAATCGACGAAATATGGCGAGTTTTCTGGCGTCGGAAACACATTGGCGGGATGGAGGCGGAGAGGGATGCTTTTATCAACGCGTCTCGAGTTTCATTATGATTTTTAAAGCCAAACTTTATGAATGAAATGTGATTTTTCTCTCACCCCCCTCCTCCTCTTCCTCTTCATGTCTCCCCCTCCCCCCAGCGCTTCTCTTCTTCTTCTTCTTGTCCATATCCTCCTTTCACCCACTCATCTGCCTATTGAATTCGCTGTGCTGTGGCTTAAATATATATATATATTTATATATATGTGGCTTTATTCATTCATAAAACAGCGGGATGAACGAATGAGTGCGCGTGAACGCGTGTTGATCGGTGCTGCGACGGCTTATAATAACCGATACCGTTTAAAATCACACAAATGGGGCTGTGAATCAAAATGGATGTGATTTCATAGCGTTTATTGTAATGGAGCTTGTCGGACTGGAAAGCCGCTATGAGGGCCTTGTATGGCGAATGGGCGCGTTCATTGATACATCTCAGGGAGGAATATAACTCTTTATCTCCCACCCTCTCCCTCATCATCTCCACACATTTCGTTCCCCTCAGGCCATTCATTTATTTACGATTTCTTTCTTTGTGCAGCTCACTCATATTAACATATGGAGCCATTGTGTCCTTTGTTGTTTCATGTGGCTTTCATTGTAAATGGGGAATTGCTAATATTAAGCACTTTCTATAGAGAGTGAGCGATGGCTGTAAACGCTTGTTCCGTGTGCGCGCTGAAAGTGTGATTAGATTTTCCTCGCCCACGTGACCGTCCATTAAAAAAATCGCGCTGTTTCCTCTCATTGTTATAATCGTGCTTCACTGTTTATTTTCTTGACAGAACCTGTAGTTTATGGAACACACAAAGCACACATGGCGTTGTGATGTGAGGTCATTCATTCTGTTTAACACAATAAACCAGTCCTCGCCACCACATCACACCATCTTGTCTCAAGAAATCAAGTAAAATTGTGCTCCGTCTAGATATATATATATATATAATGTTCTGTTACCTGACAGATAACGTCGGTCAAAATGGATGTCACACCTGTCTCTGTCACAGAAAGCCGGGAAGCGGCCCGCCCTTTTGGGCGAATCAGAAACGTTCTCATATACCTGTCAGTCTTTTTGCAAGTTTGAGAACATATTGTGGGCGTGGTTTTGCAGTGGGGGGGCGTGTCAAATTTAGTAGTTATGTTGCCAAAAGGAGTGAAATCAATTATAAACCTTTAACAGACGTAAACATTGATCCTATTTACTGCATATTTAATGCATGCTACGGGTCAAATGCCTTGGTAATATTTTTTCAAATTGTAATAACTTGCTCAACCTCTGAAAGGTCTTTTCATTTTGACTAACATCATCATTATGGCGTGGGCAGTGGGGAAAAAAAGCCAAACATGTTTCATCCACTCCCCTCCCATCACGTGTCTGCTGCTATCTGTGAACATCACATGAGACATTATTGCAAATGATCGTGAGGTGCTTATCCTCCAAAATCCTGTTGTCTATTTCCAGAGATTGTATATTAAGGCATTTCAAGTACTCAACAATTATAGTGCTTGGTATTTAATGCTAATAATAAATCTTGCAATCTTTTTTCAAAATGTTCATTGTCTGAAACAGCTCTTCTTTTCATGATGTCCAACCGCTTTATCATCCATTTTTCATGATCCAATAAACAGATAAAACCTAATGTCTCACATCACCTTTTCCCCCTCACAGAATATTCAGTTTCACTTGGAAATACGTGCAGATAGATTATTGAAGCAAAATGGGTTATGTACGAATTTTAGTGGCTGGCCAGTAATGGCACTTCCTCCACACTGCATCTGTGTAATGCAGCTAAGGGCTGTGCAATATGACAATATATATCGTATGGACAAAATAATAAGTCTATCATTTCATATTATGCTTTATCATTTATTCCATAGTGTCACAAAACACATTGTTTACAGTACTTTTTCATAACTTATATGAGTGCAATATTATACACCATTATGGGAATGCAGACAGAACGTTGCAATCTTGAAAGTACGATGTTTACATTTTGCAGTTTATTTAGCAATATTTTGGACATGTTGGACATGTAATCTGCAATTAGTTATTGACAAGTGTTTCATATTTTATTAATCAAAACATTTGACCTGAAGTTCTAAATAAAGCGAGAACTATGATTCCATATGAATGAGTACATTACTGAGTATTTACTTTAAAGAGCCCCTGTTTTTGAAAATGAGCTTCCATGCAGTGTGTAACACAGCACTAAGTGAATGAAATCATCCAGCTGAGGTTTAAATCTGAAAGTGCACTGTGTTTAAAACTATTGATTCTTTAGCAAAATAGTCGACTCAGAGTCGAATAAATGAGTCGTGTTGGGTTCAGATCTTTTGCCTGAACGCATCAACGTCGATACGGTATGTCCTCAAATATGTATTGCCAGATCTGGTAAAACGTGAACGCGCCTTTCCCTTCAAACACTAGTGGAGCACAGGGGATCACGGGACTGATCATGACATGAAGATGACGATCACTGACAGATGGAGATTCGGCTATGGGGAAAAAAGGGTTTTTATTTTTGATACAATAACCTACGCTGTAACGCAGGATTCGTGGGCTATTTGTTATTAAAGAAAGGAGCAGCAGAGACTATTATGTATGGGACTTTGTCAGACTTTGACAGGGACTTTGTCAGTAACTGTTACAGTTCATATGGACCAGTTTCTTCTTCCTCTGGATCATAACATGTAAGTGTGATTAAAATTGTTGCCTTGTTTTGTGTAGTTTGCAAAATATATATTTGCTTGTGTGTTGTAACTTGTAATCGCTCCGCGTAGCTTGTAATGACTTATCTATTACAGATCAGTGCTTGTACTGTATCTCTCAGGTTAAATCTTTATGGGGCTATTCACATATTGCTTCCTAAATCACATTGAAAACGTGACGCGTGCTTCTTCCTTTACCGATTTAAATGCGTTTTGTGCTCGCGATCCTCTGCCGTTTGTCTTTGCTATGGCTACCATCAGCTGTTCCTTACACACGCGGCGCAATCAATTTTCAAAATAGTTGAACTTTTGCCACTGTGTGGATTAATACTGAATGTGTGTCGTGGTAACTTGAGTTTAGGTTTAAGTAGAGTAATATGCTGGTGTTTAGCTGCATTGTTTTATTGCATTCCGACATTGGGCTCTCACATACTCTGCTACGTCTCGCACTGAACCCAGTCGACCAATCAGCACAGTTTAACATTACGTAAAGGAGGGGTTTGGGAACAAATGAATCGCTGAACGAATCATATGAGAGTCGTTGAGATAATTAGGTAAAAAAAAAAAGCATATTATCAGACAATGAAAGTGTTTTTTGAGCTTGCATGTCTATCAGCCTGTTGTTGGAAACCTTCAAAACCAAAATATGACATTTCATAATGCAAAATAGGGGCTCTTTAAAATGTAAAAAAAGAAATCGTCTTTAACATGTGGTCAATATATTACATCTATCAACTGACTGAATTTACAGAAACAGTACTATACCGTGCTAAATATCGATATCATGATATAAGATGCCTTACATTGTGATATGAGATCTTTGTCATATCGCCCTATATGCAGCCCTAAATGCAGCCCTTTCTTTGTCAATTACCTTTACCTTGTAGATATTTTAAGATTTTATTCCGGTGCTTGCATTTTTCCTCTTTGTCTCAAAGTCCATGTTTGCGTGTGTGTGGGTGTAAGTGTTTATGCTAAGCTGGTTAGTGCACTCACTGCTTTTACTTCCCTAACAGTGTGCGTGTCCGAGCGGTGGTGATGACACGTGACGATTCTAGTGGTGGCTGGGTGCCCCTTGGAGGTGGCGGCCTCAGTCATGTGATCATTTGTAAGGGGCGGAGTTCTGAAGGTCGTGGGCGGAGAGAATACGTCATACGTGGAGAACGGCTACGCGATCGAGCAGTGAGTGTGTGCGTGTGTGTTCATGCCTGTTTTTGAGTGCGCTGAAGTTCCCGAAGGTTCTGGAGTGTAGTTGTGGTAATTTGGTAGTCGCCTTCGCAAGTGGCCTAAAAGTGACTCACCTCTCTGTCTTCATGTAGCCTGTGCTGGAATGCGCCATTCAAAAGGGTTTGGTCTACAATAAGGTGAATCCCATCTTCCATCACTGGCGTGTGGAGGAGAGGAAGTTTGGTCTGACCTTCCAGAGTCCAGCTGACGCCATCTCCTTCGAGAGGGGCCTTCAAAGTGTCCTTGAGAAGCTGGACAGAGGTACAGGAGCAGGGGAAGATGGTCAGCAGGAAACTGGAGTGAAAGAAATTATTGAACACTAGATTAGATTTGTTCCCACCAAGCAATTCTTTGTTTAAAAGACGTCTAAACATAGACTTGGCTACAACAAGGCTAAATTTGGGCTGTCACTGAAAATCTAATAGACGTCTAAGAATAGCCCAAAACTAGACTAGTCATCGAATACACAGATTAGACAAACTTCACATGTGTAATCATTCATTCCTGTGTATTTGATGAGTAGTTATAGTTTTGGGTTATTCTTAGATGCCTATTCGATTTTAACTGACAGACCAAATTTAGCCTTATTTTAGCCAAACTATCTATATTTAGATGTCTATTAGACTTATTTTAAACACAAAAAATGCTTGCTGGGTTGTGGCCTTTAAGGATGTGTTCACACTTTGCAGGGTTTATAACTCTGGTGCTATTATTCTTTTAGTGCAGTTCATTGAAATAGAGCAAACTCTGCCATCTGAATCTTGGACCAAACAATAGGCACTTTGTCTTAGTTTGCATTAGACATATGCAAATGTTCAGTATCTCAATATATTGTGATAATGAACATGTACAATTTTGATATCATGGGCACTAAATAAGGCTTCTTAAGAATATTCACATTGTATTTGCAGGGGTGCTCAAAATAGCAACAAATGCTTGGAGACTCAAGCAGCTTACACACTGGACAAATACAATACAAATATTGTTACGATACTAATATTGTCAACCATGTTGTCTAAAGCAGTGTTTTTCAACCATGTTCATGGAGGACCACCAGCTCTGCACATTTTCCATGTCTCCCTAACCAAACACACCTGATTTAGATCATCAGCTCAGAGATTAAGAGTGCTTTCACACTAGCACTTTTGGTCTGCACCCGGGTTTGTTTGACGTCAGAGTACGGTACATGTCTTCTGAACTCGGATGAGCACCCACGAACCGTACCCGAGTCCACCTGAAAGAGGTGGTCTGGTGTATGGTTCACAGGAACTCTGGTCTGGTTCACTTCTGGTATGAATGCAATCGTACCAAATAACTGAAGTGAACCGCCAACAGTACAACAAACTATCGTTTTCATAACGTTCATTCCTGTGTGTGTGTCTGTGTATCATGTACTGTGCCTTGGTGACAAGCGGGACTGATAATGTCTGCTTGTCTCCTCCAAAAACAGCTTCTGCAGACATCGCATGTTCTGAATGTTTATAATATTTTTGCGGCAGATGGACGCGAGTCGTTTTCAGAATGTCCAAAACCAAAAGATTCAGTAAAAGCAGAACGACCGTGATGTGTGTACGTCTTTCCATTTTGGTGCTTTGCTTTCGTGGCCATCACCTAGCAACAGCCGTACACACAACAGCAGCTCGGTGACGCAAGCGTACCGGGGTTTAGAAGGAAAAAAGACAGTGTGAACACAAACCAACCGAGAAGGTGGCAAGGAGGGACAATCGAACTTGGGTATGGTCCAGGCAATTGAACCAAGTGTGAAAGCACCCTAAAAGACCTGTAATGGGTGTGACGGACAAAGAAGACATCCAAAACATGAAGTGTTGGTGGTTCTCCAGAAACGTGGCTGAGAAACACTGGTCTTAAGTCTACATGGTTGTTTATACGTTACTAAGCAACGTGAACAAACATGAGTGGTGGCACCGGTGTGCATACCCTCATAGAAAACTGTGTTTACCAAAGGTGGTGTATAAGGCATGGCACATCGCGGTGCATCTGGTGTGCGACCCCCTTTAATTGTTAATAATTAATAGTTCAAAAATAAATATTTTCACATGTTAATCTGGCCTACTACATGCTGAAATATTGATTAAAAATTCTGTATTTATAGTGCTACTGTACATCAACACTGTGCAATAAGACTCGAATAGTTAATATTAGTTAATTTAACTAATCTGGCAATGAAAACTACAAACTCTATCATTAATGTTAGGCGATGTTAAATTCATAGTTAACGACTAATATCGCATTTAAATCGTAGTCATAAAGGGCGCGGTCACATTGCATTTTTTTTTTCGCCCCATAGACTTCCATTTATAAGAACACGAATGCGACAGACCGAAAACGCAAGCTCGTGCAACGAGTTTCGCAGTTCACATTGCAAAGTTCAAGCTTGGAGAACTCTGACCTGCGAAATTGCATCACGTGACTGCATGAGACCAATCGAAGATCAAAACATGACCTCTCTAAACAGAAATGTAAAATATGAACCAATCACTAGCTTTTTTAAATGTCTAATCATCTTGTTTAATCCCGCCCCTTTTCGCAGCACCGTATGACAGGATTTTGCATGCTCAAACTCTAGTGTGACTGCGGCAAGTTATAATTATTTTATTAAATCTGAATTCATACAAATTAATTCTAAAATTAATTCATTTGAAATACACCAAGTATTTTTGTCATTATACCTGTTAAAGTATATTGCAACTTAGCTCAATATTGAGATAAAACCATGATACAATCTTCGGCAATAAAATTGCAACAAGAAAATTTTATACTGTCATAAGCCTAGTTCACTCAGGAGGTGAAATATAAACATTAGAACAAACAAAAAATATTACAGGAACATAAAACAAACCAAAAAACAGGACATGGTGTCGAAAGATGTGACCATATAAGGACAAAATGATCAAGCATAACTGGCTTGTTTCATCATAATCTCGATGTTGCTTAAAATGGCTCAATATAGATGTCTGTCGGCTTGCAGATCAACATTTGCGTGCATGATAGAAGAATTCCTGACACTGTTTTGACTCCTTTACACATTTAATAGGGTCTTTACAAGATAACTCATTCATTTCTTGTCGGCTTTGTCCCTTGCGGGGTCGCCACAGCGGAATGAACCGCCAACTTATCCAGCACGATTTTACGCAGCGGATGCCCTTCCAGCCGCAACCCATCTCTGGGAACTTCCACACACACTCATTCACACTCATACACTATGGACAATTTAGCTTACCCAATTCACCTGTACTGCATGTCTTTGGACTGTGGGGGAAACCGGAGCACCCGGAGGAAACCCACGCAAACCCAGGGAGAACATGCAAACTCCACACAGAAACGCCAACTGACCCAGCCCAGCCGAGGTTCAAACCTACGACCCAGCGACGTTCTTGCTGTGAGGCAACAGCACTACCTACTGCGCCACTGGGTTGCCCTACAAGATAACTGTTAAAAAATAAAACAATATAATAAGATGTACATACAACTAGTGTGTTTAGATGAGCACACAGCATTGTTTTGTTTTTTTAAGTGACTTATACATCATAAAGTACTTTTTTTTGGCCTTGTTTATTAGATTTAATTCTTTTTTTGTTGGGCCAGACCAAAATGAACCATCAGAACTGTAGGTGTGAACACACCCTTAGATGTACTAGTATGGTGAAGATGATGATGCCGTGCAGGGATAGTGCTAGTGTGGACTCTCATTTTTTTCTGGTAATGTATTCACAATAAAAAATCACTTTTTTTTTTTTTTTTACATTTTCCTGCAGGATCTGACTCGCCATCCTCATCAACACCTGAAGAGGGCGACACTGAGGATGACGGTCAAGCAGTGAGTGTTTTTCTCATTTCAAACGGCTTCATATATTGTGTGCCTAGATTCCTATGAAGTCATCATATATTTTAAAGTCAATAAAATCACAACTGACCTAAATAATTTTCTTAATTCTGTGTTTCTGGTCATTTTAAAGTATCCTGTCTTAATTCTGCATGATTTTTTTGACAATAATTTAGTTGGCTTGGTCTCTTTTTGCTCTATCCAGTCAAACCAGATTCAAAACCACACGATTCATAGCCTCATAAATCAAAACTATCCAAACTCCAGCAGTCATCTCTACATGTCATTTTCTCTTTTTTTTTGGTGGTGGTGGCTTTAGCATTAGGTGGTTCTGCATGTTTGATGACTTGCAGTCTGTCTCAGTCTCATACAGGGAGTGAGTCGTCATCCAACAGCAGAAAGGAGATGCTGCCCAAACCCATTACCATCGTGACCAGCGAGTCCTCCTCCACCTGTTTTGTGCGCCCCACAGAGGAGTTTGCGTACGGAAACAGGACACAGACCCCGGCACAGGTAAAAGATTCACTTCCCATTTGATTCCTTTGAATTCAGTGAGTTGATTTCAGTTTATTGGTTAATGGCATGATCCCTTTAGAAAAAAAAAAAACAGATGCCATGTTCTTAGAAATGTACTATGTGTATTCATATTCATTTCTAACACTCTTAAAAAATGTGATTACAAAAAATGTTTTTGGTTCCCCAACAAACGTGAACATTGCTTAAAAGGCCATGAAACCCCCCTGTCTCAGCAGGATGTTTTCACACCTCTAGTTTGAAAAAGTAAGGAAAGTGGGTGAGTCCAGGTTTGTTTCGGTGGGAGTGTTGAGTGGCGAAAGAGGGAAGGGTTTGCAAGAAAAGGGGAGTTTCAGTACATGCACGCGCTGGTTTTCACAGCGGCAACACAGACACAGGCCAGATAGACACTGACTACATTTACATGGACATCAGTAATCTAATTATTTGCCTTAATCTGAATAAAACAATATGATAAAGGTGTTTACATGAGTTGCTTTTTGAATGTTTCTTTCATGATCTCTTTTTACATGTTATAGCACATAATACGATTAACGTCATCGCGTCACCACGCTATCCACATTTCCTCTGGAGTTTCACGTAATTTCAGGTGTTTCATTCTTAATTTGTCGACTTTAACTGCGGTTTGGCACTTTCACTTTCATTCAGGAACATTTCATGCATGCCCCTTGTGACAAACAAGATATTAGATGCAAGGAACTGCTGGAAGAGTGTTGTTTTAATGGAATTTTTGTTACTGCACGCCGTATGGGAGAAAAACAATCCTTCTGCATTTCTCGGTAGATGCAGAGACTTGAACAGCCATGTGTCTATAGACTATCCTGTACAAAATGTGTCAAAAAATCCTACACATTGGTAATAGTTTGAGTGAGGAGTTTACATGTTTACATTCTGAGAGCAGCAGTTACAGCGGAGCTTTCAGCCCATAATATTGTAGTGATGTTAACGTACTGTAAACTTAGTAACTAAATAATTTTGACTAAGGTATGTCTTTAAAAAACTAAAAGAGTTCTGCTGATGATACTAACAAACTTTGTCATCTGAATAAACATAAACAAAGAACTAGACATGGGACGATAACCGTTTTCAAGGTATACCATGGTTTGAAAAAGTCAAGGTTTTAAAACCGCCAAAGTTTTCTGTTATACCGTTCCTAAGGTATGTGTAAGTTTTTTTGAGAAGATATCCAAAGATGCTGTTTTAAAGAAAGAAGTTGATTCATTTGAATTATTTATCGTTTACTGTTCCAAAATATTTTAAATGTTTTCTAATATTAAATATATTGGGTGCATCCGAAATCGCGTACTACTCAGTAGATACTGAATTTGAATGTACTCGACCGATAGAAAAGTACCTTCTATACAGTATGAATGTGAGTAGTATGAATGGAGCTCGGACGTACTACGGATGTCATTTTGTCATCATCACGTGACCTACCCGCTTCATTTCCATTCACGAATTGATGATGGGATAGTGCAGCATTCATTGGATGCGCACTTCAGAATCTCACTGGAAGTAGTAGGTCATCCGGGTACTTCTCGCATACTGTTTTTTGAATTTTATGAATTCGGACATACTACTCGGCTCGCATACTGTTTTTAGCGTACTACATAGTATGGAAGTATGCGATTTGGGACACAGCAATTGTGTTCAAAGTGGAAAAAAAGTTCTTGTTATTTATACAGACATTTAAAAAGAAAATATTTTAGAGCAGTACCGGGAATCACAATACCGTGAAACGTATTTAAATATTTTTATCCAAGGTTATCATACCAGTAGAATCTTATACCAGCCCATGCCTATAAAGAACACTGATCACACACTTACCAAATCTACCAAACACTTACAAAAACACAACACTGACGATCCATCTCTCCGAACAATACTTCTCTCTGCGTCTCTCTGAACACTAACAGGTAAAAACAGTCTTTAAAGCTGTCACGCATAATAATGAAGCTGCACCTCATTCACAATAGAGCGCGCTGATTGGTTTGAACCAAGTCTTTCCTATGAATTAATGATGAAACTTAAAGACGTCACGTTGTACCCACTGGTACAGACAGCCAGTCTACATGCTGGAATTTACACAAGGATCTAATCGCCATGATGTAGCTTCAAAATTTCTTTTCAAACCGGAAGAACCAATTTGCTCGAAATAATGCAAAAACAACCAATTTTCAATTTTTTTTTGTGAAATATATGTGTCCTAATAGTGTTTTTAGCAACGTGGGACACATATATGACTGTCAACATCTCAAAAAAAAAAAAGTGTTTTGGTGTTTCATGACCCTTTAAGATAACCCAGATTCTTATGTTGAATAACATTTCTTCCAGAATCCAGAATCAAAGTGGTTCCATGGATGTTAAAGGTTCTTCAATGAGCTACATTTATTACAATAACAAACAAAAACATGTATCAGTGTGTGAAAAAAAGAGGTTTAAAACCAATTTTAAGGTGTAACTCTAAAAATGTCATGTGGCGCAACCATCATTATGAAGGTACAACATAATCACTTTTGAATACATCAAAAGCATTTAAAAATAAGTCTGACAAAAGCAGTGAAGCAACTAAACAAAATATTACTCAAATTTAATCAGAGAAACTGTATTTGAGTCTAGGGCTGTGTGATTTGGGGAAAATATCTAATTGTGATTGTTTTGACAGATATACCAATTGCGATATGATTTGCGATTTAATTTTGTAGACAAACTTCAGCTCAATAATCTGTATCGTAGCTCCTTACTGCTAAAATGCAGTGAGTGTTAGTTAAAAAAGATATAAACTTACTCCAACATTTATTCAAACACAACACAACATTTATTCAAAACACAAATAAAATGGCCTTACCTGTCTGTAAACAAGTTCAACTCAAATTAGGGAGATAGTGTAGCTTATTTATACTAACAAAAAATAATAATTATAAAAATACAGAACATTTAGCTAACTAACATGGCTGATAAGAGCCTTTCTGTATCTTATATTGTCTATCATAGATGCTTATCACAACATTCGTAAAGGCACCGTGTCTTTATCGAGGTAGTGAGTTATGGCGTTAGTTATCTCCTGGTGCCATCGTGGTGTTTTTCCATATAGTGTAACAGCCGCAAATGACTCTGAAATTGTACTTTGCTGTTGCTTGCTACTAGACTGAGTGTCACTGGCAAAACTTTCAGTTGACTTTTTAGCATGACACT
The DNA here is from genome assembly GCA_903798195.1 of Danio kyathit. Lineage (NCBI taxonomy): Eukaryota > Metazoa > Chordata > Actinopteri > Cypriniformes > Danionidae > Danio > Danio kyathit. The sequence continues at coordinate 59,173,503 of LR812536.1, read as the reverse complement.
CCTCATATAGATGCCTCTGGTGCTTTTGTAGGTGCTGGTTGTTGTATTTCCTTGTGAATTCAGTGACAGCTCTTACAAATTACCTGTTTTTTTCGTTGTCTGAGACTAAAATATTCCCATATTACCAATGTCCCGTTTTTGTTTGATATAAATTTGTCTATTAATCCTTCCGAAGAGACAGACGGCATCGTCCCACTTGCTCTTTCCTTTCTTTGTTTTTTTATTGTGGCCGTTTCGCATAGTTGGGTTGCACAATTCTGTTTGGGCAGAACAAAAGTGTGCTCACTTAATTGGCAAGTAGGACTGTCACACACCGACGGCAGTCACGCATTTGCTCTGGGCGGGAAAATTAAATAATATATATATTTCATATCGCAGCCTCTTGCAATTAGCTAAAAAAATCTTGATTTTGTTTTGATTTCGATTAATCGCACAGCCCTTATTTGAGTCACTGAATGAATGAACTGTATTTTAATCACATTACATTCAACCCTCCTTCTTCTCCAACCACAGATCCACACCCGACCTTCCCAGCACCAGCTCACCCAAGTCACAGCTGTGTTGAACCCTCCGTCGCCCCCTCCACCCCCTCCGGCTCCTCCGACTCCCCCCGCAGCACCCCCTGCTGCCTCTCCCCTCTCTCCGCTCTCGCCCACCATCTCCCTGCTGGAGGAAGGGGACCTCCGAAGCCTGGACCCCTGCAAGGACCTGTGGGGTACGCGTGGCTATGAGGACTACCGCCGCGCAGGTGCTACACGGACCAAGGTGGGTGGGCTGACAGGGGGTGTGGTGGTGGGTGGCGGGCAGGACAAATCGGAGCTTTGTGTGGTGCGCTTCGAGAAAGAATTGGCAGGCGTGGGCCCCACAGGCTGCGAAGTCACCGTCATGCTGGACACCAAAGGCTCTCAGCGCAACTCTTCACCCACCTGCATGCCCAACGCCGTGCCGGGGGTGCCGTCGGCCAGCGGCTCCCCGCAGGAGACGGGTAAAAGCTCGCCCTCTCCCTGCTGCATTCACACCTCACTCGCCACGCCTCGCTCTCGGACTCGCAAGCGAGGGGCCGGCGGAGGGGAAGCCATCTCCCCTGACGACGACAGCTCCTGCCCGCAGGGCTCCTCCTCGTGCTCGTCGCGCTGCGTGTACTGCCGCTCTGTCTTCAGCGCCTCCGAAAATGGACGGGGCCGCTGCCGGGACGCTCCCGACCCGGCGCTACACTGCCTACGACAGTGGACGTGCGTGTGGTGCGCGGAGAGCCTACTTTACCATTGCATGTCGGACTCTGAAGGCGAGTTCTGGGAGCCGTGCTCATGCGAGGACTCGATGGGTGGCCGGCCGCACCCGCTGTGCTGTGCCCGCTGGATGGCGCTGCTGGCGTTGTCTCTTTTCGTGCCCTGCATGTGCTGCTACCTGCCCCTGCGCGCATGCCTGCGCTGTGGGGAGAGATGCGGCTGCTGTGGAGGAAAGCACAAGGCCGTGCGATGAGGCCTGACTGGGGGAAAGCGCATGGCCGGGGCTTATTGTGTTGGGGACAGGAGAACAAAGACGAGGAACAGCCGTAGAGCCAGATCTCCTACATAAACCTTCATGATAATATCCTCCCCTCGCCCCCTCCGAGGCCGTCTGCTGCATTCCGCTCTTTCTGTTCTCTGCTCGGACCCTTCACGCTCGTACCGGCATTGGGTGGATGCATGGGTTCAGGGAAATTGCTCTCTGATTTGCTGGTGGTTGGAGTCAGGGGTGGGGAGTGAATGGGGATCAGTGATGTGTAAACAATTGTTAGTTTTCTTTTCTCTTGAGTTTTTTTTTTTTTTTTTTTTTAATTTAGGGAGAAAATATGAGATGAAAGATCTTCATAGCTATGGATATCAGAGCTTTTGGAGTATCTTATTTTACTTGAACTATTGAAAGATATTTTTTTGCAGTTGATTTAATGAACACACCCCCCTTGTACCTCTAAGTTACTGATTTTTACCTCAATGTCCAGAGGAGAGGAAGGCAAAGAGAGAAAGAGACACTTATTTCGGGGGACTGTGTGCTGTGGTGAGGTTTTGTATATGGTCTTTGCGATAGGTTTTTCACACATGTTCGACTAGAACATGTTTGTGAAGGAGAACATTTTGATGTCGTACCACTTTTAGTTGTTGAGGAACAGAGAACGTGAACGGTCTGATCGAGGGCAGTTTCACCAAAACCACCACTTTCACCACATGCCGACACACACATACATGCTCATTCTTCTGTCAAGAGTATAGTATAGTATTTTACTTGCCAACAACTGAGAATGTTGCCTATATTTAATGTATAGACCAAAAAAGTGGAGAGATAATCTAGACCTGAATCTGCCGAACATTTGCACAGCAAATGTAAACTGAGGCCTTGAAATGTAGTTGTACACGCCACCAAAAATGCAGTGCAATTAGTTATTACTCAGAGAGAAGGATTGTTGTGTGTGACACAACACTTTATCTGTTAGTAAGGCAACAAGAGAAGTACTCAATCATTAACTAAAATGGGTTACGCTGCACCTCCTGTGTGCTTTTGGGTCATTTCCCCAGAGCAACAAAGCCACAGGACAATTTGTCTGTGGAGCTGTGCGGGTAGCTCCGCCCACAGTGAAATCCTATTGGTCTAAACACCTCAGCTGTGTTCTGATTGGCTGTGTAACAGTATATTTTTGTTCTCACTGTGTACAGACAAATGACTTGACACTAAAAACTTCTTACGATGAAGAATAGAAAGCATTTAGACCAATCAGTTCAAACGCTGCCTGGCATTAACGGTTTGGACCTCAACGTGTTAAGAAACATTGCTTTAAGATATCTCAAAGCTGCTACTTCAACGCCCTCTAAACTTGTTTGTACCTCGCTGCTAGTAAAGAGGAGTTAGGGAATCAGACACAGCCCTGTAGTCAATTTTTGAGTTTGAACGCCTCCAAATGATATCAGTGATAGGAAAAACTTATGTCCGAGTTACAGAGGAATCAGTGTTGTATTAACTGCTCATTAGAGTCACTTTAAAAGAAAAAAATGTTTTTACAGCAGGATGAACCACCGAAACATTCACACATATGTTGTATATCATCGTCCATTTGGACTCATTTCAGTCCGTCTTCAAAGATGTGAAAACATTTTCTCACACTCGCACATAATCACTCACTCTTTACGGGCAGAATATTAGACATGAGTAGAGGAACACAAAAGACCCAAAAATAGCACTGGAGAAAAAAGAGAGAGAGAGAAATTTGAGAGACGAGACCACCCTTGAGGGCCCTAGTCATACATCCTATTAATAAATGTGCCTTTTGATTTATTTAACCAATAACCTATAATTTCTAAGTAACGACGTACCTAAATACTCATTTTCTTTTTCGGGTTGTTTATTTCTGCCAATGTGCATATTTTAATATGTATGTGTCTATTAGTTTGAAAAGTAATCAATGGAAAATATTACCTGTTTATATATTTATTGAGATATTTATTCTAATTCTTTATTTATTTTTGGAGACGGGTTTTTATTTTCTGTGCTGTCTTACTTCTCTGACTTTGTGCCAATTTGCTGCTTTGAGGTGTTACATATCGTGGGTTTGTATCATTAATTAAACCCTAACTCTATATTTTAATGAAACGTTTGCACTCTGTATCATGTTTACATGTGTTTGTGTATGTATGCTAATACTGGGACGGTGTTAGTTTGTTTTGTCCATTCACATGTCCACTTGGAATAACAGGAATTTCATGAAGAAACTCATATCCAGCTCATATTTAAGCCCAAAAACAGACCTTTTCCTTACCCTATATTTTATTCCATACCTGTCAACATTTGTCTCCGTAAATGGTGGGGAGTGGTGGGGATGTCTAGGTGCCAGGGGTGAGGTGTCTGATTAACACAACTAAGTAACTGTACTATGCACCGGGTTTTGGCCAGCTGCTGCGATCAGATACTATACCAAAGTCGGCAATCCGACCAGAAAATCTTAGGACCAGAAAGGGGTGAAATTATGGGAGTTTTCCGGGACAAATAACAAAACGGGAGGGTGGCGGGAGATGGGTCTGAAATATGGAAGACTCCCGGGAAAAATGGGAGTGTTGGCAGGTATGTTTTATTGTGTCCCTGTTACTGTCATGATCACCAGCGATATAGCAGTTGCAGATCGCTGGAGAACTACAAACCTCCCACTGATATGAACTACAAACCCCATCATGCACCCCAAATGGCAGGCACCAGATCCTTCGTGGGACTCCATAGATATTTACATTAGATGTCGCCTACGCTATTGGTGTCTATTGAAAGGAATGCGTCAATAGAGCCGCCATTTTAGTACAGGGTAGCGCTTCATTGAAATGAATGTGGGACCAAGGTGCAGTGGAGGACTGGCCAGAGATTGCACACATATATACATATATCTATGATCGGGAGTTTTCCTGGTGGTTAGTATGCAAATTTTTCTTTTTAATTACGAAAATTATAATTTTACATGGGTGGTGCAGTAGGTAGTGCTGTCGCCTCACAGCAAGAAGTTTGCTGGTTTGAACCTCGACTGGGTCAGTTGGCGTTTCTGTGTGAAGTTTGCATGTTCTCCCTGCTTTTACGTGGGGTTCCTCCGGCTGCTCCGGTTTCCCACACAGTCCAAAGACATGCGGTACAGGGGAATTGTGTAGGCTAAATTGTCCGTAGTGTATGAGTGTGAATGAGTGTGTATGGATGTTTCCCAGAGATGGGTTGCAGCTGGAAGGGCATCCGCTGCATAAAACATGTGCTGGAAAAATTGGCGGTTCATTCCGCTGTGGCGACCCAGGATAAAAAGAAAATGAATGAATAATTTTACATCACTTTTCTACATCAATGGATAAGTGACCGCACGGATATTGCCGACAAAGAGTTTGTGTGCATGGAAATGCATTATCCTCCCTCCCTGTTAAATTTGATCTAATCCGTGTCCTGAAACACAGCCTCTCCCGCTTTTACTTCTAATACTAACAGAGGGAGCGATTAGTTTGTGAATGAATCCCCGTTATGAACGACTCGTCCACTTAGCCGACAATAATACAAGTTTCTGGCATCGCAGCGTCTTGCTATCATATTTCATTTACATTGTTTGCTGATTTTATTCAACCAAACTAGCATAAGCCTAGAATTTAGTGCGAGTTGGTGCTACTGTCCTTATGATCAGTGCAGTAAGTGACTGTATTATCATCAATACTTGTTGAGCACAAAAGTTCGTAACATACAAAATCTTAAAAAACTAAATCTTACCTATGAAATGTTCTGCCTTTGTGCTTTGTTTTCTTTGTTTGCTCATCATTACGCAGCATAGTCCAGGATCTTCACATTGGCATTAGACTTGACTAAGTGCAGTTGAATGACATTTGTCCTGGAAGCACTGTACCAATATGGCGACGGTATTGCCGCATGCTCAGGGTCCTAGTGTATATATCTGTGGTGGGATTCGGATGAATCTGGCGCCTGCCATTCGGGGAGTTCATGAGGGTCTGGCGCCCACCATTAGGGGTGCATGATGGGATTTGCAGGTCATATTAGTGTGGAGATTTGTAGTTCTCCAGCGATCTGCAACTGCTAGATCGCTGGTGATCCTGACATATACCATTCCCCTCCCAGAGAAGTTACAATTTCTTCCATCTCCAATCAAATTTTTTTGGTCCCATAAGCATATAATTTAAGTCTGATAATTTGACTCCAAGTCATGTTTAGACATTACAATCTAATTTTTAGGGGGAACAAAAATAAACATTTTTAATAATAAAAAAACACATACACACACACACACACAGTGCAGATGTGTGTGTGTGTGTGTGTGTGTGTGTGTGTTTGTGTTTGTATCTTGCTGAGTTTATTCAGCAACAGATGTTCAATGGCCTTCAATTGTGTTCTGAATTGTGCCATGTTTTTTACATATTTGTTTTCTTTTTTGATGAACAAAAAATCACTTTCCATTCATTTTTATGGGTCAAACTGACCTGCAAGTGAAGGATGTATTACTATTTTGTTTAGCAGGCACAACAGCATTTGAATCCAGTATTTTATCGTGTTTTAAGTGTGATAATATCTACAAAGTCTTGCCATTCTGATGAATACCCACTTCTTTTACTTAAAAGAAAATAAATTTCTTCTCAGAGTTTCAGGTTTAAAGGGAAAGTTCACCCAGAAATTTAAATTCCTCACCATTGAACACAGTAAGATATTCTAAAGAGTTTTAGAAACCAGCAGCCATTGACATCCATAGTATAGAAACTAGTGTTGTCACGATACTGGAATTCGATACCAATCGATACTGAAATTTAAAAAATGTGACATTTGAGCACTGTTGAACGCGTTCTTTAACAGTGCTGATTTGCCATTGTGTTCACGTGCTCAACAGAAATTACTGTGATTGGCTGTGAATGTCATCAGTACACCGAACTCACCGCTGTTTACTGAGTGTAACCACATATATAGGGACCCTGGAGCGTTTTAAAGCCGTGATTCATCAGCGGATCGCTCGTATGTCAGCTTATAGACAATCCAGCTGATCGACGTGACTTTGAAACGCTCCAGTGTCCCTGTACCTGTGGTTACACTCAGTAAGTAGAGCTGAGTTCGATGAACTGGTAACCTTCACGGCCAATCACAGTCATTTCTGTTGAGCATGTGAACACAATGGCAATTCAGCGCTGTTTAAGAACGCGCTCAAATGTTCGCTGTAGATGGATGTTTTTAAAAATTTAGTATTGATTGGCATCGAATTCCAACATCGTGACAACACTATTAGGAACAAAAAAAATACTATGAAAGTCCAAAAGAGACTACGAGGTAAAAAATAGATAAATAGAACAAATTTTTACTATTATTTAAATTACTTACCTGCACATCTCAAGATGGTCACTGGAGTTCAGGTCAACTGGTGGTCAATTCATGTAAAAATTAAGCCTAATTTCACAATTCTTGCCTGTTGAATCTTGACATTGTCATACTGGAATATGACAGTAGGATACATCTTATAAAATGCATCAATTAGGGTTATAGGATAAAGAATATTGAATGAAAATTTCTTAATTATAAATATATTAAAACATTTTGTTTATTTAATTTTATTTTTAGGATTTATAGCCTTAACTGATCTGCCTTAATTCTTTGTGGCATCTCAAAGGTACTCTTGGGACCGTAAAAATAACACCCAAAAACGACAACAGAGGAAGATATTTTGAAGAAAGCTAAAAACGTGTAAACATTGTAAGAAAAACAAATACTACCAAGTCATGGTTACAGGTTTCCAACATTTTTCTAACTATCTTCTTTTGTGTTTAACTCATAAAGGCTTGAAACAAGTAAAGGGAGAGTAAATGATGACAAAATTTTCATTTTTGAGTAAACTATCCCTTTAAGATCTGATGATTTGGCGGACACCTGAAATCATGTTCAAAAAGATCTGAGATTTGTGACATGAGGTGTTGGAAGCAGCATCACAAAACGGAAATACTGTGGTCATAAGGGACGTGGTCAGCAACAGTACTCAGGTAAGATTTCAACAATATTTAGTTTGTACTAAAGTGTGCAATGAAATAACACCTCGCGCCATTACACTAATACTAGCCTGATCCGTTGACACAAAGACAAGATGGATATCCAACCAGTTTACACCAAATTCTTACCCTATCCTCCGAATGTCTCTGTACAAAGCAAGACTCATCAGACCTGGCAACCTATTCCCAATATTCTATCATCAGTTTTGTTAAGCATATGTGAACTGTCTGTTTACTTTTTTTAGCTGACAAGACAGGAGTCACCATTATCTGAAGCTCATTTACTTCAAGAATTTGATGTGTTGTGTTTCTGTCCTGCAGATCTCGGTTGTAATGAGTGGTTATTTGACTTACTGTTGCCTTTCTGGTCATTCCTCTGGCATCAACAAGGCGTTTTCATCCACAGAACTGCCACTCACTGGATAGTAAAGATGTTTGTGTGTTAAAAGCATTTGAAATACTCACACCAACAACTATTTTATGTTCAAAGTCACTAAAATCACATTTTCCTCTCATTCTGACGCTTGTTTTGAACTTCAGCAGATCGTCTTTAGCACGTCAAATGTTACAGGGTTGCCTATGCCACCGCACATTCGTAAAATACATCACTGTAAGCATTATAAATGGATTATTCAATGAAAATAACATTACTAATTATATTAAGTCTGTTTTCATGATACAAATCTTACCTTAACTTGACAACTCTTTAGGACTGTCGTGCGTTGTCCAGGAAAAAAACGTTAGAGATGCGCGCCGGGCGGGAAATTCAAACCGGTATATAGACCAACTACCATGTTTGTAAACATTCAGGATGCGCGCGCAGGGAGCGCTAGCATTTACAGTGAGGAAATGACATTGATGCGGTACAGAGTTTGTTGTTGGCTTAGAAATAAGATATATTGATTACATATTATATATAATATTTACATAATGCTTTCAGCGTATTATAACAGCTTGTCACCCAGAGATAAGCACAGTTATTCAGCTAAATTAATGTTAAAGTAAGCGGCGTTCATCTGACAGGCCCATTTGCGATAGCACCCTCCCAATGGATATTGGATAAGACGAAATTAATGACCAAGCATCCAGCCCCAAATATACAATCTCATTGAAGCTCCAAGGGATTTTACAAGAGAGAAGTTAAAGGCCTACAAGTGTTTGGATGCCAACAATTGTGTTCTGTGTGGTCATGTGCAAGAAATAATGCTCCATGATTACCAGATTCAAAACTATGTAGTGCTAAAAACCGAGGTTCTGCCGAGCCAAAGACAAGGAAAAAAAGACAGTGCTAACGTTATACAAGGCCTGGGTAATCATCAACAAGCAAAACTGCATTCTGACCGCGAACTACACCTGTACGGCAAGGTATGTGAACTTACACATAGAGGTAAAGTTGGTTTTATATTCACACATTCGGACATTTCTCGTTAATAATATAATTTCATAAAAGTACTATTTGCAAACTTTAAATAGCGAAATCATATTAGCAGCCAATGACTATCAAAGTACAACATTGTTCACAGTCAAATAAACAGTGTTCATGTTGTTTTCAAGTCACACTTGCAGGTTATTTCAGACCGAATTTGGCATCCTACCGCACAAGACCACATGTTTGCTATTGCAGCCGGTCTTTTTTTGCACCGTCATGTGTGACGTAGGTTGGTAATTCGTCTATACTAAAATATACGACTCTGGCGGAAGTGAACGATAAACTTTTGAAATTAAGTTCAAATTAAATATATTAAAATCTAAAATAAACATTTACGATGTAAATTAAATTGTAGCTCGACGCACTTTCTTCTGTATATGATATACTTTTATAGTTATAGTTTAGTAAGCGTCCCTGCCATGCTGTTACCATAAAAACGACACACCTGCACCACACGTTTGCTCATGTTTCATTATAATATACATTTAGTAAAGTAAAATTTTCTAAGGAAACCAAATAAATATAATCGCTGAACAATATTAAAATTAACCGCTGCAAGCACTTTTTATATACAAATATTTATTATTATTATATATAACCATGGTTATAAAAGTAGGTTAATTCCACGGGAAAACCACAAATTGGCAAATCTGCTGCCTCATGATTGGCTAATAAAGTAATATCTGAGTTAAGTTGAACAGGTAAAATATATCCCAGTGGAAGGCACAGATAAGACTGGTACTTTTCACCTTGGGGACTTAAAGGTGAAAGTAAGAACTAAGAAGAGCTGCGGCCCTCCAGGAATTGAGTTTGAGACCGTGCTCTAAATGGTCTATAGCAGGGGTGTCAAACTCAGATCCTGGAGGGCCGCAGCCCTGCAGAGTTTAGTTCCAACCCTGCTTCAACACACTTACCTGCAGGTGTTAAACAAGCCTGAAGGACTCAATTAGTTTGATCAGGTGTGTTTAATTAGGGTTGGAACTAAACTGTGCAGAGCTCCGGTGTCATGAGAAATCGGGTCCCCCCTGCAATCGAGTCCGCTTAGGACCCCAATGGGTCGTCTGCGTTGAATGCCTGATCAAAAGTGCTTTTTATAGTTTATTCTCAGTCTTGACATTATCATAACAAGACTTATCATATTACTAACATTATTTTATCAAGACTTATCATATTAGTAACATTATTACCGGTAAGTTAAAGACATGCATAGTTAAAATAATTGAAATGGTCCTAAACATTTAATGATGCCTTTTTGATGTTTTTATGGATTTATATGTAACATTATATATTTATATAAGAAGTGGTAGCAAGTTGTAGTCTATCTAAAATAAAAGCACCAAAGACAAATTCTCCATGACACAACAACTTGTAAGAAATACATAATTTAAAACAGTTTTATGTCATTATAACGCTCTTTTAAATGACATTCATTTAAATGAGATTTCGCTGCATATATATATATATATATATATATATATATATATATATATATATATATATATATATATATATATATATATATATATTAATAAGGCGCTACTAACTATACCTAATACAACCCCAGTGAACCAATAGGATCACCCAGGGTCCTAGGCGGACCCGATTGTCAGGGGGGACCCGATTTCTCATGACACCGGCCCTTCAGGAACTGAGTTTGACACCTGTGGTCTATAGACTACAGTTTGTACAGTAGAAACCTCATTATGTTTATGAAAGTCCCCACCGGGATATAAAAACGAGTGTGTGTTTTAAAGGACATTAAGTAATTTTAAAGAACATTCATATCGGTTTATATATGATTTTAATAGTATAGAATAATATCCACAGAGGCCACTAGATGGAGTCATTTTTCCCCACACATGTTCTGGATTTGTCCACAAGAGGGCGCATAGCTCAGTGTAATACAACCTCAGGATCAAATACACTGAATTAAAGGGATAGTTCACCCAATAATGGAAATGATGTCATCATTTACTCATCTTTCACTTGTTCCAAACCTGTTTGAGTTTGTCTTCTGTTAAACACAAAGGAAGATAAAATGAAGAATGTTGGAAAAAGCCATTGACTTCCATAGTGTTTTGTTCCTACTATAGATTTCAAAGGCTGCTGGTTTTCCAACATTCTTCGTTTTATCTTCCTTTGTGTTTAACAGAGAAATTCATAAAAGTTTAAAACCACTTAAGTGTGAGTATTACATCATTACAAGCAAGAAGTAGCAGATTGACATTAAGAGAGTTTTCAGATTTATTCACACATGCTTGAGAGAACATGACAGATAAAAAAAAAAAGAATGGACAGCGGAGCTGTGTGTGCACGTCTGATCATGTTTGAGCTCAGGAAAGATGCTGCCGTTTGTGTTTCAGGATCTCAGTTGAGGTGAGAGTCAGATCTTTATTACAGATATCACAGTGGTAAACCCTGGTCAGAGCAGACGAAGACGATGACGATGGATTTACACTTTCAGACTCTGTGAAAACAAAGACAAAAGGTATTTACATTTTAAATTGATTGTTAAAATTTAGAGCTGTGGTGAAAAATCATTCTAGACAATCTAAGATTCTCAAATTGCATCAATATTCTCTCTTGAGTTGATTATGAGATATATTCTGCATATTCTGCTTGAAAATATCACCTAAACCTATGATATCATATCATGGTCTATGCTTATCTGGGGCCTAGTCGTAGGGGCAGCAGTCTCAGGAGGGAATCCCCTTCCTCAGACTCTTCATCCAGCTCCTACGGGGGGATTCTAACAGCCCATTCACACGGGGCGTCAGCTTCAACGCTTCCCATTCACTTTGAACATTCACTTTTGCATTGTGGATCCGTCGGCGCCACTTCAGAGGCGTTGCTCGCTGCAGAAGTTGGGACTTGCTCAACCTTTCAAGCGCCGAGGGAAGCGTCAGCCAATCAGATCGCTGCATGCAAGTGCACGAGCTCAGACAGTGGCCTATTGCTCACTAATTTCATTGGCTGACGCTGCTATGACGATCGCGTCAGCCCCAACTTCAGACACGCCCTCTGTCAAGCGTTGACGCTGAAGCCCCATGTGAATGGGGCGTAAGGCATTCCCAGGCAAGCCGAGAGACACATAGTTTCTCCAGCATGTCCTGGGTCTTTCCCAGGGTCTTCTCTCAGTGGGACAAGCCCAGAAAACCACCCTAGGTAGGTGTCCAGGTGGCATCCAAAACAGAAGCATGAGCCACCTTACATCTCGGCTCAGCTCCTCCTTTACCACAATGGACAGACACATCGACCACATTACTGCTGCCGCTGCATTAATCCGCCTGTCAATCTTGCGTCCATCCTTCCCTCACTTGTGAACAAAACTCAAAGATGCTTGAACTCCTCCACCTGGGGTAAGGACTTTTCTCCAACCTGAAGATGGCAATAGACCTTTTTCTGGTCGAACACCATGACCTCGGACTTAGAGGTGCTGATTCTCATCCCTGCCACGCCACACTTAGAGCAAACTGTCCCAGTGCATGCTAAAGGTCCATGTTTGATGAAGCCAACAGAACAACATCATCTGCAAATAGCAGCGGTGAAATCCTGTGGTCTCCAAACCAGTCCCCCTCTGGCCCAAGGATGCGCCTAGAAAATCTGTCCATAACAATAATGAACAGAACCAGTGACAATCGGCAGCCCTGCTGGAGTCCAACATGCACTGAGAACAAGTCTGACTTTTTGCCGGCAATCCAAACCAAGCTCCTGCTCTGTTCATACAGTGATCAGACAGCTCTTAACAAAGTTCCTCTGACCCCATACTCCCAGAGCACACACACAGAATTCCATGAGGGACACGGTCGAATGCCTTCTCCAAGTCCACAAAACACATGTGGATTGGTTGGGTATATCCCATGAACCCTCAAACACTCTAGTAAGGCTATAGAGCTGGTCCAGTGTTCCACAGCCTGGACAAAATTTGCAATGTTCCTCCTGTATCCAAGGTTCAACCATCATCTGGATCCTCCTCACCAGTACCCTGCCATAGACTTTTCCAGGGAGGCTGAGGAGTGTGATTCCCCCTATAGTTCCAACAAACACACACTTCCCTTGAACCTAACATAATTATTGATAAAGTTAGGAAAAACTTAAGAGGATTACAAGAGTGTTCATAGTGAGCTGTGTTCACCATAAAACACCTGTGACATAAAAGCCAACTTACAAGACTCATAAACACACAAATGCTCTTCCTTGTGAGCATGTGAGTGCAGTTAAAACTAGCCTAGAGCACCAACTGCTGTTAAAAACTAACCTAGAGCGCCATCTTCTGTTAAAAAACTAGCCTAGAGCGCCATCTGCTGTTAAACACTAGCCAAGAGCGCCATCTGCTGTTATTAACTAGCCTAGAGCGCCATCTGCTGTTAAAAACTAGCCTAGAATGCCATCTGGTATTAAACACTAACCTAGAGCGCCATGTGCTGTTAAGCACTAGCCAAGAGCGCCATCTGCCGTTAAAAACTAGCCTAGAGCGCCATCTGCTGTTAAAAACTAGCAAAGAGCGCCATCTGCTGTCATTAACTAGCCTAGAGCGCCATCTGCTGTTAAAAACCAGCCTAGAGCGCCATCTGCTGTGTAAAACTACGGTAACTACACCTAAAGACACTGTTAGATGTAGCAGTACATAGTTATTACCAAATTAATGTAATGAAGAATCAAAACTTTGTTGATCACAGAGCATATTTTCCGTAATAATCCAAAAGGTTATAAAAAAATCCTCCTTTTTTTTGTCATGGGAAGTAGGAGCAGACTGGCCTAAAGTAAATCTTCTACAACGCAGTCCTCAATATTCAGAGTGTCAGATCTCACCGTCCTCCGGCTGCTGTTCCTCTGCCGGCCTGCAGGAGGCCTCGTGCTGCATGCGCTCCAGAGGCGTGAAGGGCATGTAAAGGTCACAGCGAGGGCAACTCCAAAACTTGCGCAAACACTCACTGTACAAGTCCTGAGAGTCCTGCGTCACACATATTACAAACACAGAGGAAACAAGCCATTAGATGACTGTTAAATTGCAGATCGGACAAGAAATACTGCATTAACTTTCATTTCCCCCCACCATGTCTTTAAAATATGACAGTTTATTTTACCCCAGTATTTTCAATGGAATTTTTGGTACTGATGGCGCTAGTGATTACAACGGTCTTTCGTCTCGTTTTACGCTTGAACAACTAAATGAATGCTTAAGTCTATTTAACTGAATGTATTGTAATTACATTACAACATCGATGCTGTAAAAACAACGGCGTAAAGTTGAAAATAGTCACATTAAGCTTTCACCGGAAGTTTATCATTGGCATTAAAACTCTAGCTGTGCATAGAGCCCATTACATTTTTGTGCTTTCTTGCAATTCTGAGCTTATATTTCAGATTTGTGTTCACAAAATTGTGACTTTTAAAGGAGTTTTTATCTCCTAATAATTCTAAGAAAAAAAAGTTGTGCGATAAATTACAAGTATATGCACTGAAAGATGAGGAAAACAGTTTGTGAGCTTACTTTATTTAGTTTACTGTTTAATGTTGAAAAAACTACAGGACTTACACAGAGACAGTTGTAGGTGAAGTAGCTGCACAAACGCAGGCCTCCTTTAATGGGATCTGGTTCTGCTTTCATCCCAGGAAACAGAGAACCGATAGCTGCAGCAGAAGAAAGATCCGGATCCTGCTGAGGTCCGATGTACAGGTTCTGTGACTGCAGCGCCGTCAGACGCTTCAGACTGTAATTAACCTATCAGACAAAACCAGAGTCATGCAAATCCTTCCAAGATTGATCCAAATTGATAATACAAATTAGAGCAGGAAGATTCTGAATCACAATCTTCTGACAAAATTTGATTTGCTATTTTTTTTTTAACAAATATTTGTAAAACTTGAATTCTCAATTTTATTCAATAATTCATTGATAAAGGCTTTCTGTTTCATCACTGCATGAATCAGCATTTTTGAAAAATATCTTAAAGGATATAGAGATTTTCAAAATGCATTGCTATTCTCTCGAATTGATTCTGAGCTTAGTGTTTAACAACAGACAGCGTTTTAGGCTAGTTGTTAACAGAAGAAGGCGCTCTAGGCTAGTTTTAAAAGCAGATGGCGCTCTGGGCTAGTTTTAACAGCAGATGGCGCTCTAGGCTATTTTTAACAGCAGATGGCGCTCTAGGCTAGTTTTTAACAGCAGATGGCGTTTCTAGGCTAGTTATAACAGCAGGTGGCGCTCTAGGCTAGTTTTAACAGAAGACGGCGCTCTAGGCTAGTTTTAACAGCAGATGGCGCTCTAGGCTAGTTTTAACAGCAGATGGCGCTCAAGGCTAGTTTTAACAGCAGATGGCGCTCAAGGCTAGTTTTAACAGCAGATGGCGCTCTAGGCTATTTTTAACAGCAGATCACCCTCTGGGCTAGTTTTTAACAGCAGATGGCGCTCCTGGGCTTATTATTAACAACAAAAGACACTCTTAGGCTGCGTCCAAAACCACTTCCATACTATACAGTATGCGAGCCGAGTAGTATGTCCGAATTCATAGAATTCGAAAATCAGTATGCGAGAAGTACCCAGATGACTTACTACTTCCGGCGAGATTCTGAAGTGTGCATCCCATGCACGCTGCGCTATCCCATAATGCCCCGTGAGAGAATTCATGAATGGGAGTAAAGCGACGCAACTGACGCAGGTAGGTCACGTGACCATGACAAAATGGCGGATGTAATACGTCCGAGTTCCATTCATACTTCTTACATTCATACTGTACAGAACGTACATTTCTAACGGCCGAGTAGTACGTTTAAATTCAAATGCAGTACCTACTGAGTAGTAGGTGGTTACGGACGCAGCCTTAGGCTAGTTTTTAACCTCAGATGGCATTCTAGGTTAGTTCTTAACAGGAGATGGTGCTCTGGGCTAGTTTTTAACAGCAGACATCGCTCTAGGCTAGTTTTAACAGCAGATCACGTTCTAGGCTTGTTTTTAACAGCAGATGACGTTCCTAGGCTAATTATTAACACAGAAGACACTCTTAGGCTAGTTTTTAACTGCGCTCTAGGGTAGTGTTTAACAGCAGATGGCATTCTAGGCTAGTTTTTTTTTACAGCAGATGGGGCTCTAGGCTAGTGTTTAACAGCAGATGGCGCTCTAGGCTAGTTTTTAACAGCAGATGGCGCTCTAGGCTAGTTTTTAACGGCAGATGGCGCTGTAGGGTAGTGTTTAACAGCAGGTGGCGCTCTAGGCTACTGTTTAACAGCAGGTGGCGCTCTAGGCTATTGTTTAACAGCAGATAGCCCTCTAGGCTATTGTTTAACAGCAGATAGCCCTCTAGGCTAGTGTTTAACAGCAGATGGCGCTCAAGGCTAGTGTTTAGCAGCAGATGGTGCTTTAGTTTTTAACACAAATGGTGCTCTAGGCTAGTTTTTAACAGCAGACGGTGCTCTAGGCTAGTTTTTAAATGTACACTCAAATACTCACGGGGAAGAGTGCTTGTCCATTTGGCTGAGTTATGTAAATTAACTTTTATGTTTTGAGATTAATGCAAAAACAGCTCTATATGAACACTGTTGTAATTTGTTTAAAATCTTTCCTAAATTTATCAATGATTATTTTAGGTTTAAGTGGTATTTGTAAGGTATAGCATGCAAGCAAAAAGCAACTGTTTATAAAAAATACAGCTCCATCTGCTGTTACAAACTAGCCTAGAGCGCCATCTGCTGTTAAAAACTAGCCTAAAAAACTAGCCTACAGCACCATCTGCTGTTAAAAACTAGCCTAGAGCGCCATCTGCTGTTAAAAACTAGCCTAGAGCGCCATCTGCTGTTAAACACTAGCCTAGAGCGCCATCTGCTTTTAAAAACTAGCCTAGAGCGCCATCTGCTGTTAAAAACTAGCCTAGAGCGCCATCTGCTGTTAAAAACTAGCCTAGAGCGCCATCTGCTGTTAAACACTAGCCTAGAGCGCCATCTGCTGTTAAACACTAGCCTAGAGCTCCATCTGCTGTTAAAAACTAGCCTAGAGCTCCATCTGCTGTTAAAAACTAGCCTAGAGCGCCATCTGCTGTTAACACTAGCCTAGAGCGCCATCTGCTGGTAAACACTAGCCTAGAGCGCCATCTGCTGTTAAACACTAGCCTAGAGCGCCATCTGCTGTTAAACACTAGCCTAGAGAGCCATCTGCTGTTAAACACTAGCCTAGAGCGCCATCTGCTGTTAAACACTAGCCTAGAGAGCCATCTGCTGTTAAACACTAGCCTAGAGCGCCATCTGCTGTTAAAAACTAGCCTAGAGCGCCATCTGCTGTTAAAAACTAGCCTAGAGCGCCATCTGCTGTTAAACACTATCCTAGAGCGCCATCTGCTGTTAAAACTAGCCTAGAGCGCCATCTGCTGCTAACAACTAAGTTACGAATCGATTAAGGAGAGAATAGTGATGCATTATTAAAATCTCAGAATTGATGCAGAATCGATTTCTAGAACAATATTCACCACAGCTTTAACCATAAACATAAGAGTTTATATATCCAAACTATACGCTTTAGTTACTTCTGTGACTATTTGATTGTTTGTAACTCAAAAATAACATAAAAAGAATAAAAGACAGTCACAGTTTAATAACCATACATGCGCACTCTGGGTCAAACACAGATTTGAATGTACAGCTGTGGCCGTCGTATAATAAACATGAAAATTGTGATCATTTACTATTCAAATTTTGTTGGCGATCATTAAGCGATTAATCATGCAGTTTTAATACACACTTATCATTACAGTGCGTTTATGTCACTACCTCAGTGTACAGCAGAAACCGCACAAGTCCCTCACAGAGCTTCTCCAGTTCTCTGCGGGACACTCTTGGTCCACTTGAGCCGAATCCAGCAGAGGAACCAGACCCGCTCTGTCTGAGCTGAGCCTGAAGCAGCCTTTCCCATTCAGCCCGCAGACTGAGGGCCGAGGAGAGCACCTTCAGAGCCGCGTCTCCATCAGTCAAGCTCAGCTCCAGCCAGCCGTCCACCACCATCCGCGTGCAGTCCGCATTACTGTTCACCGAGTTGGCCACCAGCAGAAGAGCCTGCCAGAGATTCAAAGTTGGATTAAAATAAGAAAAAGAATAACGAGAATAAGCTGTGGCTCCATGTGTTCGTGTGGGATTCCTCCGGGTGCTCCAGTTTCCTCCACAGTCCAATTGAGTGAATTGGATAAACTTAATTGGCCTGTATGAGTGTGTGTGAATGAGAGAGTGTATGGGTGTTTCCCAGCCCTTTGGGGTTCATGAGTTAGTGGGTTGCAGCTGGAAGTGAAAAAGGGGAAAAATAATGTTTGGCGCCCCCTGAAAAATCAGGGACTAAGTCAAAGGAAAGTAAGCATTATCCAAGTTTGTGGTAGGTAAGATTTTATTTATTTATTTTACTTTTAAAGAAGTCTTTTCTGCTCTCCAAAATTGTGATTATTTGATGAATAGAGTAAAAATGTAATTTTTATTTTTGAGCATATCAAATATTTTTACATTTTTCACAACTGATCTCTATTTTAATATATAAAAAAATCTGAAGGTCCATATTGACCATATTTGGAACAGTCATGAATATTAATAAGCTCTGCTCTGACACTTGCAGCCTGCTTTCTCTCACTCACACACACACACACACACACACACACACACACACACACACACACACACACACACACACACACACACACACACACACACACACACACACACACACAAACAAACACACACAAACACACACAAACACACACACACAAACACAAACAGGTAAAATTTTAGGCTAAATTATAATTAAACTCAACAAGAGAGACAGACGGAGATGTATCGTGTTGTATTTTGTTGTGGCTGGAAGGGCATCTGCTGGGTAAAACATGCCAGAGTAGGTGGAGGTTCATTCCGCTGTAACAACCCAAGATAAATCTGGAACTAAGCCGATGGAAAATGAATGAATGAATGAATGAATGTCTAAGTAAACACAGCCAGGAATTAATATCCACCTCTGCATCAACAAATGACATTTAATAAAGTGTACTGCGGTTCTTTAACTTCAGAAAAATAACAACAAGAGCTGAGTAGGCATGGGCCGGTATAAGATTCTGACGGTATGATAACCTTGGATAAAAATATCACGGTTTCACGGCTTTTTAAATGTCTGGGTTAAAAAACAACAACTTTTTTCCCTTTTGAACACAATATATTTTATTTTGATAAACATTTAAAATATTTTGGAAAAGTAAACATGTCAGGCTAAATGAATTATTGACTTCTGCTGTCTTCATTTGTTTGAAAAAAAACATTTTTGACGGTTTTAAAACCTTGACTTTTCCAAACCCCACGGTATACCTTGAAAACGGTTATAGTCCCATGCCTAGAGCTGAGTGATTCTTAAACATGCACTCACACACTTACACTCAGCAGTACACTATATGTATTTTGTGAAACATACTAAACAAATTTCACAATAAACACAATACATTTATTTTTATTTTTCACCTCTTTAGGGTGAAGCCTAATAAATTTCTAATTTATTTATTCTATATTTTGCACCTAGTCATTGCTAAGTAACGCATAGTAAACAATCCATGTCTCCCGTTTTTAAAATAAAAGTCCCACATTCATACTACGTTAAATATAAACTGAAAAATAACTATAAAAGGAAAATGATCATTGTTGTCTCACTAGGAAACGCAGTGCCTTATTAAACGCAGCCTGAGGCGTGCATATTAATGATGCTGGATCAACACTTCAGTCTGTGTTTTGGCTAGTATTCTCCTGATGACGTGGGTGCTTATCAGGTTGGGATAACGTAGAACATGACCTAAAGTACATGCAAATGCTGAGGGCATGCCCCGTGAGTCACGCAACAGTCTGTTTTGTGTTCTGATTGGCCTGTGTTTCACAGGGGATTTACACTCGTGGAATTTACATGAGAACAAGGAAACAATGGTGTTTGCTCACAGTATGGACATTTCCATGTACGGAACTTTTATTATTTGACCATGCCTAGGCATACGCAGATTTTCTTTATAGGGTACCTTTAAAGTTTACCAAAACAAATAGGGTTTTTTCAGTGGATTAATTTGCACAGAATAATTGTTCACATTTTAAAAATTGTGAATGTTATTTTCATACAGACATTAACATAAAATAAGATAAACATGATGGTTTCCTTTCTCTCAGCTTTCACTACCTGTAGGGCTGGAACCCGCACACAGTTTGAAAGGTAAGGCTTGTTTGTTTCCAGGAGAGTGACGAATGCCAGTAACTGATGCCTGTTGCTCTGGCCTTTATCAGCACCTATACATATATACATATGTAGAGAAAGAGAGAGAGAGAGAGAGAGAGAGAGAGAGAGAGAAATGTAAAAGTGCATACTGAGGACAGTGTCGCTCATGATTCATGCTTCTTTGGTGTAAAGGCTGTGTACCAAACTCGCTGGTCTCATGTTCAGGGACGTGCAGGACTTCAGGATCACTGGCAAACACACTGGTTGGGTGGATCACAACACCTTGTTTATTTCGTGTGTGGAACACCTAACACAAACCAAATGGTATAGAGTTAGTTCAATCAAAAATAGAAATTCAGTCATTATTTACTCCAATGGTATACACACTTCTTTCTTTCTCTAACCACAAAATGTGTAATTGAAAAAAGAATTTTGGATCCAGCTTGTCCATACAATGGTATCGAATGGTGAGAATTAAAGGGATAATTCACCCAAAAATGTTTATTCGACTATCATTTACCTATCCTCCAAACCTGTTTGAGCTTCTTTCTTCTGTTCTTTTGGTAAGTCAAGATTATTAAAACAGAACACAAAAACTAGAAGTCAGTCAAAAAAAAACAGCTGACGGATGCATTATTCGCAATTGGCATTATTTTGTTTAATATACCATGATAATAAGTGTTGAATACTCTAGCTCATACATAAACATGATTTCTGCAGGAGTCCCTTAGGATGTAATGAAGAACACAACTCTCATGATTCCACACTCAGCCACAGCGTCATCAAACTATGCCTTATTTTGTTGGGAATACATGCCCTCTAGTGGAAAGAGTAAATAATGACTCAATTTTTTGTTTGAGTGAACTATGCCTTTAACTGTTTTTAAAGTTAGTTACAGTGTGTATGTAGCAGTTACCTGATCAGAGTCTTTGCGAGTTGCGTTGTGCTCATCTGGAAAAGCGAGCTGTGGGTACAGACCCCGACACAGCAGCAGTTTGAGCAGAGCCTGCTGCAGTGACGACAGAGCAGCACTGGCATATGCAGACTCCTGCAGCTCATTCACATTGTGACGCAACTTAAACTTGACTTCCTGAAACAACCAGACAAATAATAAGGGCATGGGTCTTATTTTGCTCTAAAATAAATCAATACTCTAAAATAATTTGAATTTAAATAAACAATGTGGTTATTTATGAAAAAAAAAGAAGAACATTTCTTGAGGAAACTGTCACACATGTTCAGCTTTATAGATGTCATCACCAGTGTTGGGTAAGTTACTTTAAAAGTAATAGATGGAAAATTGTAATCAGATTACATTACTAATTACATCATGTAAAAAGTAATCAGATCACTAATTACTTTACTTTGAAGTTATTTTTAAAACATATAAATATACATATAAAAATACAAAATAAACCGCAGCTCTTACAGTAATTTAATATTCACTAAGAAACATTACAATGGGTTGATCACAGCAGCTTGAGGTATTTAAAATACTTAAAAACTTCTCTCATCATTCACTTGTTCCAAACCTGTTTGTCTTTTTTTTAATGAAGAAAACTGTATACCTGTAACCATTGACATCTATAGTATGCAAAAGCACTGCAATGTTTGGGTGTTCTGAGTTTGTCTGAGGTAATTAGTCTACTTAAATGTGTATATTCCATACAAAGTATGAAGCTGATTGGTCAGTTCTTGTCACATGATTCGCGGTTTTCAACTGGGTGCGCAAGTTAAATGTGAGTACGCGCAATAGGCGCTCCCAATATGCATGCGCCTCGATTGGAATTAACGAACTTGCACACGCAAAAGACACAATATGTGAACGGCCCCATAAGCAGCTGCACTTCTCTTCACATTCAGAAGATACCTTCACTCTCAATCATGCACAAAAATCAAATTTAGGGCTTACTCACACTATGCTATCCGAATCGTGCCCAAGCCCGTTTCCCGGATCGTTTGAGAAGTGTGAGTGCTCTGTATCGGGCTCAGGCACGGTACACTTGAGCGGTCCTGGCCCGGTTGGAAGAGGTGGGCCAGAGCGCGGTTCACTTGGGCTCAGGCGCGGTATGCTTACAGTGTGACTGCAAGCGTGCCTAAGCCCGAAACTGAAAGCGAGACGTGACTTTTTAGGGGACTGTTTGATATGAATTTATTAATCATTTGTACTGTTCAATGAACGCAAACTGTCGTAGATTATTAAAGACGCAAATCCCTCACTGCATGTCAGCTGCGCCTTCAGCAAACCTCCTGATTCCTGCAGCACGAGGACTGTTTATGAGCGTCAAAAGTGGCTGATCTGTTCGGCGAAATATTTGACTGCGTGTCACTGCATATCAAACAACTTAAACGATATAACTAAAGAAATCTCCACTGTGCTGAGCGAGAGCACTTCTGAACAGCGCGTCATCGATGACGGAAGCGTGCCCAGGCCTGAATGTAATGTGAGTGCGGGGCATCGGGGGAGACGGGAGGGGGGACAAGAGTGCTTTGGCCCGGTTCAATGCAACTGTACATAGTGTGAGTACAACCTTAGTCTGTTTAGACTGAGTTGGACCGCTGGGTTTTTGGCCGCCGGTGTCCTCCATGGTGATGAGTATTGTCCTGGAATTCTGTTCAAGTGCTTGAACAAGTTGCTGGTCGAATTAAAAGTAGTCGAAAGTTCTTTAGAGACTGGACATAGTATATAAAATGTAATGCTTTACATTACTGCATTCCCCAAAAATGTAATTAGATTACAGTAACACGTTACACCCAATGCTGGTCATCACTGTCACTTTTGAGAACATCAATGCATTCTTACTGAATAAAAAGGAATATTTTATTAAGAAAAATATAATAAAATATTCACTGACTAACTGTTTTACAATTGTGCATATTATATTAATGGGACAGTTCTATAATTTTATCATTAATTGCTACCCTGTATGACATTGTCTTTACTCTTCTGAACTCAAAAGAAGATATTTTGAAGAATGCTAGTAACTCAACAGTTTCAATTCAATTTGCAATCCACCATATGGACAAAAGGCAATCGACAGAAACCAAAACTGTTTGATAAACATTCATCAGAATAATATATTTTGTTAATTTGGCACGGCCATGTTATGACAAAATACAATTTTGCAATCGGCCTCTTTAAATGGGATAGCTGGATAGAGGAAAAGAAACATTTCCTCACCATTTACTCGGTTTTACACTTTTGCAAGAATTCCTTTCTTATGGTGAACTCAAAACAAGATGCTCTGAAAAAAAAGCAGCCGCTGACTTCCATAGTAGAGACAAAAAATACTATGGAAGTCAATGGCTGCAACTTTCCGAAATTCTTCAGTGTAAAATCTTTGAGTTCTCCAGAAGAAAGAAAGTCAAATAAGTGAAGAATGAGTAAATGATGACAGAAAATTCATTTTTGAGTGAACTATCCCTTTAAGAAGAATTCATGTATTATCCAGATTAGCAATCCCCCCCAGTGTTGTGCTATTAAATGCCCTGTGAAGTGCTTTGAAATGTGCATTTTTGATTCAATGTTTGACTTAATCTCAACTGAAAAATGAAAAGAGGGCGGGACATAGAGTAGCCTTTTTAAAAACAGCCAATAGCGTTTTGTTGTTCCTCACAGCTGTGCCAGTGAGAGTGGTTAAGCTTAAGCGCATCAAATGAAAAGCAAATGAGAAGCATCTCGAAGGGGGCGGGGATTTACTAGAGAGCATTTGATTGGTCAGAAGACTGATGAGAAACTGAAGTATGAGAAGATGTGAAAAAAAATCATTGATCCATTTAGGCGGACGTGACAAACTGCAAGCTTTGGATGTTTACATCAGTTTTATATTTTCTAAACGCAAATGTTGTCACAGTTTTGTTGAACATTAGCTTGAAGATATCCTTAAAACTAACAGACTGATGCTAACATCTAAATATGTCATTAAAATCAACAGAAGCACCTGTATATCCATAGTCTGTTCCGCACCATCTTTTCTTTTCTTCCTGCTTGATTCCTCCGCATCAGACCCAGATGAAGCGTCTCCTTCTAGTCCTTCCTCCAGGCGCAGCACTTTCCTCTTGGTGTTTTCCTGGAGCTCGTGGTCTCGCTTCAGCTGGTGGAGCTTCTGTCTCTCTGTGAATCTCTCCCGCCGTCGAGCTCGGTCCTGCGGTTCGGTCGCTCTGCCCGTATTGTCCTCCAGGAGACCATGAGAGCGCAGCAGCTCCTGTGCAGAACCAGATCGCACACAATCAGGACATCAATCACAGCGTTTGGGAAGTCAGAAAACTGTGAATAGAAAGCTGCTGACTTTGAATTGTCTCCTCAAGTTGACCATTTCGTAAAGCCTCTGTTCCTCCAGACCTCTTCTTTTGCACCACTTTCTGGAGCCACTTCCTCTGTCTGCTTTTACCTGTGGATTTTGCATAGATATTAACAGTACTGTACATTTAACATCTGATCTATGACATCTGTACATTTGATTACTGACCCTTGACATCATCTAAAGCTCACTTAAAGAAAAAGTTCACCCAAAAATGAACATTTACTCACCTTCAAGTGGTTATAAACTTTTACAGGTTTCTTTCTTCTGTTGAACGCTAAATAGGATATTGTGAAGAAAGCTAAAAACTGGTAACCATTGACTTCTACACTGCCTGACAAAAGTCTTGTCACCTATCCAAGTTTTAGGAACAACGAATAATAACTTGACTTCTAGTTGATCATTTGGTATCAGAAGTGGCTTATATGAAAGGCAAAGACCTCTAGATTACACTTAATTTAACAAAATAAAATATGATCATGCCTTGATTTTTAATTATTTAATTAGGGCAGTAAGGTCTGACTTTGCTTAGACAAAAGTCTTGTTACTTAACAGAAATAATGTACAGTGTAGAATATAAAGTCATGCAGCAGTGGAAAAATAATGAATATTGTGTCTGACTCCCATGAGCTTGGAGGACTGCATCCATACATCTCTGCAATGACTCTAATAACTTCTTAATAAAGTCATCTGGAATGGCAAAGAAAGCGTTCTTGCAGGACTCCCAGAGTTCATCAAGATTCTTTGGATTCATCTTCAATGCCTCCATCTTACTACAGACATGCTCAATAATGTTCATGTCTGGTGACTACGCTGGCCAATCCTGGAGCACTTTGACCTTCTTTGCTTTCAGGAACTTTGATGTGGAGGCTGAAGTATGAGAAGGAGCGCTATCCTGCTGAAGAATTTGCCCTCTCCTGTAGTTTGTAATGTAATGGGCAGCACAAATGTCTTGATACCTCAGGCTGTTGATGTTGCCATCCACTCTGCAGATCTCTCGCACGCCCCCCTACTGAATGTAACCCCAAACTATGATTTTTCCTTCACTAAACTTGACTGATTTCTGTGAGAATCTTGGGTCCATGTGGGTTCCAGTAGGTCTTCTGCAGTATTTGGGATGATTGGGATGCAGTTCAACAGATCTACTTGGGAAAATCTACCTTCTGCCACTTTTCCAAATGATCAACCAGAAGTCAGGTTATTATTTGTTGCTCTTACAACTGGGATTGAAGACAAGAGTTTTGTCAGGTGGTGTAAAGTAAGAAAAACAAATACTATGGAAGGCAATTTTTACAGGTTTTCAGCTTTCGTCAAAACATCAGAAGAAAGAAACAGGTGAATTGTGAGTAAATGGTTCATTCACAGAATGTTCATTTTTGGGTGAGCTATCCCTTTAATGTCAATCTTGAAACACGACGCTAATTTTAAAAACTGTTAAATGAACATCCTTGTGGACTTTTTTAGTTTCTTTTTGTGAACATTTTAGCTGTTATTTTCCTTTCATAAATCTATTTCACCTGTCAAATGTCCCAAAAATGTCCCATCTGAAAGCAATTAATATGGCAATATTTTATCTCAGTGAATTATAAGCAAAATTAAGACTTTGTTATCAGAGTTTCTTTTTTCTTCTTTTTTTTAAATGTTAGATTTGAAATATTTTGGGACATCTTTTAAAGTTTGACATTGGATACGAAAGCAAATTATATATATATATATATATATATATATATATATATATATATATATATATATATATATATATATATATATATATATATATATATATATATATATATTTTTTTTTTTTGTATTCTGCTTTTGAACACTGCAGTTAAAAAGTAATTATAATTATGCATGCATTGGTACTGGTTATTAGAGATTGTTTTGATTGCCTGTTGGTTTTTAAGTGACACTACATTTAAATATATAATTATTAAAATTATTTTTGATCATTGACTTTTCAAAGAGTAATAAATAAAAAATAAACTTCTTAGCTTAGTAACTGCAAAAATTTTTCATGTTTTGAAGTTTTGGAGAGAAAAAAGAAAAGAATAAACGCAAACTAGTGCCACCTGCTGGTCACCAGAGTGTAAAGGCAACAAAAACTGATCAAAAATGCATGAAAAGCTACTACAAACCTGTAAGTAAACTCTCATTCATTCTTTCATTCATTTTCCTTTGGCTTAGTCCCTTTATTCATCATGGGTCAGCACAGCGGAATGAACCACCAACTTATCCAGCATATGTTTTACGCAGCTGATGCCCTTCCAGCTGCAACCCAGTACTGGGAAACACACATACACTACGACTAATTTTGTTTGTTCAATTCACATATAGCGCATTTCTTTGGACTGTGGGGGAAACCGGAGCACCCGGAGGAAACACATGCCAACACAGGGAGAACATGCAAACTGTCACACAGAAATGCCAACTGGCCCAGCCAGGACTCGAACCAGCAACCTTCTTGCTGTGAGGTGACAGTGCTAACCACTGAGCCACCATGCTGCCCATATTAACTATTATTTCTTTCAATAACACAGACATCTCATTAAAATGTCTACAAAATTGAAATGGCTCTGATAAAAAGATTCAAAAAAGCGTCACACTCAAAAACATGCACAGTTGGTAAAAGGACTGACCTGCACCCAGGCGTTAAAGGTGTTCATCAGAGTAAACGGGTCTCCCTGGTTGCTGTTGAGAGGCTGGCGAGCTGTGGAGCAGTCTGGGTTGTGTTGAGCACTGCGCAGAAATGGAGACTGGACACTCAGAGCAGCGGCCACCGTCAGCACCGGCTCCACCAGGTTGAAGACAGAACCCAAAACTAACATTTTACCTGGACAAAAAATATATAAATAAGTATAAATTAAGGGTGCACGATATTGAAAAAATCTGACATAGCAATATTTTATTTTGCTGCAATATACAGTACTATGTAAAAGCCACTAGTATTTTCACCAAAAAAAGGTTTAAAGTTGGTTATTTCTATATTTTTCTGTATACATGTCAGTTTGAAATATCAATTTACTTTCCAAACATTATTTCTGTCATTAATTGTAATTCTACAGTGAGATTACTGTCTGCACAAAGACTCTGACAACAGCCAGTGCTCCACACAGATATCTGATCTGATCATCATCCAGTCTGTCTGTCTGTCTGTCTGTTGATTTGATTTATTTAATATACAGTGCATCCGGAAAGTATTCATAGTGCTTCACTCATTCCACGTTTTTTTATATTACAGTCTTATTCCAAAATGGATTAAATTCATTTATTTCCTCAAAATTCTCCACACAATACCCCATAATGACAATGTGAAAAAAGAGTTTTTGAAATTGTTGCAAATTTATTAAAAATAAAAAACCTGAAAAATCACATGTACATCAGTATTCACAGCCTTTGGTTTGAAGCTCTAAATTGAGCTCAGGTACATTCTGTTTCCACTGAACATTCTTGAGATGTTTCAGCAGCTTAATTGGAGTTCACATGTGGTAAATGATTTGAAAAGGCATACACTTGTCTATATAAGGTCCCAGGGTTGACAGTGCATGTCAAAGCACAAACCAAGCATGAATACAAAGGAATTGTCTGTAGATCTCCTAGACAGGATTGTCTCGAGGCACAAGGCTGGGGAAGATTACAGAAAAATTTCTGCTGCTCTGAAAGTTCCAATGAGCACAGTGGCCTCCATCATCCATAAGTGGAAGATGTTTGGATTCAGCAGGACTCTTCCTAGAGCTGGCCGGCCATGTAAGCTGAGTGATCGGTGGAGAAGGGCCTTAGTCAGGGAGGTGATCAATAACCCGATGGTCACTCTGTCTGAGCTCCAGTGTTCTTTTGTAGAGAGAGGAGAACCTTACAGAAGGACAACCATCAATCAGGCCACCAATCAGGCCTGTATGGTAGAGTGGCCAGACAGAAGCCACTCCCCGCCTGGAATTTGCCAAAAGGCATTTGAAGGACTCTCAGACCATAAGAAACTAAATTCTCTGGTCTGATGAGACTAAAATTTAACTCTTTGGAGTGAATGCCAGGCGTTACTTTGGAGAAACCAGGCACCGCTCATCACCAGGCTAATACCATCCCTACAGTGAAGCATGGTGGTGCAGCATTAAGCTGTGGGGATGTTTTTCAGCAGCAGGTACTGGAAGACTAGTCAGGATAGAGGGAAAGATGAATGCAGCAATGTACAGAGACATCCTGAATGAAAACCTGCTTCAGAGTGCTCTTGACTTCAGACCGGGGCGACAGTTCATCTTCCAGCAGGACAATGACCCAAAGCACACCGCCAAAATATCAATGGAGTGGCTTCACAACAACTCTGTGAATGTCTTTGAGTGGCCCAGCCAGAGCCCAGACCTAAATCCTATTGAACATCTCTGAAGAAATCTGAAAAGAGCTTGAGAGGTACTGCAAAGAGAAATGCGTAAAAATTCCCAAAGACAGGTGTGCCAAGCTTGTGGCATCATATTCAAAAAGACTTGAGGCTGTAATTGCTGCCAAAGGTGCATCAACAAAGTATTGAGCAAAGGCTGTGAATACTGATGTACATGTGATTTTTCAGGTTTTTTATTTTTAATAAATTTGCAACAATTTCCAAAACTCTTTTTTCACATTGTCATTATGGGGTATTGTGTGGAGAATTTTTGGAAATAAATGAATTTAATCCATTCTGGAATAAGGCTGTAACATAAACAATGTGGAAAAAGTGAAGCGCTATGAATACTTTCCGGATGCACTGTAGGTTAATAGAATTAAATAAAAAAGTATTTATGCACTATTTTTGAAAGCATCCTCATTTTACAGCATTTTTACACAAGTGGCTTAAACTTTGAACAGTACTGTAGCATTTTTTGAATTTACTATAGTTTTACTCTAGTGTTTTTTATGTAGGTAAAAAAGCAGCAGCTAGCGGTTGTTTACCAATGACCACATCCACAGGCAGTTGAGCCAGCAATCTGCCAATGGAAGTGAGCTCCCCGTGTTCATCCAGTGCCCCCTGTTCTCTCAGATACGTCACTGCAGTCTGAATACTTGAGGCGGGAGGCGGGTCGATGAAGATGAAGGTGCGAGGGTCACCCAGACCCATACTCTTCATCTGCACAAACACATTTGCATTTAAGCAGACTTGAAATTGTGTATTTTTGCTTCAATTTAAAATAGGGGGGCATTTACAATAATGGTACAAATGTAATTGTAATAATTATTTATCATAGTTTGAGATGAAACTTCATAGAGACTCTGACTAGGGCTACATGATATTGGCATAAATGCTGCAATATTTAGTTGCATTCTTAATTTTAAATTGATTGGGATGTATTTTTAGGCAAGTGCATCGGAGTATAATATAATAATTACAAGCATAGATAAATACAACAGAGCAAAGATTAAAAAATTAAATTAAATTTGTGGTTTTATTGGGAGTTGAATAATCCAAATGTAAAATAACACAGTAAAGTCTCCTCTATATAAATAATTAAATACAATTAAAGGGATAGTTCACCCAAAAATGACAATTCTGTCATCATATACTCGCCCTTTACTTGCTTCAAAACCTTTAAGATTCCCTTCTGCTGTTGAAGTCGAAGATATTTTGAAGAAAGCTGAAAACCTGTAACTATTGACTCCCATAGTATTTGTTTCCTATTATGGAAGTCAATGGTTACAGGTTTTCAGCTTTGTTCAACTCATCTTTTTCAGTGTTCAACAGAAGAAAGAAACTCTTATAAAAGGTTTGGAATCATTTGAGGGTGAGTAAATAGTAAGTAAATGTACATTTCTGGGTGAACGATCCCCTTAAATCTTTGAAATAGTGTCAAATGTTATGATTGCTTGTGCCCGAACAACCACAGGCCTTAAAACTCTACCACTCTATCATAGTTTAACTGCAATTGCACTGACTACTCACTTAATACAGCATATAATCATTACACTACACTGTACATACCCATTTGTAAATGTACATATCCACTGCACATATACATTTGGAAACGTATGATATACATATCAATTTGTAATTCCCGTTTATAGCAAATAGCAACCTGTATATTATGTTCATTTCTATTTGCATATCCCTGATTATTAATAGCAACCTGTACGGTATAGTCATCTATTTGTAAATCTCTGATTATAGTTAATACGACTTGTATATTACTGTATGTTCATAGTAGATCCATCTGTAAGTATTACCCATAGGTTTTACCCACTATTATTACACTTATATCTATATCCTGTACTTGCTGCTATTGCACTCCTGATTAGACCTAAACTGCATGGCGTTGCCTTTTATTTGTACATTTGTAATGACAATAAAGTTGAATCTAATCTAAAAAAGCGAATCTAAAATCATGTTTGTTCTGAACTATTGTGTCTGGTGGTCATGTGACTATTCTGGAGGCCCACGTTGCACTTTTTATGCTGACATTATATATTTTACAGCCCTATTCTGACAAAAGCATTGCTTACTGTTGATTTAGAATGACAGCAAATGTTCCTACAGTTTTAAGTGAGCACCTGTAGGATGAGCGAGTCGAGCGCCACCCTGTGGATCTCAGGGACGGGATATGGTGCAAAAGCATCGTAATCAGATTCAGAGTAGAGTCGGTAACAGACCCCTGGTCCAGTTCTGCCCGCACGGCCTTTCCTCTGTTCAGAACTGGCCCTGCTGATCCAGAACTCCTGCAGCCTCTGCATCTTGGCCTTCGGGTCAAAACTCATCTCTTTCACTTTTCCTACAAGACATTAAAAAGTGTTTTTAAAAAAATGATTATCAGCCTTTTAACATCTTAAATAAAATAAAAAAGTAAAACAAATGGAAATGAATCACCTGAATCAACCACAAAGCGAACTCCATCGATGGTGACCGAGGTCTCTGCAATATTGGTGGAAATGATGCATTTTCTTACCCCTGGAGGCGCAATGTCAAACACCTAAAGGGCAAAGAAGGCACACTTTAAGCCAAATATCAAATTCCATGGCTTTCACTGACCAAAAAAGCTGACTTTCCTTGACATCTAAAGAACAGATAAACAGGTTACTATTGTGCTTATATTTTAAAGCAATGTTAAAATGACATTTAGCTTGAACATCATTTGCACGACTTTAATAGCCACTATGAGAACAACGCTGGATTATTTAAACTCTTATATCTGATGGATTGATGGCAGTTTTACAAAATTTACATTTAGCTTTTTTGTTGTCTATTTTTAACACATTTGAGTGGGTCATTCTGAAGCCAAAGCTCTTAAAATGTGAATTATCCTGGCATGTTAAGTTAACAGGTGCAGTCTAGGGACAATGTTTGACTTAAGCGACTGTCATTTGATGAACGAGAAAGGAATAAAATGGAGCTGTGAAATACCATAACAGTAGGTATGAAAGAGTACAATATAATAAAATATGATATAGACAAAATACACTTTGATAAATGGAAACTAATATTTAAAGTGTCAACCAAATTACCTGATATTGCATCCATGACTTGGACTAGAAATATTAAATTTCCATTTTAAATCTATGGAAAAGACATTTTAAAATTGCATGACTTTCCCATGAACATGGTTATTATATTTGTGCAATTTTAAATTCATTTTTTACACTGTTTTTGACCCTTGTGTGCTGTTGGAGATCCACTCTGGGTTGATTTTGAGTCTTTATTTGGCCACAAATTTCTCTGTGTTTCAGGCAATTGAATGACTTTTGGTGAAGAACCTTATTTTGACATATATTTTGGAAAAATGCATTGAAAACTTTT
Source organism: Danio kyathit (assembly GCA_903798195.1). Classification (NCBI taxonomy): domain Eukaryota; kingdom Metazoa; phylum Chordata; class Actinopteri; order Cypriniformes; family Danionidae; genus Danio; species Danio kyathit. The sequence continues at coordinate 59,141,300 of LR812536.1, read as the reverse complement.
AAAAAACTCAACAATACACTCTGGGCAAACTGACTACCCTTTTGTTATGTTCAGGGCTGTTTTTGCCCTATTGACTTCTATTATAATCACATATTTTGATTGCAAAGCCATGACACTATATAATCATGCATTCTTGATTGTTGCTGGTTTTCCCTGTTGGAAAGAGACTATAAAATTAGTAACTTTTACTGTAAATTTGCTGTACATCTCACTCTAGTTTTAGTTCATTTCATTAACGGTTTTGTTTTACAGTAGTTTAGTTTTTTATTTTGTAAATGCGTTTCTATTTAGTTTTTATACATTTCATTTCAGTTTTACGTTTTAGTAACTCTGGTTCATCGGAGTTAACCCATCCGATGTCAACCAGAGCCAAGCTTAGTGTTTTAACAGCTTACATGAACTCTTAGTAATAAAACAATATAAATATATTTGCTCAAACACTGAGCCCCAAACCACACAAACACAACTTAAACAAATAAAAGTTCATTCATTTATTTATTTTCTTTTCAGCTTAGTCCCTTTATTAATCAGGGGTCACCACAGTGGAATGAACCGCCAACTTATCCAGCATATGTTTTACGCAGCGGCTGCCCTTCCAGCCGCAACTCAATTCTGAGAAACACCCATACACTTTTGCATTCACACACATACACTACGGCCATTTTAGCATATTCAATTCACATGTACTGCATATCTTTGGACTGTGAGGGCAACAAGCACCCGGAGGAAACCCACGCGAACACGGGAAGAACATGCAAACTCCACATAGAAATGCCAACTGAACCAGCCAGGGCTCGAACCAGCGACCTTCTTGCTATGAGGCGATCGTTCTACTCACTGCAGCACCGTGACGCCCACAAATAAAAGTATTAAAAATAATGAAGATTTAAGACAAACTTCTTCATATTAATGATCTTATGTGTAGTTAAACATGTCTAGTTTACATTTTTTATCAAATGAAGAAAAGAGGAAACACATGTTTTATATTTATAAAAGATGCTATTGAGAGGCAGCATGGTGGCTCAGTGGTTAGCACTGTCGCCTAACAGCAAGAAGGTCACTAGTTCGAGTCCCGACTGGGTCAGTTGACATTTCTGTGTGGAGTTTGTATGTTCTCCCCGTGTTGGTGTTGTTTTCATCCGGGTGCTCCGGTTTCCCCCCCAGTCCAAACACATGCGCTATAGGTGAATTGGATGAACTAAATTGGCCGTAGTGTGTGAGTGTGTGTGAATGTGAGAGTGTATGGGTGTTTCCCAGTACTGGGTTCGGCTCTGTAAAACATATGCCGGAATAGTTGGTGGTTCATTCCGCTGTGGCGACCCCTGATGAATAAGGAACTAAGCTGAAGGAATTTGAATGAATGAATATGCTTTTGTATTTAGCCATGCAATAGGGTATATGTCGAACGTCACGTGACCAAACCGGATCCCTGGGTAGAACACTTCCGCTCATCGCTATTACATATGCGCCAGCGGTTTGTTATTGAAAGTAGTAAGTAGTAAGTAGTGTTTTATACGTTATATAATAGGATATATGCGCAACTTTCGCGTTCCAATCAACCTGGACAGAACACTCCCAGTTTTTCCCTCTCCGCTAATTTGGAGTTGTTTTATACAAGAAGCCTCCAGGAACTACCAAAGTTAAGCATCACAGATGTCCACCGAATACGCTCATTATCATCTAAATGTCCGGCCACCAAATTGGCCAAAGGATTTAAATTGTATGCTTCATCATACATAATGAAATATGAAGGTAATTAGGCTAGCGGAATGGAAATGCTGCACAATGTCACTAACTAGCTAACGCTATAAAGTTATCTGGTCTGCCGTATGGATCTACATATTCATATTAACACTTTGTCAATTTTTGCACCAGTATCAAATAAAGACAGGTTGACTGGTGATGTCAGCATTGGGGCAGCCTGTCACAGGTCTATGAAGAAGTCTGAGACACCATAAATATATATATATATATATATATATACATACACATAAATAAAAATAAGTATATATATATACATATATTTATATTTATATATATACATATTTATTTATATATATATTTATGGTGTCTCAGACTTCTTCATAGACCTGTGACAGGCTGCCCCAATGCTGAAATTGTAATGCTGCATTACAATCAAATTCAAAAGTAAAGGTTATTAGTAACCATCACTTCATTAGTTACTAAAAACCTAAACTACTTAACTAGTAACTAATAGCTTTTAACAGTTAAAGTTATTATTTATAAACATGGTTAACCTGCAGTTATTTGTATACAGGTGATGTTTATGTGTAGATGTTCAATGAAGTGTATTTGTGTATTAAGTGTATGAAATGTCATCAAAGTCCTCGATGGTTGGCATTATCTTTTCACAGGTCTTGGATCTCATCAAGTGGTGTTGCATCATCTCAAGAAGCCCCAGGTGGAAATAGAGAACAAAGAAATTAGTAACATGCACCTTATCCTGCTGTGCCAGAGAGAGTGTGCTGTGCAGAGCGAGGACGATCCAGCGCTGTGTGTGTGTGGCGTACGTCTGGCAGGCCTCCTGGATGGTGGAGATCTCAGCCACTCCACTGAGGAACAGCAGCAGGTCTCCTCTCTCCTCCTGTGGGTAGCGCTGGTCAATCCCCTGCAGAACACGCAGGTATGGCCGCGGGTCAAGCTTCTCAGAGCGAGACACCTGCTCTTCTGGAGGAATAGGCTGGTAGATTACCTGTGCATATAAACACATGAGAAACTTATAGTGTAATGAATTTACAAACAAACATACTTAACACACTGTATTAAAGAGTTCAAGTCTGCATGAACGCAAAATACTGGCAAAGTATCCACTCTGTGATATTGTCGTTGAATATTGTGAAATAATATTTGCCAAATTTAATTATTATATCACAATTATATATATGTATAATACAGGTGGTGTATATTTTAGTTGGTGTAAACAACATTATGAACATTATAAGTTAACTGACCTGAATGGGGAAGAGTCTGCCTGGCACCTGCAGCACAGGAGCGTCATTGAAGTAGCTGGAGAAGAGCTTGATGTTGATGGTGGCCGACATGAGCACGAGCCGCAGGTCTGGCCGCAGGGACAACAGGGAGCGCAGGACTCCCAGCAGGAAATCACAGTGCAGGTGTCGCTCGTGCACCTCGTCCACGATCAGCACCTGGTACTGGCCCAGCGAAGCATCCTGCTGGATCTGCCGGAGCAGCAGGCCCTCGGTCAGAAACAGCAGTTTGGTGGCTATAGTGCGGCTCGTCTCAAAGCGGATCTGGTACCCGACCTGAAGAGGGAAAACGCTTGATCACACCATTTTTAAAATAGACCCATAACTTGCTTACATTATTACTGCAGTTTCTTTCTTTCTTTCTTTCTTTCTTTCTTTCTTTCTTTCTTTCTTTCTATTCATCTATCTATCTCACTATCCATCCATCTATATTACTATCCATCCAACTACTCATCCATCGATCTATCCATTCATCTATCTATCCAAATACTCATCCATCTAACGATCCATCCACCCATCTATACATCTTACTATCATCCATCCACCTATCCATCCACCCATCTTACTATCATCTATCTATCTTACTACCATCCATCTATCCAACTACTCATCTATCTATCCATCCATCCATCCATCCACCTATACATCTTACTATCCATATATCCACACATCTTACTATCCATCTTACCATCCATCAAACCATCTCACTATCCATCCAACCACCCATGTTACTATCCATCTATCTTACTATCCATCCATCTATCTATCCAACTACCCATCTATCTATCTATCTATCTATCTATCTATCTATCTATCTATCTATCTATCTATCTATCTATCTATCTATCTATCTATCTATCTATCTATCTATCTATCTATCTATCCATTTAACTATCCATCCATCTATCTTACATGGATGGATGGATGGATAGACGGATCTATCTATTCATCCATCCATCCATCTTATTATCCATCCATCCACCTTACTATCCATCTATCTATACATCCATTCATCGTACTATCCATCCATCCACCCATGGTACTATCTATCTTACTACCCATCCATCCATCCATCCATCCATCCATCCATCCATCCATCCATCCATCCATCCATCTATCTATCTATCTATCTATCTATCTATCTATCTATCTATCTATCTATCTATCTATCTATCTATCTATCTATCTATCTATCTATCTATCTATCCATCCATGCTTCCATTCACCTTACTATCCATTCATCCATCCATACATCCACCTTATTATCCATCCAACCATCCACCTATCCATCCAACCATCTCAAAATCCATCCATCTATCCATCCATCCACCCATCTTACTATCTATCCATCCACCCTTCTATTCACCTTACTATCTATCCATCCATCCACCTATCCATCCACCCACCTTACTATCCATCTTACTATCCATCTATCTATACATCCATTCATCCATCCATCGTACTATCCATCCATCCACCCATGGTACTATCTATCTTACTACCCATCTATCTACCCATCTATCTATCTATCTATCTATCTATCTATCTATCTATCTATCTATCTATCTATCTATCTATCTATCTATCTATGCTTCCATTCACCTTACTATCTATTCATCCATCCATACATCCACCTTATTATCCATCCATCCATCCACCTATCCATCCAACCATCTCAATATCCATCCATCTATCCATCCATCCATCCAACTATTCATCCATCCACCCATCTAACTATCTATCCAGCTACCCTTTTATTCACCTTACTATCTATCCATCCATCCATCCATCCACCTTATTATCCATCCATCCATCCATCCATCCATCCACCTATCCATCCAACTATCTTACTATCCATCCATCCATCTATCCAAATATCCATCCATCCACCCATCTTACTATCTATCCATCCACCCTTCTATCCATCTATCTATCTTACTGTCCGTCTTACAATCCATCCATCCATCCACCTTATTATCCACCCATCCATCCAGCCAGCCATCTTACTATCCGTCTATCTTACTATCCATCCATCCATCCAACCATCCACCTATCCATCCAACCATCTTACTATCCATCCATCCATCCATCCATTCATCTTACTATCCATCCATTCACCCATCTTACTATCCATCCATCCATCCATCATTTTAAGGTATTATTATAATATTAGCCTCCTTAAGAAATATTTGTTTTCGATCGTCTACAGAACAACCCATCATTATACAATGATTTGCCTAATTACCCTAACTTGCCTAGTTAACCTAGTTAAGCCTTTAAATGTCACATTAAGCTGAACACTAGCATCTTGAAAAGTATCTAGTAAAATATTATGTCCTGTCATCATGGCAAAGATAAAATAAATCAAGTTATTAGAAATGAGTTATTTAAACTATTATGTTTAGAAATGTGTTGAAAAAAACCTTCTCTCCGCTAAACAGAAATTGGGGAACAAAATATACAGGGTGCCAATGATGTTTTAAATGAAAAAAAGTTTGTACCTTGGAGCCATACTGGTTGAGGCTCTCGAAGCTAACTCTCTTGGCCAGTGAGATGCAGGCGATGCGGCGCGGTTGTGTGCAGGCGATGTGGTTGATCCCTGACGCCAGCAGATACTGGGGCACCTGCGTGGACTTTCCACATCCGGTGTCTCCAGCCACCACCACCACAGGGTGAGTCCTCACCAGCTCCACGATCTTGTTCCGGTACTGGAAGATGGGCAGGCTCTTCTGCTCCCTTCTCAGCTTGGAAAGTTTGCTGAAGCTCTGTTTCTGGTTAAAGTCTAGGAAATGTAGAAGAGCCAGGCGGCCGTCTGTAATCTCCTGTCTGCCGGGACCTGAGCTTTCCCTCCGCCGATGGTCTGATCCTGCCAGACGCTCCTCTATGTCTCTGGAGCACACTGAGATGTTGATTCTGTATCTGGCATCATAGTCTTTTGGAAGCCCCAGATTCACACATCCAGTCTTCTTCTTGGCTTTCCCCTCGTGTAGGGCTGGGTGACATGACAAAAACACATATCATTATACAAGTCTTCTCCTGATAAGGATATATCTTCTGAACAACATGTGGGTCATGTTAGTTACACTTTATACCTGTAATGTCAACCAGGCTCTGTGGAAATACAGTTGAAGTCAGAATTATTAGCCTCCCTGTAAATTTTCCCCCCAATTTCTGTTTAATGGAAAGAAGTTTTTTTTTTAACATTTATAAACATAATAGTTTAATAACTCATTTCTAATAACTGATTTATTTGATCTTTGCCATGATGACAGTAAATAATATTTGACTAAATATTTTTAAGACACTAGTATTCAGCTTAAAGTGCAATTTAAAGGCTTAACTAGGTTAATTATGCAAGTTAGAGTAATTAGGCAAGTCATTAATGATGGTTTGTTCTGTAGACGATCGAAAACAATATTGCTTAATAATATTGACCGAAAAATGGCTTTTAAAAAAACTAAAAACTGCTTTTATTCTAGACGAAATAAAACAAATAAGACTTTCTCTAGAAGAAAAAATATTATAAGAAATACTGTGAAAATATCTTTGCTACGTTAAACACCATTTGGGAAAAAAATGCACAGGAGGGCGAATCATTTAGACTTCAACTGCATATCGTGATACTGTCCAGTCTTACCCTCGTGTTTTTCTTGTCTGCTGGATTTGGAAGCCGACATCTCTTTCTTGGCTTTAAACCTCTGGAACCGCTCAAAGAAGCTCCAGAACTCCTTGTGTTCGGCGCTGCCTGCCTGGATGTAGTCATGCTGGCGGAAAAACACCTCATCCAGCTGGGCTCGACACTGAGGGCTGCCCCAGTCCCAGCTCCGACTCTCCTCTAGCTCACGGGACATTTTCAGCCAATAAAAGAGTCACTCGCGGGCATGGTATTAGCGTGAACAGAACTTCCACTTGAGGCTTTTCAATTACTCGAACACGCACACATTCCTCTATTAATAATTGTGTAGCACTTATGACATTTTCCTCGAAACGGAGTAGTACCTTGAACGGACCGTTTCTGGTCCGTCTGTGTTTACAGTCCGGAC